>CM053033.1:220295994-220533494 GCA_028564925.1 Lithobates sylvaticus
ATTTGCTTTAGGGATGGATTAATTACTTCAGTTATAGATGGAGTGTAAAGTTTTTTTTTTTTGTTGCTTTAGATATAGGTGGAGCACACATGTCTTTGTTTATTTGAAGACATTAGTAAGATTCATCATTATATTTAAGGATTTATAATTGTTTATTACAACTGAAGACATTTCTTATCCTTTCCGATTTGGGTGGAGCACATACCTAATTGTAAGCTTACCACGTATTTTTATGATTCTGGTGTATATTATTTGAAGGTTTAAGAGCAGCCCAGACGATCTCTGCCTTAGCCTTGGTCAACATCACAGAGATGCTCTCCTGCATTCCTGTTAAAAGACTTGCTTGGCTGACATCCCTTCTGGCTCCAGATCCTGCTTGCTGTTTTACTACGCTCATCTCCGGCTCCCTGACGTTCGGCTTGTCTGACTACCCGTTCCGGTTCCTGAACTCTGGCTATGTTTTAACTACGTTTGTTCTATTTACTTTTATTATTAAACAAGTGTGATTTAACTGTACTTCTGTCTCGGTCTGATTTCATGGTTTCTGACGAGTTCATGTCGGTGATGGGCGGATTTGTACATGTTGTGGGTCGGATTTATAAATGATGGGCAGTTGGGGGGGGGGGGACAGAATTTTTAAAGATGGCCAGTGCTGCAAAACAAAAACTTTTTATGCTATTCTTCCTGGACGCTTGCGGGGCGTGTTTAGCCAACTGATGGGCGGGTTTGCAGGGCGTATTTTTTTTTTTTAAAGTTTTGTTTTGCAGCACTGGTCATCTTTAAAAAATTCCGCCCCCCAACTGCCCATCATTTAAAAATCCGCCCACAACATGTACAAATCCGCCCCTCACCGAAATGAACTCGCCACGGGAGCGCGGGGCACAATATGACAGAAAAATTTCTTCTGCCGGCTATTGTGCGCAGGCGCCGTCGCACCGTCACAACAGCTGATCGTAAAATCAGCTCTTGTGACGTACTGTGCGGCGCATGCGCTGTTTGTCCCGGGCACTTCTCGATAGCGATCAAAAAGAAGAACTCCGGACAGCCGCACACCGGGAAAATAAAATCCAAAGGGTTTATTTAAAAGCAAAAAGACACTACAATCCAAACACGGCAAAAAGGGGGGTACAGAGCTGACGCGTTTCGCACTGTATTTCAGTGCTTACTCATAGCTGCTCCAGCTATGAGTAAGCACTGAAATACAGTGCGAAACGCGTCAGCTCTGTACCCCCCTTTTTGCCGTGTTTGGATTGTAGTGTCTTTTTGCTTTTAAATAAACCCTTCGGATTTTATTTTCCCTGTGTGCGGCTGTCCGGAGTTCTTCTTTTTGATTTCTAATCATTGTGCTATTAGCCAGCACCTGGGGCTCCCACACAGGAGCAGGAGCATTCGCTTGTAGGGAGAGTCTTGGAGCGGTGGTTGTTTGTTTTTCATCTACACTTCTCGATAGCGGGCACTTCTCGACAGAACCCCGGGTCATCCAAATGTAAACAACCCCCCCCCCCGCTGTGAGTTTGTTTACATCCTGATAGTGCCATGTCATGATACTGGGGACAGACAGCCTATTCTTTTCTGGGGTCTCAAACTGGCGGCCCTCCAGCTGTTGCGAAACTACAAGTCCCATGAGGCATTGCAAGGCTGACAGTTACAAGCGTGACTTCCATAGGCAGAGGCATGATGGGACTTGTAGTTTTGCAACAGCTGGAGGGCCGCCAGTTTGAGACCCATATTAAGTTACAACTTGCGCAGACAAAGACAGTGAGCTGCAGAACTAACACCAAGGGGGGGGTCATAACTAACAGCCAATGGATAACAGTTGTTTAAATTATTCGCACCGACATGGCATATACACCTCTTGGCAGGTGTGCCGAAAACAGGCGCTCTGGCGGGGGACCAGAAAGCTCCCAGTGCATACTTGTGATCAGGAGCTTTCCAGTCATGTGACCGCTGTGACAGCCAATCAGAGCGGTCACATGACTTCAGCCTTTACGACCACATTAGATTTGTATTTTTTTTTTTTTTTTAGGCACACTGGTTTAGTTCAGGCCTTTTAATAGGAATAGTAATTTCTGGGTTGAATAATGCCAACCCTCAGACTAAGGGCATCCTCAGACTAAGGACATCTAGCTGCAGAAAAATATACTGCAGGTGGAAAATGCTGGATTGAAGGTGAATATTGCAGCAAAAGCTATATTTTTTTTTTTTCTCTTTTAATGAGAATTTTTTTTTTTATCTTGTTTTTTTTCTTTTTTTTAAATGCTATACCATCTTAAAGAGGGAGTCAACCTGAAAAAAATTATTAAAAGTCAGCAGCTACAAATACTGCAGCTGCTGACTTTTAATGATCGGACACTTACCTGTCCCAGGGTCCAGCGATACGGGGGAACCAGGCCCCCCCTCGTTCCCCGCTCCACTCGCGGCGCCGGCATTTTTACTGTGGGAACCCGGCTGTGGCTTCACAGCCGGGCACCCACTGCGCATGCGGTGCCGTGAGCCGTGATATGGCGCTCACTCATCTGGGACACGTGACAGGTCCCAGATGACTGACTGCGCCGAGGGGAAGTGATGTCAGTGCCCGGGCACTGAAGGAGGCAGACTACGAGGGACCCCCTAGCAACAGCCATTTAGAGGTGAGTAAAAAAAATTTATTTTTCCCAATAACTTTTTTTTTTTTTCTTTAAGATTTTTAAGCAACTTTTTTTTTTGGTGGCAACCCCACTTTAAGTTACAACTTGCGCAGACAAAGACAGTGAGCTGCAGAACTAACACCAAGGGGGGGGTCATAACTAACAGCCAATGGATAACAGTTGTTTAACCTATTCGCACCGACATGGCATATACACCTCTTGGCAGGTGTGCTGAAAACAGGCGCCCTGGCGGGGGGACAGAAAGCTCCCAATGCATACTTGCGATCAGGAGCTTTCCAGTCATGTGACAGCTGTGGCAGCCAATCAGAGCGGTCACATGACTTCAACCTTTACAACCACTTTTTCGTTTTGTGTAGGCACACTGGTTCCCGGGATTAGTTCAGGGCCTTTTAATAAGAATAGTAATTTCTGGGTTGAATAATGCCAACCCTCAGACTAAGGGCATCCTCAGACTAAGGACATCTAGCTGCAGAAAAATATACTGCAGGTGGAAAATGCTGGATTGAAGGTGAATATTGCAGCAAAAGCTATTTTTTTTTTCTCTTTTAATGAGAATTTATTTTTTATCTTTGTTTTATTTATTTTTTTAAATGCTATACCATCTTAAGTCCAGTAAATAAAGACTGCGTGGCACAATGCCAGCAGAGCAGACACATCTCCGTTCAGACATGAAAATCATGTAGGAGAACTGTACCAGAGCCCCCCCAGGCCTATCTGCTGAGCGGCTGTAATTTTCTTCTTGGCAGTCAGCGTGTGCAGCTGGCTGCCCTGCTTGATAAATCCCTCCGGCTGGCGCTCTCCTTATTTTCTGAATGGCCGTGATTTCCAGTTTTGTTAGACCGTGAGCCAAAGTCCCAGCGCTGCCCACCGGCTCACATTCCAGGCTATTCAGAGAGAGGCAGATACTGGAAGGCAGACGGACTTAGCGGGGGCAGTCCACTGCATAATCCGGGGGCCATGTAATGCCTGCATCATTGACCATATTAGGTATAAGACCCAATATGGTATTGTACCCGGTGATGTAAGCACCACCGCAGGCCGAAATCCCGCACACTTGCCAGCTGGAGGCCGGGAACTGAGAGCTTCTGTCCCCTTACATAATTACTGCTACATTGACTTAAAGTGGAATTACAGGCAAAAAAAAAATAAAAAATGAGACGTATAATTCGGTCTGTCAATTGTATTAAAACGGCACCCCCCTCCCCCCCCCGTAACATTTTATTGATCCTGCCAGTGGATTGATTATTTATCCTCTTCCAGGCCAAGCTGTCCAACAAAAGTGTTAATCATACTTATGGCAAATCCAGATAACACTTTCGGGGTGCTTACTAGACTTAGGTTTTTTTTTTTTTTTTATATATGGCTTAAAGCTGATCTCCAGGCACAGGAAATGTAATCAAAATATATTCCTTAATAGCCACGAAGGATGCAAATCCACTTTGTGAGTAATAAATGCCTTTGCAACACCAGTTCTTATCATATAAAAGCAGTGGTGACATCATCATTGTGCTGTATTTAGCCCAGTGGCGTCACTAGGGTTGGTGTCGCCTGGTGCGGTAAAACATGGTGTCACAATCCCCACCCCCCCCCCCCAATAATTTTTTTTCCCCATATAACATAGATACCGGGCGGGCTAGCTGTAAATGACGTGGTCGGTGCCGGCACACGGATCCGTGCGCTGTCATGGATGGGTGTGACACCGTCCAATACAGGGCTGTTTGACCCTGTGCAAATATTTTTTGCCCCCCCACCAAACAATAAAACAAACACAGACGTATCTCAGCAAACTTTAAAAATGTAAACATAAAGAACTGATCCACACTCACTGATTAGTCCATGCTCACTGATTGGTTGCTAGAGGTTACTGCACATAATTGCCGCTCACCAATTGGTTGCTAGAGGTTACTACACATCATTACAGCTCGCTGATTAGTTGCTAGAGGTTACTGCATATCATTACCGCTCACCCATTGGTTGCTAGAAGTTACTGCACATAATTACCACTCACCCATTGGTTGCTAGAAGTTACTGCACATCATTACCACTCACTGATTGGTTGCTAGAGGTTACCACACATCATTACTGCTCACCCTTTGGTTACTAGAGGTTATACACATCATTATCGCTCACAGATAAGTTGTTAGAGGTTACTGCACATTATTACCACTCACCCATTGGTTGCTGGTTGTGTGTTTTTGTGTGACTCTGCGACCCTTAAAGGGGTGCACTACACAAACACAAAGAGCGTTCAAGAACTTACACTAGTTTGGGGGCGGGTTATTATTATATCCAGCCACTGACCACCAATGATTGGGTGGGGGGTGGGGTTATTATATCCAGCCACTGACCACCAATGATTGGGTGGGGGGCGGGGTTATTATTATATCCAGCCACTGACCACCAATGATTGGGTGGGGGCGGGGTTATTATTATATCCAGCCACTGACCACCAATGATTGGGTGGGGGCGGGGTTATTATTATATCCAGCCACTGACCACCAATGATTGAGTGGGGGCGGGGTTATTATTATATCCAGGCACTGAACACAAATGATTGGGTGGGGGCGGGGTTATTATTATATCCAGCCACTGACCAATAATGATTGGGTGGGGGCGGGGTTATTATATCCAGCTACTGACCACCAATGATTGGGTGGGGGCGGGGTTATTATATCCAGCTACTGACCACCAATGATTGGGTGGGGGCGGGGTTATTATTATATCCAGCCACTGACCACCAATGATTGGGTGGGGGCGGGTTATTATTATATCCAGCCACTGACCACCAATGATTGAGTGGGGGCGGGGTTATTATTATATTCAGCCACTGACCAATATTGATTGGGTGGGGGCGGGGTTCTTATTATATTCAGCCACTAACCAATAATGACTCCGCCCCTCCCTGTGTGAAATTTATTTTTTAATTGTTGCCAAAAATAATTGTTATATGAGGGGGGAGGGGCTTAAAATTATCCAAATTTGATAGATAAGCCCCACCCAATCCTATCATGTGACCTCACTCTAACGACCAATAAAAATGAAATGTCAGATGAGTGATTGGAGGCAATCCCTTCATTTTTTTTATACCCCCCCCCCCCCACAGAGCACTAAAGAAAAAAAAATCAGGCACCTGCAGCAGGCTGAAATGTGATTGGCCGGCCGATTTCCCGCCCAGATCCCCGGCGGACCAGTCCGGTCAGCTCTCCTCCTCAGACGCGGCCGGCGGCTGTCATTGGCTGGCGCTCGCCAGGGGCTTTCTTTTCCCGCTCCCCAAAGCGCAGCTCGCTGATTGGCCGCCGCGCCGAGAGCCGCAAGCCACGCCCACCAGGGCTGAGAGAAAAGAGAGGGAAGGTGGAGGGGGAGGGGGAATGATAAAAGTGGGCGACCGACGGGATGTGCCTTCTTGTGTCCTCCATCGGGCGGGTTCCGATTGGCTAGCTCCGGGGGTGGGTGTGGTGACGTGGCCGGGGTCGTTGTTTGCCTGGCTCCTCCTGCCTTTAGGCTTGCTGCGTCACTCGGGCCGAGGTGCGGCCCGGGGAGAAGAAGGAGGAGGAGGACGCGCTGCTGCCCGGACCCCCCCGGGAGTGTAGGAGGGGGGAGAGGAAGATAACCGAGGAGGAAGAAGAAGGAGGAGGAGGAGCCGGGGGAGGAATCTGAGGGGACCCCGGGGTGAGGGAAGCTCCGTCTGAGAGGAACAGCACAGGCCAATTATCAGAGAGAGAGGGGCCGACACACCAATCATCACCACCGGACACACAGAGATCTCTACACCGACACCAGGGGGCGCCACCACCGTCCTCATCACACAGCGAGAGGTCACCTATAGATCAATATGGGGGAGAGGTCATCTATAGATCAACATGGGGGGAGGGGATCTATAGATCAACACAGGGGAGGTCACCTATAGATCAACACAGGGGGGGGGGGGGGTCATCTATAGATCACA
Organism: Lithobates sylvaticus; assembly: GCA_028564925.1. NCBI lineage: Eukaryota > Metazoa > Chordata > Amphibia > Anura > Ranidae > Lithobates > Lithobates sylvaticus. Next base: position 220,302,589 of record CM053033.1, read on the forward strand.
TAGGGGGGTCATCTATAGATCAACATAGGGGAGGGGGAGGGGATCTATAGATCAACATGGGGGTCACCTTTAGATCAACACAGGGGAGGAGGTCATCTATAGATCAACACGGGGGAGGGGATCTATAGATCAACATGGAGGGGAGGAGGGCACCTATAGATCAACACAGGGGGAGGAGTTTACCTATAGATCAACACAGGGGGGGGGTCATCTATAGATCACATAGAGGTAGAGGGGATCTATAGATCAACACAGGGAGGAGGAGAGGTCATCTATAGATCAACATAGGGGGTAGGGGTTCACCCATAGATCACATAGGGAAGGGGGAGGTCATCTATAAATCAACACAGGGGGAGGGGATCTATAGATCACATGGGGAAGGGGGAGGTCATCTATAGATCAGGGGAGGTCATGTATAGATCAACACAGGAGGTCATCTATAGATCACACAGAGGGGAGGAGGTCATCTATAGATCCCACGGGGGGTCATCTATAGATCGCACAGGGGGGAGGAGGTCATTATAGATCACACGGGGGGAGGTCATTATAGATCACACAGGGGGGGGAGGTCATTATAGATCACACGGGGGGGGGTCATTTATAGATGAGGGGAGGTCATCTATAGATCGCACAGGGGGGAGGAGGTCATTATAGATCACACGGGGGGGAGGTCATCTATAGATCACACAGGGGGGGGAGGTCATTATAGATCACACGGGGGGGTCATTTATAGATCAGGGGAGGAGGTCATTATAGATCAGGGGAGGGGAGGTCATCTATAGATCGCACAGGGGGGAGGAGGTCATTATAGATCACACGGGGGGGAGGTCATCTATAGATCACACAGGGGGGGGAGGTCATTATAGATCACACGGGGGGGTCATTTATAGATCAGGGGAGGAGGTCATTATAGATCAGGGGAGAGGAGGTCATTATAGATCAGGGGAGGGGAGGTCATCTATAGATCACACAGGGGGGGAGGTCATTATAGATCACGGGGGGGGGGGTCATTTATAGATCAGGGGAGGGGAAGTCATCTATAGATCACACAGGGGGGAGGAGGTCATTATAGATCACACATTGGGGAGAGGGAGGTCATCTATAGATCACACAGGGGGGGGGGAGGTCATCTATAGATCACACATGGGGGAGGGGGAGCACCGGTCATTCTTCATCTCACTACAGGATGGGATCCCAGGGAAGGGTTATCTACAGAACACCCTCCATAGATCCCACATTGGGATCTGCTACAATCCTTCATTTTATCAGATCTAATAACAGGGCAGGGATCCGTTATATTTATAAAAATAATTTATTATTTATTATTATTGTGACTTTTAGAGGTCAGGAGGGATCCACAGGAACACACAGCTGGCCAGGAAGGGGTTAATACATCCAGGGCCAATAGATTTCATAGGGAGAGAGATCCCATCACTAGATCTGGTACAATTCTTCATTTTGTCAGATGAAAGTGGATCAGATCTAATCATTTCCTATAACGGGAGGGATCAGTGATTTATTTATATATATATATAATTACCTATGGGGCTAGGAGGGATCCACAGGATCACACAGCTGGTCAGGAAGGGATTACCTTTTCATTTTATAATATAATATAATATGAAAGCAGGTGTGTCATGTCACAGGATCGAGAGATCTCTGATCATTTATTAATAGGGAAAGGATGTTTATATGTGTGTGTATGTATGTATATATATATATATATATATATATATATATATATATATATATATATATATATATATATATATATATATATATATATAATATAGCTAGAGGTCGGAAGGGATCCACAGGATCACACAGCTGGTCAGGAAGGGGTTAATATTTTGAGGGTCAATAGATTTCTTACGGTGAGAGATCCCATGTCTAGATTTGGTACATTTCTTCATTTTATCAGATCTAATTATAATCGGGCAAGGGTCATTTATATTAAAAATCATTTCATTTTATTTTTTTCTTGTTTCTTCTAGAGGTCAGGAGGGATCCATGGGGAATCACACAGCTGGCTGGGAAGGGGTTAATACGTTAAGGATCAATTGATTTCGTAGGGTGAGAGATTTCACATCTGGTGTCATTCTTCATTTCACTAGATTAGCGGATCTATTTAATTTTCCCGGTTATAAACCTGTCCTCTATTTAACCTTTTATTGACCTGATCTTGAGATCACAGGACAGGTCGATAAAAGGTTAAATAGAGGACAGGTTTTTTACGGGGAAAATTAAATAGATCCCGCGTTTAGATTTGGTACCTGTCCTTCATCCTATCAGATGAAAGTGGATCAGGTCTAATGATTTCTTATAACCAGGCAGGGATCATTTATATTAGAAAATCAGTTTTTATTACTAGAGGTCAGGAGGGATCCACAGGATCACACAGCTGGTCAGGAGAGGGTTGATACATTAAGGGTCAATATATTTTGGAATAATCATATTTAGGAGTTTACTGGCAGAACTGGAACTTTGGAATTTGTAGCTGAAAAGAATCGGTTGTGATACTTCGGGAAGAGCTGATGGATCACTCCGCTGGCCAGGATAGAACCCACGTCCAGATTCGGTATAGTTCTTCATGTCACCATGTGGGACCACACAACAACAGGTCAGTAGGGGGGTTACCAGAGGATAGATACAACCACTTATACCAGATCTCCATTGTAGGTTCTATCTGGGATCACGTAGAACAGTGTTTCTCAACTCCAGTCCTCCAAACAGGTCTTGTTTTCAGGATTTCCCTCAGATGAAACGGCTGTGGTAATTACTAAGGGCTCTTTCACACGGACGGTCCGTATGTCCGTTTTTCATCCTTCCGTTTTCAGATGCAAAACTGACATGCATGTATCCCTATGGGATAGCGGGTGTCAGTGGATGAGCATCCGTTGACACCCGATCTCGTCCGTGCCCGCTATGGTCCGTTTCTGCAGACGGAGGAAAACCCTATTTTTCCATCCGTCTGCAGAGCGGATCGGATGACGACGGACTCTACGGTCTGTCGTCACCCGATCTACCATAGGGGGAGAGCGGCGCTGTGACAGGTCCGTCCCTGTGCAGAGTGCATAGACGGACCAGTCATCTTCCTGCTCAGCGGAGATCGCTCCGGCGATCCCCGCTGAGTAAGCGGCTATCCACGGGGCGGATCTGCACTGATCCGCCCCGTGTGAAAGAGCCCTAAGGCCCCTTTCACACTGGGGTGTTTTTCAGGCGGTGCAGCGCTAAAAATAGCGCCTGTTCACCGCCTGGCCCCTTTAACTCCAGTGTGAAAGCCGGCGGGCTTTCACACTGGAGCGGTGCGCTAGCAGGACGGCAAAAAAAGTCCTGCTAGCAGCATCTTTGGAGCGGTGTGTTCACCGCTCCTATACCGCTCCTTCCCATTGATTTGAATGGGAAACCGCGGCAATACCGCCGCAAAGCGCCGCTACGGCGGCGCTCTGCGGGGGTGTTTAACCCTTTTTCGGCCACTCGCGGGGGGTAAAACCGCACCGCGAGCGGCCGAATACCGCGGTTAAAACGACGGTAAAGCAGCGCTAAATATAGCGCTGCTTTACCGTCACCGCGGCTCCCCGCCCCAGTGTGAAAGGGGCCTAAGGCAGTGAAACTGATCAAATCACCTGTGCAAAATAATGGAATGTCTGAAAACATGACCTGTTGGGGGCGCCTTGAGGATTGGAGATGAGAAACCCTCCAATGAACGATGACCATGTGTTTATAATTTACCATAAACGGCTGGAATAATGGGCTCACAATCTTCATCCTACTACTGTGGGATCTCTCTGGGATCAAACAGCTGTCCAGGAGAGGATTGAATATCGGGCCCGATGTGATTAGACAGACCACCCAATGTAATCATCCTTCATTATTAACAGAGATTTAAAATTGCTGGAATAAGCACCTTGGCAGTTAAAAGACTGGGGATCTCTCTGGGATCGCGTAATCGGAGGAGACGTAATTAGGAAGCCAATTAATAAAAAAAAAATTGAAAGTCAATATTTAAATGTGTTGACGGGGGTTGTATGCAACCACGGCGAAACTAAATTCATTTTTTTTTTTTTAAATATACTAATAGAGCTCAGGGGAGTCTCCAGGATTATGCTCCTTGTCAGGAGGGGGCTAACGAATGAGCAATCTAGTCATTTCAAAGGGAATTTTCTTTTTTCGCTAATATTTTTTTTTTTTTTTTTACTTGACTTAGGACAGGGAACCTCTAGGATCGTTCTGGGCAGACAGGAGAGGGTAAACCAGGGAACAAATAATAAAGGTTTTAATATATTATGGAATAGTAGTATTTAATAATTTACTAACAGGACTTGTACTGCTAAAATCAATTTAGATCTTTATTTCATTACTAGACGATCTCTCTTGGATTATCCAGGGAGACGAGAGATTTAACTAGGGAGCAAACAAATAATTATGCAAATAAAAAAAGTGAGTGCAGAGCTAATATTGATATAAAATTGATTGTGATATCAATATGATAAATTCATTAAACGAATATTTTTAATCTATTACTAATCAATTGTTTAATGAATTTAGCACTCATTTATTGATTACCGTATATACCCGAATATAAGCAGAGGCACCTAATTTTACCACAAAAAAATTGGAAAACTTATTGACTCGAGTATAAGCCTAGGGTGAGAAATGCGCAGCTACTGTAAGTGGAAAAGAGGGTCAACAATGCCCATTTGCAGCCTCACTGTGCCTATTTGCAGCTATAGGTCCCCCGAACTTTGTAAACTTTGTAGTTAAGGGTTCCTAGATGCCCCCTAGCTGCAGCCAAAATTTGGGGTCTCTGGACCCAAAGGGTCCTGAAATGACATTGCTGCAGATGGACACAGTTGATCGACTTTGGGGCCCCGTATCTCGGGGCCACTTGGTGCTAGGAACCAAATTTAGATATGTTGCTGTGTTGGTTACTCTGGGTTTGCACACCAAATTTGGGGTTCCTAGCACCAAGTGGCCCCGAGATACGGGGCCCCAAAGTCGGGTTGGAAAAGGTCATTCTCTGCTGCAGAAAAGTGCTTGACTCCAGTATAAGCCGAGGGGAGCACTTTCAGCACAAAAAGAATGTGCATAAAAACTCGGCTTATACTCGAGTATATACAGTATTCAATTTTTTATCATATTGATATCACAATCAATAAATTAGTGATAAATTCATTAAATATAAAATAATAGATAAATAACAAAGTGAGTGCAGCGCTAATATTGATATACAATTGATTGGGATATCAATATGGTATAAAAATTGAATCATCAATAAATGAGTGATCAATTCATTAAACAAATTTTTTTTTTCATTACTAATCAATTGTTTAATGAATTTATCACTCATTTATTGATTGATTATTCAATTTTTTTATCATATTCATATAACAATCAATAAATGAGTGATAAATTCATTAAGCAATTGATTAGTAATGAAAAAATAATTTAATGAATTTATCACTCATTTACTGATTCATTTTTTTTATATCATATTGATATCACAATCAATTTTATATCAATATTAGCGCTGCACACACTTTGTTATTTATCCTATTGGAATTTTTTTTTGTATTGAACTTTAGGTGCTGGCTGCTTTATTTTTATATTCACCTCAGTTGTCGATTACCGTATCATCTAGTGCAGCGTTAGCCTTGGGGCTTTTTTTCTTAAATAATTATGCAAATTAAATCATGTATTTATTACTAGTTTTAACTGGACTTGTTGCACAGCTTTGGCGTTACCTTGTAAGGAGAAGGTTAAAATTGATGTACAGCCCAAACTTTTTTTTTTTATATTTTGGATAGAATAGAGAGGAATTAAAGCTGGATCGCAGGGACGTTGAAGAAACTGCAGGCATACCATGAGTTAAGTTTAACGAGGTGCCACCACCTAGACTTATCTCTATTAGGTTCACACTGCTGCGACTGCAAAGTTGTACGACTTTGCCTTGTTTCTTCCTTTCTGACTTGGATGCGATTTAGGAACCTGTACAAGGGCTGAAATTGCACCCAAGTCAGACTAAAAGTAGCGCAGGAACCCTTTCTAAAGTCGGAGCGACTTGTGTAGTATCAGTTAAGACGGCTCTCATAGAGAAATGTTGCATTTGACATGTCATGCGACTTGGGGGTCTCACTAGTTGGATCTTATGTTGTGAAACCAGCCTTATTCACATCTGAGAGATTTATTATGCTCCAGGACGATTAGGTCAGAAGCTCAGACGCTGCTCAGTCTCTGTTCCTTCAAGAGCAGAGTCGCTGGAAAAGTGCCAGAAACAAGGAGGGCATAAAGTGGAATGTTCTCTTTAAGATGCAGATGTGCTTTAAGTCCAATTAGGTGCGTGTCACCTTGGGGATTTATCTCTATATTACGTGTGACAGGTTTATTTCACTCCCAGAGGATACACTTTGGCTGTGTCTGCCCCTTCCCTCCTGCCCATTCACGGAAGCCTTTGTATTATGTGAAGTCACTCAAAATGCAAGAGCTTCTGTGAATGGGCAGCAGAGGGGAGGAGCAAACGCAGCCATTCACAGAAGCCTTTGTATTATGTGAACTCACTCAAAATGCAAGAGCTCTTTGTATTATGTGAACTCACTCAAAATGCAAGAGCTTCTGTAAATGGGCAGCAGAGGGGAGGAGCAAACACAGCCATTCACAGAAGCCTTTGTATTTTGTGAACTCACTCAAAATGCAAGAGCTTCTGTCAATGGGCAGCAGAAGGGAGGATGGGCACAGCCAAAGTGTATCCTCTGGGAGTGAAATAAACCTGTCACACAAGTAATATAGAGATAAATCCCGAAGGTGACATGCACCTAATTGGACTTAAAGTGGATCTTCACCATAAAGGGAATGTTCCGCTTCATTCCCTACTCTTTTGTTTCTGGCACTTTTCTTCTGGCATATATGCAGCTGCTCGGCGGGTGGGCCTTAACACTGAGTGGCTGCATATATGCGGTCCTGTTATAAGAGAAGTATGGGTCGCCTCCCCCATTTATACTTGGGTAGATGCAGCATTGGTCCCCCGGCACCTCTACACTGAGAACCGAGCGATCGAACATCACCAATCACTCGGTTTTCACAGCTCTGTGAGCAGAGAGATGCAGTCACCGCTCTCTGCTCTTCTCTCTCCTCGCTCATTGGAGCGCTGAGCTGTGGAGGGGCGGAGAAGGTCGTCTTAGGCTGTCAGAGGCTCGCTGAGATGCTGAGACAGGTGTCAGTCCAAGAATTTGGCGGATCCAGACTTTATTGTCGTGATGACGCGGTTCCTGGACTGATATCCGCAACGTCAGCAGAGAGCAGACTTCAGTCCGCTCTTTGCTGAAAACGGGTCACCGGAGTGCAAAACGAATTGCACTTCTGTGATCCATAGGGGGAAGCCCAGCCAAACAAGCTCAGGATGGACTTCTTTAAAGCAACTTACCGTGCTGAGACTGCGCTCCATGCAGACTCCAGCGCGCTAGCCGGTGGTGATCGGTAAGTTCTCTATGCATACTTGCAATCGGGAGCATTCCAATCATATAACAGTCACATGACCTCCCGGTTTTTTAGAACTCTTAAAGGGCCGGGAGGTGGTTGGTGCGAAGGAGTTAACTCATAGTGTGCTTGCACTTTTTGCAAAGTCTCTGAACTCTGGAAATTCAGCTTTTAAACCCTGGCCAGTTAACTTTTTTGCTGTGTGCACCATTGGGCAAGTTTCCCTTTATTCCCTTTATGTCAGTGGTTCTTAACCTCAGTCCTCATTACCCCCCACCAGGCCATGTTTTGGGAATTTCCCTTAGATAAAATAGCTGTCCAAAATACCAAGCCATTGACTGACTGATTTAAAGCACCTGTGCAAGATAAAAGGAAAGCCTGCAAACATGGCCTGGTGGGGGGTAATGAGGACTGAGGTTAGGGCCCCTTTCACACTGGGGCGGTTTGCAGGCGCTATTGCGCTAAAAATAGCGCCTGCAAACCGACCCGAAACAGCTGTTGCCGTGTCTTCAGTGTGAAAGCCCGAGGGCTTTCACACTGAATCGGTGCGCTTGCAGGACGCTGGAAAATGTCCTGCAAGCCGCATCTTTGGCTCGCTATAGGAGCGGTATATTTACCGCTCCTATATCGCCCGTTCCCATTGGAAACAATGGGGCAGCGCGCCGAACCCGCCCGCAAAACGCCGCTACAGCGGCGGTTTGCGGGCGGTATTGACCCTTTTTCGGCCGCTCGCAGGGGGGTAAAACCACCCCGCTAGCGGCCAAAATGCGCTCCTAAAACGACGGTAAATCGGCGCTAAATATAGCGCCGGTTTACCGCCAGCGCCCCCACCGCTCCAGTGTGAAAGTAGCCTAAGAACCACTGCTTTATGTCCTGTCACAGAGATGCAACCGGAAGTGATGGGGGGGGGGGGGGGGGATTTCCCATCGTGGGATGGGGGGTTCTTTGATGCTGAAACAGGTGTCCTAATTGGAAGATTTCCCTTTCCATCCTGCTCGGGGGACAACGCTAAAATGTTGAATTTTTATCTCCCCTTCTGTTCTGATTGCTGTAATCATATTTACAAATAGGGTAAAATGGGGACACAGGATAAAAACTTGACAGAGGGTCTAACCCTTTTGTACTTTATCCGACATTGTTACAAAAAAAAAAAAAAAAAAAAAAAAAGTTTTGCCTGAAGAGACACTTTAACTAAGGTCCGTCTTTTAATTTTACAAGGGACTTGTCTTTTATAGTTAATAATGTATTAATATTCCAGCCAGAGGGCAGAAGATCTTTACAGAATATATTTAAAAATTTACAGACTAGATTTTTATGTGATTTGGGAATAATGACTAAAAGATTAGAATATTGCTGCTCTATCACTGGGAGAGTAGGAAGAAATAAGTTATATTAAATCTTTGGATTTCTTTATTCACAAGAAATAGCATAATCTAATTATGAGCCTCAAAATTCAGTTCATATATTTAACATTTTTGGACATTGAAAAAAGTATATAGGCTGTAATGTAAATAAGATGACTTCTCCTAGGGGATGTTTGGTAGATGTGATTATGTATAAAGGGGTGCGGGTGGAGAACACTGATCGTGTATAAAGGGGTGCGGGTGGAGAACACTGATCGTGTATAAAGGGGTGCGGGTGGAGAACACTGATCGTGTATAAAGGGGTGCGGGTGGAGAACACTGATCGTGTATAAAGGGGTGCGGGTGGAGAACACTGATCGTGTATAAAGGGGTACGGGTGGAGAACACTGATCGTGTATAAAGGGGTACGGGTGGAGAACACTGATCGTGTATAAAGGGGTACGGGTGGAGAACACTGATCGTGTATAAAGGGGTGCGGGTGGAGAACACTGATCCCGTATAAAGGGGTGCGGGTGGAGAACACTGATCCTGTATAAAGGGGTGAGGGTGGAGAACACTGATCCTGTATAAAGGGGTGCGGGTGGAGAACACTGATCCCGTATAAAGGGGTGCGGGTGGAGAACACTGATCCCGTATAAAGGGGTGCGGGTGGAGAACACTGATCCCGTATAAAGGGGTGCGGGTGGAGAACACTGATCCCGTATAAAGGGGTGCGGGTGGAGAACACTGATCCCGTATAAAGGGGTGCGGGTGGAGAACACTGATCTGGAGGCTTATAGGGGAGGTGTTTGGAACATGTGGTGTATTTTTCTTCACCCAAATTGAATGACAGAATGAAAATGGAATACCAGCTTAGCCCTAACTCCCCACAACACCTATACTTACTAACCTGTGTAAGAAGGATGTATATACTTACCTATTTTCAGGTCACTCTGGTCACATGATCCCCTGTCAGCCAGCTCAGCTGCAGGGTAGAGGAAGGATCATACACAAATGATGGTCCATTGACGGCTAATGGGTGACATCACTGCGCCAGGCTTTACCAGCCATAGTAAGTGCTCTCTCCTCTCCCCTGCAGCTGCCACTGGCTGACACGGGATCACACGACCAGACCAGTGCGACCTGTAAAAAGGTAAGTATATGCAGTACATCTTGTACAGGTTCCTTAGAATATGTGTTGGGAGGGGGGAGGGAGCATTTTGAAGAGTAGTTGGGTTTAGGTTGGAATTCCACTTTGATAACTGACACATTTAGAAGTAATAATACCACGGAGGAAAATACTAAGTCTAAAAAGTGAGAAAACGTTCGTGGCCTCTGCTGTTCCTCTCGATGATTTCACTGTGTTGTGTTGTGCCGGATCAGTAACCTATTAACAACGTATTCATCATATTGTGTATCCTTCACCATTTATCCTTATTTACGAATAAGCTTGTACTTTTCTCAGATGGTCCCGATTTATAATATTAAAGGTGCAATCCTTATACTGGATTAATTTTGCATCTGTTTAATTTTGCATCTTGTGCTTGAATTTAGTCATTCACATCTCTGCATCGATCAGCTGGCATTGTGGCGTCACGTGTCTGTTCTTTATTGTGCACCTTGTCGCATGTTCATAATCTCAATAAACTGTTCTGAATGGATGTGTGCTCTGCTTTTTCTTTCTTTTTTATTTGTCCATAAATATTGGATTGCACCTTTAATACTCGACAGTTGTATTTTGTTGCTTTGTATAATCTCATTACTCCCTTTTTTTCCCCTCCTTCCATTATTGAAGACACTTTTCATTCGCATTTTTATATTAACGCACCTCATTTATTTTTTATTTTTGGTAAGATGAAAGTTATAACTGGCTATGATTGGTTACATTATGACAGGGCTGGACAGGTCCTGGGAACTATACTGTAGGGCCAAAAGCATGTGGACAGCTGACTATCCCACCCAATATGTTACCCCAACATTTCATATTCCTGATATGTGACTGCTGTACCATGAACTTGTATGAGAAAGTATCCTATTCTCTATGTATTGCTTCCTTTGTGTGAAATTCCAGGTGTTCCTACTGAAAACTGACTACACTAGGCATGGAGGCACAGTGTGGTCAGTTTTCTGGCTGTGCTGGGAACTCAGTCTGCTCTCCTTTCACGAGGGCCATGTACCTGATGTGAGACCGAAATAGTGGGGAGGCCTCCCTTGCACCTCAGGTTATTAAAGCCTCTGGAGATGGAGACAGAGACTTGGTGGGGACACCGATTGGCAGGGGTGCCAAGGGTGCAGAGTACCGTGCAAGCCTTAGTCCGGGATCCAAGCCAAGGTCAAGTCCAGTTGGGCAACGAAGCATAAAAGGTTGATCAGAAGACGGTAGCTGAGTACAAAAGGGGCAAAGAAGTAGAATGGTTAAGGTACAAATCCGAGGTTAAAGGCAAGCAGCAATTAAGAGTAATCAAACAGGTTTCCAGGTCACAACAGGTTCAGACAGATCACACGCTAGCACAGGAACAAGGGGGGGCTGAAGATAATCCAGCAATTTGGCAGTGGCTGGGCTTGTATAGGGAAGTTTAAGGTCACTTCCTGTGCGCCTTCTGGACATTTTCCCACCTTTTCCCATCAGGTTGAGGTCACTTCCTGTGTGCCTCCTGGGCATTTTCCCGCCTTTTTCCATCAGGTTGAGGTCACTTCCTGTGCGCCTCCTGGGCATTTTCCTGCCTTTTTCCATCCGGTTGATGTTTTTTCCTGTGCGCCTCCTGGGCATTTTTCCATCAGGTTGATGTCGCTTCCTGTGTGCCTCCTGGGCATTTTACCGCCTTTTTCCATCAGGTTGATGTGACCTGGGCATTTTCCCGCCTTTTTCCATCAGGTTGAGGTCACTTCCTGTGTGCCTCCTGGGCATTTTCCTGCCTTTTTCCATCAGGTTGATGTAATTTCCTGTGTGCCTCCTGAGCATTTTTCCACATTTTTAAATCAGGTTGATGTCACTTCCTGTGTGCCTCCTGGGCATTTTACCGCCTTTTTCCATCGGGTTGAGGGCGCGTCCTGGGCATTTTCCTGCCCTTTTCCATCAAGTCTTTTGCGCAGGTGTGGGTTGGCACCTTGAGGCGTCTTTGGTGCATGCTCAGTTAACACGGATTTCCTCTTGCGGCAACGCGCCATTGGTGCATGCGTAGTAAGCCGTGGACTCTTACATCTCCTCCAATGATCAGACTTGTCCTGACGCCCCCCGGCACAGCCGTTCACTGTGAAGATCAGTGTACTGCTGTATCTCCTCCTCCCAGCTCTCTGAGCTCCTTATGCAGCTGAGAACAGAGGTCATGTGATTACTTCAGTGAATCTCCCCCCAGAGTATACATAGCTGTGTTCGCCAGTGGTATGAGGACTTCCTGTCTGCTGCAGCCCGTCATATGCAGCCTCACCAGTGCCCGTCATTTGCAGCCTACCAGTGCCTTTCATATGCAGCCTGCCTGTGCCCAGCAGCCTCACCAGGGCCCATCATATGCAGTCTACCAGTGCCCATCATATGCAGCCTGCCTGTGGTGCCAAGCAGATTCACCAGTGCCCGTCATATGCAGCCTGCCTGTGCCCAGCAGTCTCACCAGGGCCCGTCATGCAGTCTACCAGTGCCCAGCAGCTTCACCAGGGCCTATCATATGCAGCCTACCTGTGCCCAGCAACCTCACCAGTGCCTGTCATATTCAGCCTGCCTGTGCCCAGCAGCGTCACCACTGCCCGTCATATGTAGCCTGCCTGTGCCCAACAGCCTCACCAGTGTGGATCAGAGTGGCCATCCCTGTGTGTCACAGAGCAGGGTTTGAATTGCCCTAGGCGCAGTAACAATGTCCCGCCTCCTGTGATCACGTCACACTGATTACATTTCCTGCCATTGGATCAGTATGCCGTCTATCACAGGAGGCCGGACATTGTTACTGTGGCCCGGGCAATTCAGCTTTGTGACATGCAGAGATCGAAGGAAGGAGGAGGGAGTGGAGGACTGGGGCGCGCCAGGGAAACACTTCCGCAATGGGCGGCACCCGGGGCGGACCCTGCCCCCTTTATATCGACTGTTTTTTTGCTATCGGCCAAATAAAAAAACACAGTTTTCGGCGGCTGAAATTTCGGTGTACCTCTAGTTCTCACTGGTGCGATGTCTGACATCGGATGTGATTTGCAAATCACAAGCGATCTCTGTGATGCGATTTTAGCCATACAGATAGTATGGCTGAATTTGCATCGTATTCGGACCAAACTTGCACAGGACCCTTTTTTTGGTCCGCAGCAGAATCGGATGGCATGGGCGTTCACACACATGCGATCCGATTCCTGTCCGAATTTGCAGTTTGCACTGCGATATGCAAGCTGATTTGGGGGTGTCATTAACTTTCAATTGACACTCCCAGCCGTTTGCATAGGGCAGTGTGAACTGCCGCGGAGAGACATGCGATTCGCGAACCTGCAGTGGATTTGCAGGGTTCCCGCATCACTGCAGTGTGAACTGAGCCTTAGCAGCACTCAGCCCAACTCCATTTTGCTCTGGCAGCAGACAGGAGGTCCACGTGCCGCTTGCCAGAACACAGTTATCTGCAAAGCATGTCTGTTGCTTTGGGGGTATTTCCCAGTTTAAAAAAAAGCAGGGGAGATTTTCATGCCTTTTTAGTATTTTAGTACATTTAGTATTGCTTGACAAGCCATAAAGTAGTCCTGTTGATTTACAGTATTGAATACTTCTTGAGATTGATGGTGTAGAGTCCTCAGGCACAAGTGTCCCCATCAGAAGATTTTGCCTTCATTCCAGTTCTGTTAAAAACGTTCTGCCCTGGGGATGTAGACATAAAAACCTGACATTATCCAAAACGAATAAAACAAGTTTTAAGGCAGAGATGAGGAAAGATGGGTGGGTATGAAAGCCGGCTGAAACATAAATGTCATCTGTAATATGTGGGCTCCACAGTACTCTGGTTCAAGGGACCTTAACCACTTTCAGCCCCGGACCAATTGGCAGCCAAAGGACCAGGCCCCTTTTTGCGATTTGGCACTGCGTCGCTTTAACTGACAATTGCGCGGTCGTGCGACGTGGCTCCAAAACAAAATTGGCGTCCTTTTTTTTCCCACAAATAGAGCTTTCTTTTGGTGGTATTTGATCGCCCCTGCGGTTTTTATTTTTTGCGCTATAAACAAAAAAGAGCGACAATTTTTTTTAAAAAACGCATTCTTTTTTATTTTTTGCTATAATAAATATCCCCAAAAATATATAAAAAAATTTTTTTTTCCCTCAGTTTAGGCCGATACGTATTCTACATATTTTTGTTAAAAAAAATTGCAATAAGCGATTACTGATTGGTTTGTGCAGAAGTTATAGCGTTTACAAGATAGGGGATAGTTTTATAGCATTTTTATTAATAATTTTTTTTTATTAGTAATGGCGGCGATCACCGATTTTTATTGTGACTGCGACATTATGGCGGACACATCGGACATTTTTGACACATTTTTGGGACCATTGTTATTTATACAGCAATCAATGCTATTTAAATGCATTGATTCCTGTATAAATGACACTGGCAGTGAAGGGGTTAACCAGGGGGTGTCAGTGGAGGGGTTAAGTATGCCTAGGGGTGTGTTTCTTACTGTGGGGGGGTGTGGCTGTCAGCTACTGAATGCTGATCTCTGCTCCAATCACAGGGAGCAGAGATCGGCGTCACTAGTTGCTAGGCAGAACGGGGAGATGCTGTTTATTTCCGCATCTCCCCGTTCTGCCTTCCCGTGAGACGATTGCGGGTGTCCCTGCGGCGATCGAGTCCGGGGGACCCGTGACCGGCGCGCTCCCAATGGCACGGACGGCATTAAGGAGGGACTTTATATATACGCCCTCCTGCCTGTCCGTGCCATTCTGACGACGTATATCGCCATGCGCCAGTCGGGAATCGGTTAAAGTGGATGTAAACCCTCCGATATATCCAGTGGAGTTACTGGCCTCAGGTCATACACAGAGATGAAACAAATCCTCCTATATACAGTGCCTTGCAAAAGTATTCACACCCCTTGGCATTTTTCACATTTTGCTGCCTCACAACCTGGAATTAACATGGATTGTACGAGGTTTTGCATCATTCAATTTACAGAACGTGCCCACAGCTTTGAAGATGTTTTTTTTTTTTTTTTTATTGTGAAGCAAACAACAAATAGGACAAAATAACAGAAAAAGTGCATAACTATTCACCCCCCTAAAGTCAATGCTTTGTAGAGCCACCTTTTGTGGCTATCAAGTCGCTTTGGATAAGTCTCTATGAGCTTGCCACATCTTACCACTGGGATTTTTGCCCATTCCTCCTTGCAAAACTGCTCCGGCTCCTTTAGGTTGGATGGTTTGCGCTTGTGAACAGCAATCTTTAAGTCTTGACCACAGATTTTCTATCGGATCGAGGTCTGGGCTTTTACTAGGCTATTCCAATACATTTACATTTTTCCCCTTAAACCACTGAAGTGTTGCTTTAGTAGTGTGTTTGGATTCACTAAGAAGAACCATTATGCAGACAAAGCTCCATTTATTGTTGCCACCATCCCAAATATAATGTATAAATAAAGGCAAGCCCCCCCCCCGGACTTTAAAGGCAAACTTTTTTTAGAAGACATAAATATTATTCAAAAAAGTATATAAAAATGTATTGAATAAAAAGCACTGTCATAAACAAAGATAACAGTGATACATAGAGTAATATACAGTATCCATATATAGTATATAAACAGAAAAGCACTTTCTCGACGCGTTTCGGGAGATTCAGAGATGACACTTAGTGCTCTGGATTGAGACAAATACACAATATAGAGGGATATCTTTGTTCGTATTTTATGTGTGAGGTTTACAAACTTTTTAACCACTTTCACCCCCCTTCCTGCCAAGGCCCATTTTCAGCTTTCACACTTTGAATGACAATTGCACGATCATGCAACACTGTACCCAAACAACATTTTTTTTTCACACAAATAGAGCTTACTTTTGGTGGTATTTAACCACCACCGGGCTTTTTTTTTTGCTAAACTAAATGAAAAAACACCAAACATTTTGTGGAAAAGTAATTTTTCTCCTTTGCTGAGGTACGCTGATAGGTGGCAATGATGGGGCAGCACTGATTGGCACTGATAGGCTGCACTGATGAGACAGCCCTTATGGGCACTGATAGGTGGCAATGATGGGGCAGCACTGATTGGCACTGATAGGTTGCACTGATGAGGCAGCACTGATTGGCACTGATAGGCTGCACTGATTGGCACTGATAGGCTGCACTGATAAGACAGCCCTTATGGGCACTGATAGGTGGCAATGATGGGGCAGCACTGATTGGCACTGCTAGGCAGCACTGATCATCAGTGTAAATGTCCCCTGTCACACTTGCTGGTTACTGGCTCTCCTCCCCTTATGCTGTGATAGCATGTGAGGAAAGGAGTGCCAATAACCGGCAAGTTTGTTTACATGTGATCAGCTGTGATTGGATACAGCTGATCACATGGTAAAGGACCGCTGTGATTAGCCTTTTACCGCCGCTTTGTAATCAGTGGTGTCCGAAGGAGGATGCACAGGGGCGTTGTTCTGGAAGGACACCCACAGACGCCCTCCCACAACTGGATGACCACGCTGTAGCTATAGCATGGTCAAGAAGTGGTTAAAGCATAACCCTGGTAAAGGAAAAACTCTCCCTTGTAGTGGGACTGAGCCTGTACTGCATGGTATAAAATGCTTGTTTATGCCTAGGGGACAAGAAAAGCATGTTTACTTACCTGACCCCCTCCCCCCAGCAGATGGCGCTTCCCTGTGCTCCGATGATGGGTGCACAGGAGGGGTTTGGGGTCTTGCGGACCCCAGATCCCTCCATAAAGAGTACCTGTCACTGACTATTAGGCTACTTTCACACTGGAGCGGTGGGGGCGCTGGCGGTAAAGCGGCGCTATATTTAGCGCCGCTTTACCGGCGTTTTAGCGGCGCATTGCGGCCGCTCGCGGGGTGTTTTTACCCCCCGCGAGCGGGCGAAAAAGGGTCAATACCGCCCGCAAACCGCCGCTATTGCGGCGTTTTGCGGGCGGGTTCGGCGCGCTGCCCCATTGTTTTCAATGGGACCGGGCGCTATAGGAGCGGTAAATATAACGCTCCTATAGCGAGCCAAAGATGCGGCTTGCAGGACATTTTTGAGCGTCCTGCAAGCGCACCGCTTCAGTGTGAAAGCCCTCGGGCTTTCACACTGAAGGAACAGCAACAGCTGTTTCGGGTCGGTTTGCAGGCGCTATTCTTAGCGCAATAGCGCTTGCAAACCGCCCCAGTGTGAAAGGGGCCTTACTGTCACAAGGGATGTTTACGTTCCTTCTGACAGCAAAAAAAGTGATCAGGAAAATAAAATGTAAAGGAACAGTGTAAAAAATAATAACAGTGAGGGTTGGAAGATGGGGCAAACCAAAAGCATCACCCAAATGTAGATGTAATTAAGTGACCAATTATTTTTTAATTCAAGCAGTGCCCAAGGAAACTACCCAGACATTCCATGTAGCTGTGTTGGTTAACTACCTGCCATGAAGAGATCAGTGAGTTCCTGCCTATTTGGAGCTTGTGTAGATTTCCAGTGGTAAGGGATTACAGCCCTTGCTGCCTGTAGGAACAGTCCGAATAGGTCCTTTTGGGCTTCAGAAATATACTACGGGGTTAGAGAGTGAAATGCAATTTCAAGAGACTGATATCAGAGAAGACAAGCAGAAAATATCCAAGCTCAACCGCACAATTGGAAAATACTTGCTGAGATTCGGTGCTCAGGCTGGGGGACCCCCACTCCCCTGTTCAAACGTCCAAAGCAGAAATTACCCTACCCTGCCCTGCCCCTTAACCTGCCCTCATAAATGATCTCCTGAAATTACACTTAAGGGTTTTATGCAGAATTAAGTTACAAAAATAAATATTAACAACAACTTTATCATTGCCCATCAGTGCAGCCTCATCAGTGCCCAACAATGCAGCCTACCCGTGTCCATCAATGCTTCTTCACGTTTGCCCAACAATGCTGCTTCACCTGTGCCCAACAATGTAGCCTACCTGTGTCCATCAATACTACTTCACCTGTGCCCAACAATGCAGCCTACCTGTGTTCATCAATGCAGCCTACCTGTGTCCAACAATGCAGCCTACCTGTGTTCATCAATGCAGCCTACCTGTGTCAAACAATACAGCCTACCTGTGTCCAACAATGCAGCCTACCTGTGTTCATTAATGCAGTCTACCTGTGTTCATCAATGCAGCCTACCTGTGTTCATCAATGCAGCCTACCTGTGTTCATCAATGCAGCCTACCTGTGTCTAACAATACAGCCTACCTGTGTCTAACAATGCAGCCTACCTGTGTCTAACAATGCAGCCTACCTGTGTCCAACAATGCAGCCTACCTGTGTCAAACAATACAGCCTACCTGTGTCCAACAATGCAGCCTACCTGTGTTCATTAATGCAGCCTACCTGTGTTCATCAATGCAGCCTACCTGTGTTCATCAATGCAGCCTACCTGTGTCTAACAATACAGCCTACCTGTGTCTAACTATGCAGCCTACCTGTGTTCATCAATGCAGCCTACCTGTGTCTAACAATACAGCCTACCTGTGTCTAACAATGCAGCCTACCTGTGTCCAACAATGCAGCCTACCTGTCTTCATCAATACAGCCTACCTGTGTTCACCAATGCAGCCTACCTGTGTTCACCAATGCAGCCTACCTGTGTTCACCAATGCAGCCTACCTGTGTCCAACAATGCAGCCTACCTGTGTCCAACAATGCAGCCTACCTGTGTCCATCAATGCAGCCTACCTGTGTCCATCAATGCAGCCTACCTGTGTCCAACAATGCAGCCTACCTGTGTCCAACAATGCAGCCTACCTGTGTCCATCAATGCAGCCTACCTGTGTCCAACAATGCAGCCTACCTGTGTCCAACAATGCAGCCTACCTGTGTTCAACAATGCAGCCTCACCTGTGCAGGGGAAGAGAGGAGAGGAAGAGGATTGCCGACCGGATCATCAGTGAGCGGGGAACATCGCTGTAACAGCTTACATTTGAATCGCCGCGTGTTCCTGCCGCTCGCCGTCACATAAAGCCCTGCCTCCTATCCTATGCGATGTTCCCTGCTCTCATAATCTGGCTGCCTGCTCTCCTCTCTTTTCCCCTTGGGGATCGCTGGGAGAACGGCTCCCATTCAACCCTGCCTGTTGGCACGGCTTGCTCCCAGGCAGCCCACGCTCACCAGCCATCATTTTCCACTTCGTGATCGTGGGTAGAATCGCTGCGATTCCTTCGTAGATCCCAAAATGTGCATGGAGCCTGACAGACTGCTGAAGAAAGTAGAGAATATCAGTGAGATAAGATAAGACACTATCCTTGTAAGTTAAACTCGTTTGTGTCTCCCTGGCAGCAGAGTTTGTCTTGTCACCTCTCCTGCTTTTCTTTTCTCCCTCCCAAATCTGTGTTCCTTCCACACAGTCTGTGTCATTTCTGTTGTTTTCTTCCCCCCCTTCAGCAACAGTAAATCCTAAAGCTGTCAGATGATCTAACCGCTAGTGGCTCTGATTTCAGGCACAGTGCTGAGAATGGACAGCAACTGAGCATGTGCAGAGCAGGGCGAGACCGTGTATTACTGGATTTTACACAGGATAGACACTTATTTGTAATGTTTTACATAGCTATACCTGCAAAAGGGGCCAGTCTGAAGTGATCTATCAAGACTTCATTTTCTGACTAAAGTTCCACTTTAAATACACTCACCGGACACTTTATTAGGTACACCTGTTCATTTGCTTGGTAACACAAATGGCTAATCAGCCAATCACATGGCAGCAACTCAGTGCATTTAGGCATCTAGATGTGGTGAAGATGACTTGCTGAGGTTCCAACCGAGCATCAGAATAGGGAAGAAAGGGGATTTAAGTGACTTTGAACGTGGTTGCTGGTGCTAGACGGGCTGGTCTGAGTATTTCAAAAACTGCTGATCTACTAGGATTTTCACGCACAACCATCTCTCAGGTTTACA
This sequence comes from Lithobates sylvaticus, assembly GCA_028564925.1. Classification (NCBI taxonomy): domain Eukaryota; kingdom Metazoa; phylum Chordata; class Amphibia; order Anura; family Ranidae; genus Lithobates; species Lithobates sylvaticus. Next base: position 220,322,462 of record CM053033.1, read on the forward strand.
GAAAATGATCCGAAAAAGAGAAAATATCCAGTGAGTGGCAGTTGTGTGGAGGAAAATGCCTTGTTGAAGTCAGAGGAGAATGGGCAGACTGGTTTGGGATTATAAAAAGCCAACAGTAACTCAAATAACCACTCGTTACATCCAAGGTATGCAGAATACCATCTCTGAACACAAAACCTTGAAGCAGGTGGGCTACAGCAGCAGAAGACCACACCGGATGCCACTTGCTGTCAGCTAAGAACAGGAAACTGTGGCTACAATTTGCACAGGCTCACCAAAATTGGACAATAGAATATTGGAAAAAATGTTTCCCGGTGTGATGAGTCTCGATTTCAGCTGTGACATTCAGATGGTGGGGTCAGAGTTTGGCATCTACAACATGAAAGTATGGATCCATCCTGCCTTGTGTCAATGGTTCAGGCTGGTGGTGGTGGTGTGATGGTGGGGGGGATATTTTGTTGGCACACTTAGGGCCCCTTAGTACCAATTGAGCATCGTTTAAACGCCACAACCTACTTGAGTATTGTTGCTGACCATGTCCATCCCTTTATGACTACAGTGTCCCCATCTTCTGATGGCTCCTCCCAGCAGGATAATTCACCATGTCACACAGCTCAGATCATCTCACCACTGGACAATGAGGTCACTGTCCTCCAATGGCCTCCACACTCACCAGATCTCATTCAAAGGCCTCCACACTCACCAGATCTCATCCAATGGCCTCCACACTCACCAGATCTCATCCAATGGCCTCCACACTCACCAGATCTCAATCCAATGGCCTCCACACTCACCAGATCTCAATCCAATGGCCTCCACACTCACCAGATCTCACGCAATGGCCTCCACACTCACCAGATCTCAATCCAATGGCCTCCACACTCACCAGATCTCATCCAATGGCCTCCACACTCACCAGATCGCAATCCAATAGAGCACCTTTGGGATGTGGTGGACAAATTTGCAGCAACTGTGTCAATATGGACAAAAATCTCTGAGGAATGTTTCCAACACCTTGGTGTATCTATGCCACCAAGAATGAAGGCAAAAGAGGGTCCAACCCGGTACTAGCAGGGTGTACCTAATAAAGTGGCCGGTGAGTGTACATGAGCTCTAAATGACTATTACTATTAGTCAGGATGGACTAATCCTAGAAACCAGTGTGTCTAAAAAAAATTTAAATGGAAGTATATTCACATTGATGCATCTATTTTATGCCTGTCACATGCCTTTGATGGATCTATTTTCCTTCTGTGGAAAAAGAAACCGCGATCGGTAATTAAAAAGATCCGGGCCTAAAAGCTCCCAATTGACATCGACCGCGGTAACTACAAGGCCCCTGTGGTTCCGGTTAACTGATTATCTCGTTTTATAATCCAGTAAATGGCTGTGCCGCGCCGGCTATTTTTAGTAACGAGAAATTAAGAGATCAATTTTCTCGTAGCGCTGATCGCTTTTTTTTTTTTGGAATTAATTGTTTTCAACGAGTGCGCGACACAAGGGATTTTTAATCACTGCGCAGTACAAAGATTTACTTCACTTGCTCAATAGAGCGTGATTAAAAACTCTCCAAGACAATCAATTCTACACCTTACTATTCGTTGGCGCTCTGGATCCAAAGTAAAGCTGCAGTCCGATTGCTTATAATTCTATTTAAAGGATGCTAATAGAGGACACATAAGGGGGCGGGCAGGTGGAATGGGCATAGATGTCAACCTTGGCGAGACCAAAACCTTCGGAGCCTGTGGCTATCTATGCCCGGAAGTGGTAGCAAATACCTGGATTAGACAGGTATCTGCTCCCCCCCTCCCCCCTGAAAGGTGCCAAATGTGACACCAGAGGGGGGGGGGGGTGGATCCAATCAGCGGACGTTCCATTTTTGGGTGGAACCCCGCTTTAAGATGAAAAACCTTCTGTGTGTAGAAGTCCACCCAGCACCCCCTGATTACTTACCTGAGCCCCATATCTATCAAGCGATGTCCACGAGTGTCTTCGCCGCCCGGGACTCTCCTCCTCATTGGCTGAGACACAGCAGTGGCGCCATTGGCTCCTGCGGCTGTCAATCAAAGTCAGTTAGACAATCAGGGGAGAAAGGGGGTGGGGCTGAGTCAGGGGGGGGGGGCTACTTGTTTGAATGGATACACTGAGCTGTGACTCAGCTTGGGTGCCCCCATAGCAAGCTGCTGGCTGTGGGGGCACTCGACAGGAGGGAGGGGCTAGGAGCAACAAAGAGGGACCCGAGAAGAGGAGGATCCGGGCTGCTCTGTGCAAAACCAACTGCACAGAGGAGGTAAGTATAACATGTTTATTTTTATTTTTTTTTTTTAAAACAAGACTTTACAATCACTTTAGAGACAATGCCAAAAATGATTTAACCGCTCCATTACCGGCCACTTTTACCCCCTTCCTGCCCAGGCCAATTTTCAGCTTTCAGCGCTGTCACACCTTGAATGACAATTTTGCGGTCATGCAACGCTGTACCCAAATTACATTTTTTTTTTTCACACAAATAGAGATTTCTTTTGGTGGTATTTAATCACCACTGTTTTTTTTTATTTTTTTCTAAATTTTTGAAAAAGGAAAAGTTTTTCTTAGTTTCTGTCAGAAAATTTTGTAAATAAGTAATTTTTCTCCTTCACTGTTGTGCGCTAATGAGGCTGCACTGATGGGCACTGATGAGGAGGCACTAATATGCCGCACTGATAGGTGTCATTGATATGCGGTACTGATGAGCAGGCACTGAAAGGCAGCACTGATGGACACAAATTTGCATCACTGATGGGCACAGATTGGCATCACAGATGGTCACTGACTGGCATCACTGCTGGGCACTGTTGAGGCTGCACTGATGATCAGTGCCCTGATTACCTTTACAGGTCTCCCCTGCGAGGAGATGCCACTGATCGACTCTCCTCTCCTCACACTCTGTTAGTATGAGGAGAGGAGAGCCGATAAATGGCACTGCCTTGCTTACATGTGATTGGACACGGCCAATCACATAGGTAAAGAGCCGCATCACGGGCTCTTTACCAAGAGCAGTGACATTGGGGCGACATCATATGACGTCGTCCCAGAACGACAGGGGTTAAAGAGAGGTGGTTAAAGAGGAACGTCACTTTCCCTGTACATTTCTTCTTTTATTTTCCTCTCTTACTTCGTCTGCTGGGTTGTCTTCAGAAAAGATAGTCGCCCAGTGAGTCCGGCATTGTTTCGGTGTAATGCGTCGGTCTGCCACCAAACGCTGGGTTGTGGGCCGACCACCTTCTCTTTTATCCACTTCAGCTCCGGAAGATTTGGCTGCTCAATGACCAGGCCGTTTTTTGCGATGCGGCACTGCGTCATTTTAACTGACAATTGCGCGGTCGTGCGGCCTTGTACCCAAACAAAATTGACGTCCTTTTTTCCCCACAAATAGAGCTTTCTTTTGGTGGTATTTGATCACCTCTGCGTTTTTTTTTTTTTTTTTGCGTTATAAACAATAAAAGAGTGACAATTTTGAAAAAAAAAAAAAACACAATATAATGTACTTTTTGCTATAATAAATATCCCCAATTTTTTTTTTTTTTTAAAAAAGCACATTTTTTCCTCAGTTTAGGCCGATATGTATTCTTCCACATATTTTTGGTAATAAAAATCGCACTAAGCATATATTGATTGAAAGAAAAGTTTTAGTCTTATTCAAATTTTTAGAAAAATGGCCAAGAAATCATAAATTCTGCCAGGGTATGTAAACTTATGAGCACAACTGTATGCTTATTAGACATGTGCACAATAGAAAAATTTGTTTATTTTCGTTTAGTTTCTTTCGTTTCCGTTGATTCGTAACGATTCGTATTTTCGTAAGAGTTTATTTTTTCGTTGATTCGTTTTTCCGTTTAATTTTCGTTTATTTCGAAATTCGGACGCATTCGTATTTTCGTAGATTTAGTTACATTCGTACTTTCGTTAGATTGATTTATTCGTACTTTGGTAACATTGTTTTCGTAGATTCGTAATCGGAGCATAATTCATAATTTTATGTAATGTGTATGCTATTATTACATTTTAAGAGACATGGAAAATTCCGAATCGAAAAAAAAAAAGTTACGAATGTACGAATTTTTTCGTTCAATCCATTCGAAGCACGTTAAGCAGCGCCATTGTAAGGGACACAGAAAATTACCAATTCAACAAAAAAAAAAAGTTACGAATGTACGAATTTTTTCGTTCATATTGATTTTCGTTGTTCCTGTTTTTCTGATTTTCTTCTTTCGTAGTTTCGTTGTTTCTAATTTGGTTATTTCGGATTTTCGTTGTTTTTCGTATTCGTTCGATTCGAACATTCGTTATTTGTTAAAATTTTTAGCGAATCATTCGTTCATTCGTACGATAATGAATGAACGAATATAACGAATTTTCACGGAAAAAGAAAAAAACGAAACGAATTGCACATGTCTAATGCTTATTGGGATTTTTTTTTTTACCAAAAATATATGGCAGAATACATATTGGCCTAAATTTATATTTTTTTTTTATTTATTTTTTTATAGCAGAAAGTAAAAAAAAAATCTATATATATATTTTTTCAAAATTGTTGGTCTTTTTTATTTTTTATTTATTAGCGCAAAAAATAAAAACCGCAGAGGTGATCAAATACTAGGAATGGGAGCCGTCAAAAAATTTGTTTTGTTTCGTTCCGTTTCGTATAAAAAAAAATAATTGTAATTCGTGTACGAAATTTAATTCGGATTCGTACGAAATACGAATTTCGTATGAATCGTTAATATCGTTACGAATCGTTAATATCGTTACGAATATCGACACTCTACGAATAATAACGAATTATCCGAAAACGTATTAACGTTACATAACACAAGTCTATTGTCTATTGTTCACCAATCACTCAGAGGAAGTACGAAATACGAAATTTTGTTTACGAATACGAAATTTCGTATTTCGTACTTCCTCTGAGTGATTGGTGAACAATAGACAATAGACTTGTGTTATGTAACGTTAATACGTTTTCGGATAATTCGTTATTATTCGTAGAGTGTCGATATTCGTTATACTGAATCTCAAATTCATTCGAATCATTCGTTATATCCGCTATAATTTCTTTCATATTAGTTGAAATTCAACATTTGGTAGTTTGGATTCGGATCATTTGGATCCGAAATTCGTAAACGAAATTTCGGATTGGTGAACAATAGACAATAGACTTGTGTTATGTAACGTTAATACGTTTTCGGATAATTCGATATTATTCGTAGAGTGTCGATATTCGTTATACTGAATCTCGAATTCATTCAAATCATTTGTTATATCCGCTATAATTTCTTTCATATTAGTTGAAATTCATAATTTGGTAGTTTGGATTCGAAAAATTTGGATCCGAAATTCGTAAACGAAATTTCGTATTTCGTACAGAATACGTATTCGTAAAAATTTGTAATTCGCATTCGTACGAATTTCGAAAAATTTGTACGAATTTCCGATTCTTTCGAAACTAATCGCACATGTCTATCAAATACCACAAAAAAAAAAAAAAGCTCTATTTGTGGGGAAAAAAGAACATTGATTTTATTTGGCTACAGCATCGCACGACTGCGCTATTGTCAGTTAAAGTAACGCAGTGCTATGCTATGGTGCTATGAAATCCATATACCCTGACACAGCTGAAGGTACTGGCAATGGGGAGGGGTTGGGGGTAGAGTTCCACTGGCGGTTCCTGGAGAGCTGGTAGGAGCAGCTATGCCGTCCCATCCTTCTGCTTGAAGTCATATTTAACTTCAAACAGAGAGTGGTGACAGCGGTAGGCAGCGGCGGCACATCAGGAGGTTGACAACCCCTGGCTTAGACCCAGCGTGAGGGTAATCAAGTCTCTTACTGGTGAAACGAAACCAGACAATGACACAGATGAGGGGTTTCTGGCTGACATCCTGTAGTACCTGCTTATAGGCAGCACTTCTCTGCTTTTTAAAGGTTCAAAACATCTGACAGGTTCACATTAACAAAATTCCTAAAGTGGAAAATCACAAGCAGGTATGTTTTGCAGAAGAAACTCTGTAGGGGATATTTATTAAAACTGGAGAGTGCAAAATCTGGTGCAGCTCTGCATAGAAACCAATCAGCTTCCAGCTTTTATTGCCAAAGCTTAACCACTTCAGTCCCGGACCAATTTGCAGCCAAAGGACCAGGCCCCTTTTTGTGATTCGGCACTGCGTCACTTTAACTGACAATTGCGCGGTCGTGCGGCTTGGCTCCCAAACAATATTGGCGTCCTTTTTTTTCCACAAATAGAGCTTTCTTTTGGTGGTATTTGATCGCCCCTGCGGTTTTTATTTTTTGCGCTATAAACAAAAATAGTCTTGTTTACACAGACCTCTCCCCGTTCTTCAGCTCTGTGACCGATCGCTGGGACACCAGCGGCGATCGGGTCCCCTGGTCCCGCGGCCGTGGTCACGGAGCTCCCGACTGGGTCACGAGCGCACCGCCAGCGTGCCATTCTGCCGACGTAAATGTGCAGGAGGCGGTCGGGAAGCGGTTAAGGACCAGCCTCGTTTTGGATTTTAGGTTAAAAACTCCCACAAAGCACCGCTGCAGTGGCGCTTTGCCGGCGGTATCCCCGCACTGTCCCATTGATTTCAATGGGTAGGAGCGGTATAGGAGCGGTGAACACACCGCTCCAAAGATGCTGCTAGCAGGACTTTTTTTACCGTCCTGCTAGCGCACCGCTCCCTCCGGCTTTCACACTGGAGTTAAAGGACCCGCTTTTTTCAGGCGCATTACAGGTGCTATTTTTAGCGCTGTAGCACCTGAAAAACGCTTAGGTGTGAAAGGGGCCTTAGGGCCACTTCAGGCCCATGCGTTATTTGTTTTTCTTTGTGTCATCACAATGCACAGCACTGGTGCATTTCATTTAGAAGTACAGAAGGCACTAATCGACCTGCATGCAATTGGAATGTATTGGCTGCTCAAAATGCAACGGAGGGCAGTTCAGTGGGCAGCTCCGCTTATGCAGAACAGACACAGCCCGCTCTGCTCTATAGGCAGTCGGATGTAAACGGACCGGCTGTTTATACCTGACTACCCACCGATCCAATCTGCCTAGATGGAGGGGTACGGATCCTCTTCTGTTTGTTTTTACCGAATCGGATTGGAGATAGGCTGGTGTTAACGGATGGAAGTCGTGCTTGCCACAAGTCCCTTTACATCTGCCACTCTATAGAAGAGAATGGAAGGTCCGATCGGGTTCGCCTGAAAAACGGATAGGCGGACCCGATTGGACTGCTCGTGTGAAAGAGGCCTAAATCAGGTCTCCTGAGCAGATTTATAAAGGTGCACCTGTGACATTGTTTCCTGATTAAGGCCCCATGCACACGAGACGCAGATGAAAACTCTGCTGAACGCATGTTTTAAAAAGCAAAAACGCGTGTTTAGCCGCGTTTTAATGCTGTGTTTAGCCGCGTTTTAATGCTGCGTTTAGCCGCGTTTTACCGCGTTTGCGCCTATAAGCATTTGTAAAAATAACATCATATAGACCCTCCCCAAGCTCAGAAAGCATGTATTATTAACTATTTCTGCCATTTTGATAAGAGTGAGGAGCAGCAGAGAGAGCAGTTGTACACTTGCATTTGCCTCTTTCTGTGGTTTTTTTTTTGGAAATGGATCCCATATTGAATATATGTCAGGAAATGCTCCTGATGTTGCTCTTGATGAGGCAGCAACGTCGTCGCAAATTGCGTGAGAGGTCCAGAGTTAGAGCTCGTCGATATTGGACCCATCTGTTGATGGCATAGCGAATGTCCGTTGGATATTTCACAAACATGGTGGGGGGTTGGGGCTGACTAGACATTGGTATGCAGGTTTTTCTTTGTGAAAAAAATACATTGCTATGCTTTGGTCAGATCAGGTGGAGTCACTGATTAGATTAGAAATTGGATGAAGGGTTGGGGCAAAGAAGTGGAGGCATTCCTCATTGTCTAAGCCACCTAAAAAAATAGAGTTTTTAATGGCATTGCATCAGTGAGTATATATGCTCTATGAACTATCTAAAGTAATTACAACATTTTAAACTAATTTTTTTTGTATTTTTTATGGTTTACCATCATATTTCTGAGTTTTCTGGTCCAAAAAATTGGGTTCCTTTAAAAACGCTTATAAGCGTAAACGCGCGTGCCATGTTTACCCGCGTTTAGACGCATTTTGCATCTGAAACGTGGAAAAGCAAAGTGTCTGAACCCATTTTTTTGCTTCTGGAAAAACGAGGTTAAACGCAACTGCGTAAAAACGGGAAAAAACTAGACTGTGGGCATGGACACATAGGATAACATTGCACAGGTTCAAAAGTGCCAACTGCCTCTGAACGCACGTTTAACAGCGTCTCGTGTGCATGGGGCCTAAGGCTTGCAAGGTCCTGTCTAATGATGGCCATGAAAACAATATTTTCCTGATTATACAGTATAGGACTTCTTACATTTTAATATAATTACTGGGTTATATGTAGCTACCTTCAGGTAACTGAACACCGGCAAAAAGGCAGCTGAGACATTCACCCATATAACTCCTCCTACTCCCAGCTAGCCTCTGTTTTTTGTTATTGTCCCTATGTGATGGACCTTTAATGAAACTTTCCTTCTTGGCAGAGCCTTAGAAGAACGTACCCAGACCCTGCCAAATGGAAGATGCAGGGCCAGCCTGTAATGTTGCTGCAGCATTGGGTGTGGGTGCTCCCCATGGAATGTAGTGCAATGCGTGAAATAGACTGCAGGGTGCTCTACAGGTCCAGGTTCAGAGCTGTGGTCTGCCTGGTGCAGAGCGCAGTCTCTAAAGACACCTATGGGGGTATGCCACTGTGGATGGATATACCAGGAAGGGGTTAAATCACCCTTATCCCTGCGACTGAGTTGTATGTCAGGATGGAAGCCCTTTAAACGTTCATTTGAGGGTGCCCTGTGTGTTTTTCCAGGGAGAGCTACTCCAGAAGTGCAGTTTGTCCAAGATGACTCCCCCTTTGGGAGTTTGTATTTAAGGCTCCTGTGGAGGATTGTCTCACGTTCAAAGACCCGTGGTTGCTTCCATGGCTGTCAGACCATTATGACCCTGATACCACCATTATCGATGCCTCTGTCCACAGTTGGCTGGAGCTGTTACCTATGGCCTTATGCTACTGAGTGAATGCCTTGGCTGATACTCTCTGACAAATTTCTAGGATAGGTCTTCTTCTTATCCACATGCACAGGATCCTCTGAATAAAATGCTGTTCCATTGAATTCTCTTGCAAGAAACACCTTAAGGGGCTATCCTTAGAGGAGGAATGCTTGTTATGTCCCTCCTTCGGCAAATACATAACATTTTCATCAAGGTGTTTGCCCTAGTTTTGGGATTCATGTTGTAGGGTACTGTCAGTGAAATTTGACTGTATGTAGAGCACACAGCCAAATTTCCTGTTCCTAATATATGCACCTATTTCCATCTTAATGATATAAGGACTTACCTTTAGATTGTATGTCTTCCATTACCTCCCAACCCCCTCATCCAAGCATTCATACTTCACCAGCCAAGCATTCATACATCACCAGCATTCCTACATCCTCATCTCAGCCTGGCTGCTTCCCAGCCAGGCCCCTCTGGTTCCCCATTAAAAAAGACATCACTAGTATTCTTACGTCCTCATCTGAGCATCGGCCAGCATCTCTGCCCACACTAGCCAGAATGGCCTTTTATTTACATATTAACTGGAAGCCACAGCCTGGAGGGTTTGCCTCCAACAGCTAAACCCCTCCTACAAAGCTTGTGACCTCACATGAGCAACACAGGATGTGAATGACCATATAAGGACATGACACAATACAATACAATGCAATACAATACAATGCAGAAGAAGGTGGTGTCTTCACAGACAGGCAATAGACATTTGTTTTCCTTCAAAATAACCAACACAGACATGTATACATTCAAATAGACTAAACAGTGATGTGTGCAAACGATCAGGTGCAGAGCCATGCTTCTGTAAGACAAAGGTTACACTAGAAAGCTGGCTCTGCACAGAACCGCGTCCAAACCGCCTAACTGCTTTCAATGACACGAACCATACAAAACCATGGCTCAGTGGGCCATAATATTCATATAGTTATGGTACAGTTCCAATGTACACAGACATGTTCGCTCAGAGTCATTAATGCAGTCGCCAAGAAGTGGCCAGTCTCTTGGTGAGGCATAAACGAACATCCCTAAAAAGCAAACAGATCTGCAGTGTCCACAGAAAGGTTTTCGCGGCCAATGGTCTTCCGCCAATGTCTGTATGTGCGAATACGCTCACATGAGCAAAACCGACACCGGGGGACATCTGACAACATACATTTATAGGAATTTCCAGTACCTGTTGTGGAGTACCTAGACGATCTGCTGAAGGTCTTCACTGTCCCTATAGATCAACATCTGCCAGACTATACAAACTGCAGAGTTTCTTCAATCAACCTCTCACAGGTTGGAGTATCTGAGCCTGTCTTTAGACATGGCCCTGTCCAGGATTATTCTGTCCCTTTGCTCTCTCTCGTAGCGCAAAAACCCTGCATGAAGGTTCTGGGTTTTATGGCTGCCTCTTCTGAGCATGTACTGTACACCCATTTTCACTTCAGATTCTTGCAACTCAACATTCTAGCAGCGTGAGACAAATTGACTCTGTGTTTGGACCGTTGTCCCAAACATTTGACCCCCAGGGCCAGTCTCATCCTGATGTTGTGGATTTACAACATAGCACTGGTTTTAGGGAAATCCTTTCCTCCTCAGTCATGAAAAGTTCTCAGATGCCAGACTGGATGGATGCTGGGGACAAGGTTGTTGGAGAAATCTCACGTTGGCATCAACATTCTGGAACCCAGAGCAATTTGGTTGTCCCTTGACTGCTGGACTCCTCTCCTTTCAAATAAACTCAGCAAGAATCCAGCCGGGCAATGCCACAGCTGTGGCCTACATCTCTCATCAAGGAGGCACCAAGAGCCCTGTCTGCCATTCACATTCTGGGCCTCGAAAAATTGTCAGGCAGCCCTTCTCAGTTATCAGTGTCTGTATCTGAGGGGAATGGGCCTTCTATCTTGAGGTCTTTCAAGCCCTTCATCCCATTCCACCATTCAAGATGGATTAGACAGATTGCTGTCAAAGCTTATAGTCTAAATCAGTGATGGTGAACCTTGGCACCCCAGATGTTTTGGAACTACATTTCCCATGATGCTCATCCACTCTGCAGTGTAGTTGAGCATCATGGGAAATGTAGTTCCAAAACATCTGGGGTGCCAAGGTTCGCCATCGCTGTTCTAAAGGATAGAGTGCCTCTCTTCCCTGCCAGGGCACATTCAACCAGATCTGGAAGTGCTTTATGGACTTTTCATCCTCAGGCATCTGTTTCCCAGATTTGCAAGGCTGTTACCTGGACTTCCATTCACGTTTGTTACATTTTACCAGGGGGATATTCAAGCCTATTCTGACACCAGTTTTGGGCATAAGGTGCTACAGGCTGCTCTCTCTTTGAGCCTTCTTGAACCGTTTAGCTGTTATGTGTGGCTGTTGGCTTTGTTGATATGTGGACCTCCAGACAGTTTGGTGAGTTTTGTAATGTCCAAATTGTTTTTTTGATCAATATGTGTGTGTGTACCTAGAATTTTCTTTTATCAAAATATTTTAAATTCAATTTTTTACTAGCACTCCCCTAGTTTCCTGCAAAATATGTTGAGGTGCTCTACCTACGTTGAAGACACCCCAGGCAGATATTGGAAGCTTTATGCTTCAATATAATTGTACAGTTGTTAATTTGGGGAATCGTATTTGTGGTTAATTCACTGAGGGAGGTGCATTTTGTATGTACTTTATGTATTTTATCTTGTTTTTAACTTTTTGATCATAAAAAAAGTGTGTATTTTTTACTTAAATTTGTTGTTTGGCACCTAAAAAATTAATCTTCCCTTTCCAAATTAATATCTAAGTTATTAGGATAGGGAGCCCTTAGCAACCCTTTCTGTTACACCTTTTGTTGCTATATTGCCCACACCTCAGTTGGATTGCCTTTGTACATCCCAGTTGTAAGAATTTAAAGAAGCCGGTGTCCTGAAATGTACGATCAGGAAAATAGCAATGTCTCTGAAAGGCACCCCCACCAACTCCATGATACCCTTCTCCAGTAATCCCCATTGCTCCTTCCTCCATTGTAGCCACTGCCATACCTAGTGTCAGCTGATGTCAGGCCCTAGAAGGAACTGCTGTAATTGGGTCCGGTGGCCACACCCCAGATCGCATGCACAAAATCACATCCAGGTACGTGATTTTGCGCAGCCGGGCCGCCCTGCCGCAGTATATGTATATATATATATATATATATATATATATATATATATATATATTTATATATGTGCGGTGAGCGGTCCAGAAGCAGTTAACTGGTTAAAGTATCTCAGTTGAAGAACAATAAAAGCTTTCTTTGATTTTAAGAACAAGGCCTTACCTTAGACCCGGCTTTGTTCAAAGAAAACTTCATGACTTCCCGGTATGTAGATTTGGGATATAAGAGCCAATAGGACACAGGAAGCAGTTTACCAGCTGACCTCATTAGCACACACACCCTGCACCCATCAACTAGGTTGACACTATAATAAAAGCTTTCTTTGATTTTTAGAACAAGGCCTTACCTTAGACCCTGCTGTGTTCATAGAAAACTTCATGACTTCCTGGTATGTAGATTTGGGATATAAGAGCCAGTAGGACACAGGAAGCAGTTTACCAGCTGACCTCATTAGCACACACACCCTGCACCCATCAACTAGGTTAGCACGGCATCCCCGAAAGCCCTCCACGTGTGCATCTGCCTGGCTTGTTAATGTAAGCTGCCATGGCTGCTATGTTTGCACGCCATCCCCAGCGTCCCTCCAGACAGGCCTGGGCCGCACGCTAAACTCTCTGGGGCCCAATGCGCACTATAAATGCATTCCTTTGATTTATAGTCTTTCGGCCTTGGCCTGGTCTTTATTCAATGCAGGAAGTAGTGACATGTAAACCAAATTTGACTCCTAAATACTGTTCTAAGATGTCCTCAAGATGGGTTCTAGTTGGTTGATATGAGTTATTACCATCTACACATTTTTTTCCTGCCTCATCAATCAAGCCAGAAAAGTGTATGATTATTTCTGTTCTTCCATCCCTTCTCTTATTTATTTCCTCAATGCTTTGTTTCTACAGGTTCTTTTTAAAATGTGATGGAGGGAAGGGAGACCCCGACCCGACCCAGCCGTACCAGTCCCGCCAGCCCCAGGGTCACCCCTGCTCTGGTGAAACGCCCCCGTTTTCAGACACTGGCTCGCTTCTGGGAGGGTCAAGACGTTTTGGCCCGGTGGACGGACGGACTGCTGTACCTGGGCATTATAAAGAAAGTAAGGATTTGTTTTATATACCTTCCATGGAATTTGGTTTGGAAATTCCTTCCTATATTGCTTTCCACATTCCTTTATGTAGTAGAGCTGCACGATTAATCGTTACCGCGATTTTTTCCGCGTTGCGATCTTGACAAAGTGTTTCACGATTCTTTGTATGCAGAGAATTCTCTGCTCTGCTGAAGCCGACAGCCGTCAAAAGAAAGGAAAAAATAAATAAAAAAACGGGCAGTCTGCCAAGAATCACAACATTCTTTAGCAGTGGAACTTAAGTGTAAACATTGTAACAATTTGTCCTTTAGATCAAAGGATCAAAGGAATACACTTTGGTGTGTAATGAGGGAAGTTTAACCACTTTAAAGTAGTGTTTCACCTTAAAAAAAAAAGTCGCTGCTGACTTTTAATAAGTACACTTACCCTCCCAGGGCGCCCGCGATGTCGGTCGTGGAGGCCGAGATGTCCCTCGGCGATCCGGATCCAGCGCCGCCATCCTCAGAAAGGGAAACGGCTTCCCGTTTCCTACTGCGCATGCGCGAGTCTAATTTGTGAATGGGGAACGCGATGTGTTGTGGGACACAGTTCCCATAACACACCGCGCCCCATTCACTAGAAGATGGAAGGAGAGAAGATCACCGCGGCGCTGGAAGAGGCAGATTAGGACGATCTGCCTAGCAACAGCCATTTCTGGTAAGTAAAAAAAAAATCTATATTTTTTTTTTTTTTCATTTTAAATTGTTATTAACATTTTTTTTAAGTTTTTTTTTTCAGGGTGTCCCACCACTCTAAACACTAAACCTTTTTCTGACATTTGTTGGTTTCAAGGTAAAATAATTCTTTTTTTTTTGATAGAAAATTACTTAGAACCCCCAAACATTTATATATATATATATATATATATATATATATATATATATATATATAATATATATATATATATATATATATATATATATATATATATATATATATATATATATATATATATATATATATATATATATAACAAAGGGAAAACAGATGTGTCAAAGAGGGGAAGGGGTGTTTAACCACCCAATATTATACAACAAAGGGAAGACATAGGGTTAGTATAGACCCTAGAAAATAAAATGGTGGTTGTTGCAATATTTTATGTCACTGTATTTGCGCAGCAGTCGTTCAAATGCATTTTTTTTTGTCAAAAAAATTACACTTTAATTAATGAAATAAAAAAAAAATAAGTTAGCCCAATTTTTTTTGTATAATGTGAAAGATTTTAACTTGCGAGAATCGTGATCTTTTTATTCTAAGCAAAAAAATCGTGATTCTCATGTTGGCCAGAATCGTGCAGCTCTATTATGTAGTCATTTACAGTGTACCTTAATGTGCCATTACATCAGACTTTTATCATTTCAAAGCTGAACTCCAAGCAGATAAAAAAGACACAATATGATGCAGCTCTGTAATAATGAATACATCATTAAAGTGATTATAAATGCTTGTTTTATTTTGTTTTTTTATTAAACTAGCAAACATGTCATACTAAAGCCTCATACACACGATCGGACTTTGTACAAACTTCCCCGTGGATTTTTGTACAAAGGGCGTTGGCCGTAAATTTGTATTATATACATGCGATCTGACTTTTTAGGCAACAAACACGAATGTAGTGACGTTTCAACATACTGACGACAATTCAAAAGAGGACGTTCAATTACTCCAGCGCCACCTTTTGGTCAACTTCTGTATTGTTGTCTGATCTTTTGCATTGGTTCTGAGCATGCGTGTTTGTACTTTGTACAAAAGCCTGATGGTTTTCTGTACACACGATCGGACTTTGCTCCATTGGACTTTTGTTGCCAGAAAGTTAGTCTGTTCGCACAGCCAACAAAAGTCAGATGAAAACCAAAAAAGTTTGTCCGATGGATCGTACACACGGTCGGATGTTGTCTTAAAACAGCTAATTTGCATGTTTGTTGTCAAAAAGTCAGATCGTGTGTATGGGCCTTTAAGCAGACCATACACGGTGCAAATTTCTTTCCTGCAACCAGAGGTTGCCAGGAACCAGGGGAATCAGCAATTGTCTTCTCTTGGCGGGGGCGGGCGGGGGAAGCCATCCCCACTAGGAGAAGACAGTGATTATCACTAGCGAATATAGCCCTAATTGTAAGAGAATCAGGCAGACTGGTTGTACCCAAGTTGACCGATCGATCAACTTGGCACATTCAGCCCGTTAACGGTTCGAATCTCAGCCGGTTCAGCAGGATTCGAACCATGTATGGCCGGCCTTACCTGCTCTGTGCAGTGGTTTTTGCACAGAGCAGCCCTGATCCTCCTCTCCTCAGGCCCCCAGCTGGAGTTGTTGGCTCCTCCCACCCGCCGAGTGCCTCCATAGCAAGCCGCTTCCTATGGGGGCACTCCAGCGTGCTTGCTCCCAAGCCCCATTCTGGAGCCACTAGGGGGCCCCATCAGGGTTGCCAGCCTCAGTAAAACCAGGGACAGTATGTAAAAATCTGTGTTTTTTTTTACATCTGTTTCTGAAATGTCCCTTACCGACATCCTTTTGGTCTAAAAATCCAGAGATTATAGCTGCCCCACCTCTCTAGTATCTTCTCAGCCAATAGAAACATGTCTGTGTATACTGTGTGTACATGTATGTGTATTCTGTGTGATTGTATACTGTGTGTGTGTGTGTATACTGTGTGGCCCCATAATCTCTGATTGTCTGGGGGCCCCAAATTCTCCTATTGCCCGAGGGCCCCATGAGTTGTCAGTCTGCCCCTGTATAAGGACACTTACCTGTCCAGGGATCCAGCAATGTCAGCACCCCGAGCCCATTCTTCAATCGGATTCAAGTGCAGCCGCCGGCATCTTCATGAAGGGAAATCAGCAGTGTAGCCTTTAGGCTTCAGATCCCGTTTCCTACTGCGCAAGCGCGGGTCGCGCTGCGCTTTCTGAATGATCCCGCCTTCTTCTGGGACCTGTGTGTTTCCCAGAAGGCAGCGGGGGAGAAGGAGGAGGAGCCAGAAATACTCAGAGATTGCTTCGGCGATCTTTCCCGGAAGTGGGAACGGGTAACTGTCAAAACCAGGTACCCATTCCCTCCCCAAAAAGTGCCAAATGTGGCAGTGGAGGGGAGAGTGTGCGAAGAAGCGGAGCTTCCTCTTTTAGGTGGAGCTCCGCTTTCACTGTCTAGCTTGGGAGAGGGAGAAGACCCATAAGTTTTACCTAATTGCAGCGGAGAAAAATCAGGTTTCCTGCCCTCCCAGCAGGGGCGGCCCTTCCATTAACCGCTTCAGCCCCGGAAGAATTTACCCCCTTCCAGGCCAGATCGCGGGAGCCCGGCGGTGATCGTGACCACAGGGCAATCGCATCGGCTCCGGGGCGCCCCTATTGGCCACAGGGCGAAGCGACGTAACATAACGTCGTTTCGCCCTGCCGTGCCATTCTGCCGCAGTGAAACTGTGGCGGCTGGTCGGCAAGTGGTTAAGGGCACACGGGTGCAATCTCCCCTTTCCATTTCTGCCGCTACCCCCTATTCATGCGTCTGGCCCCTTTCAGGACGCTGGGTGCATGAATAGGCCCTAATAGGCTTCAAAATAGAGTGGGCTCCGGTCGCAGAGCATTGCGCTCAGAGCCCACGCTGGGCACATGAATTACAGCAGCGGGGGTGTTTTTTTGAAGCACCCGATTAGAGCCATAGGCTGTAATAGGCTTCAAAATAGGGTGGGCTCCGGTCGCAGAGCATTGCGCTCGGAGCCCACCCAGGTGTGTTAGAAAAGCAAATGCATATTCGCTTTTCTAACACTGAATCGCCTCTCGGCCTATCTGAAAGCCGTTTCCCGATTGGCTGAAAGGACAGGAGATCCTATTGGACGCCTAGGAGAAGGAGGAGGGAGATGCACGATGGAAGCTGCAGTGATCCACACCACAGGAGGAGGATGAAAGACAGCGTCCGCTCACCGGACATGCTGCCCCCTTTGCCCCCTTTGGGGTGGCTTTGCAAACAGCCACCCCAAAAGAAAAAAACACCAGCCGCTACTGCCTGCCAGACAGGACTATGCTGTACAGAGCCGTGTAAACCTCACAACTGAATATGAAAAAAAAAACAAATTCGTTTAAGAGTTCCCTTGTATGTATTTCTTCTGTGTATTTAGCTGTTTGCCTGGAGTTCAGCTGAAAGCCCCAATATTAGAACTGATGTATCAAAGTGTAGAATGTCCTCAACACTTTACACAAATCAAATAGATTGAAATCTGCCGTGTTGAATGACGGTTGTCGGATGAACTGGGGAATACCGGCACCACTTTGCTTGCCAACCTGCATTCCCGGCTGCTTCGCCTCCTCCGGGTCTTATCTTCTCACTCACATCTCGTAAACTCTTCTCTGTGTCCCTCACTTACAGGTGGATAGTGCACAGGAGACGTGTCTGGTCCGCTTTGAAGATAACTCCCAGTTCTCAGTGCTGTGGAAGGACATCTTTCCTCGTAAGATCTCATATTCCGCTTTTGATGATTATAACTGTCGTAATTAATAATTCATGGTGGAATTCCTGCAGCCACGCATGGCGGGCTCATGAATTATCTTCTTCTTTTTATTCCATAGCTGCCGTCCCGGGGAAGGAGCAGCTGTGCTGCGTGTGTAACTCACAGTCGTGTACCTCTGACAATAAACTCGTGCATTGTGGGAAGTGCAAGCACGGTGAGTACAAAACTACACGATTACCATCTTCTGTCTCCAGTACATTGTATTAGCTGTTATAAGCTTGCTGTTAGGCATTTCATAAGTCTGTCACGGGGGCCACTTACCTGAGATGAGGCCGAAGTAGTGGGGAGGCCTCCCTTGCACCTCGGGTCCTTGAAGCCTCTGGAGATGTAGACAGAGACTTGGTGGACACCGAGTGGCACGGGGTACCAAGGGTGCAGAGTACCGTGCAAGCCTTAGTCCGGGATCCAAGCCATGGTCAAGTCCAGTTGGGCAACGAAGCATAAAAGGGTTGATCAGAAGACGGCCGGGGCCGGTTCCAATCTGGCAGCTGAGTACAAAAGGGGCAAAGAAGTAGAATGGGGTGCGGAGCACCGTGCGAGCCTTAGTCCGAGATCCGAGCCGAGGTCCAGTCCAGTTTGGCAACAAAGTATAAAAGGGTTAATCAGAAGAAGAATGGTTGGGATCCAAGCCGGGGATCGGTTCCGATCTGGCAGCTGAGTACAAAAGGGGCAAAGAAGTAGAATGGTCAAGGTACAAATCCAAGGTCAATGGCAAGCAGCAAACAAGAGTAGTCAAATAGGTTTCCAGGTCACAACAAGTTCAGACAGATCACACACTAGCACAGGAACAGGAGTGTCTGGGCAGGGCTTATATAGGGAAGTTTGAGGTCACTTCCTGTGCACATCCTGGGTATTTTCACGCCTTTTTCCCATCAGGTTGAGGTCACTTCCTGTGCGCCTCCTGGGCATTTTCACGCCTTTTTCCATCAGGTTGAGGTCACTTCCTGTGCGCCTCGTGGGCATCTTCACGCCTTTTTCCATCAGGTTGAGGTCACTTTCTGTGCGCCTCCTGGGCATTTTCCCGCCTTTTTCCATAAGGTTGAGGTCACTTCCTGTGCGCCTCCTGGGCATTTTCCCGCCTTTTTCCATCAGGTTGAGGTCACTTCCTGTGCGCCTCCTGGACATTTTCCTGCCGTTTTCCATCAGGTCTTCTGCGCAGGTGCGGGTTGGCGCAGTGAGGCGTCTTTGGCGCATGCTCAGTTGGCACAGATTTCCTCTTGCGGCATCGCGCCATTGGTGCATACGTAGTAAACCCTGGACTCTTACAAAATCTCTAATTAGTTCATGACCAGACCAAACTTATTAGCATCAGTAAAGTGGTTGTAAATCGCTGAAAAAAACCCCCAAAAAACCTGTAAGACAAGGGCATAATGTGCTACCATGTTTCCCAGAAAATAAGCCCAGGTTTTATGTTAATTTTTGCAACCTAAAAGCACAGTAGGGCTTATTTTCGGGGTAGGGCTTGCAATTTAATCCCCAGTGTGAACAGTGTAAAAGTGCTTGCAAACTGCCAGAATCCCCGCCACCACAGCAGAATATAACTCAAAAGGTATGTGTCTCTGCAATCCAACCGTGTCACATACCTTCCCACAGCGCCGATCAGCGCTTCCGTGACCCATCTGATCAGGCTTCCCTGGCACATGCACTGCAGAGGGAGGGGGGCCTGAGATCCCCGATTACGGCTAGCAGAAGAGGAGAGCAACGTGGGATCAGCTGAGCGCAGCTCGATGCTTCCGTGATCTGCCTGAGCTCTCCTACCCACTCTGAGCCTTGCAGAGGGGGGCGAGTAAAATTCTCCGCTGACAGCTGGTAGAACAGGAGGACTCCAGCAGCAATAGAGAGTACTCCAGCAGCCCACAACCACCCTAAACTAGGGCTTATTTTCGGTGTAGGGCTTATATTGCAGCCCTCCTGGAAAATCGGGGTAGGTCTTATTTTTCGGGGTAGGTCTTACTTTTGGGAAATGCAGTAGTATACTAGCACGTTATGAAACACTTACCTTAGAACGATGCCCTTCCATCAGCTCCTGGTCACTTCTGAGAGGGCTGAAATGTTCCCCCGGCCTTTCTTCTGGGTTTGGCGCTGTGAAAGGTCGGAGCCGCAAAGCGTGCGGGAGCCCTCGGTTCTGCCAAGAAGCTCTGAAGGTCTGACACGGTATTGCGAATCTTCAGAGCGCATTCGCCGCTGATGTCAGAAGCTGCATGCAGGGTGAATATCTTCTAAAGGGTGCACGTTTAGAAGATATTCATTTTATCTACAGGTATGCCTTATTATAGGCTTACCTGTAGGTAGAAATAACAAAGTGGGCTTTACTACCACTTTAACACCTTCCCGCCCGGCCTATAGCAGAACGACTTCCTGAGGACGCAATAGTAGTTGCGAAATGCATAGAGGCTGCTAAGATACGGAATACGTCACTTCCGGTTAAAGCAATAAGGAGGCTTGGGACGCACGCCGAGATAGGAGAGACAGGCTATACTCTCACCCATCTGTACCCATTCAAACGGCTGGACAAGTTTAGTGCCAACTGATAAGCACTTGAAAATATGAGTGAAATAATCTGTTTTTACCCTTTTACAAATAAATGCACAGACATACTGTGCAATGATTGTTGTTAATTTTTTAATGAGGTTGGATATTGTTTAAACCTGTAAATTGGGAGCAGCATAGACCTGAGCGGAGTGGTTATCCCTATCAATGAACCAAAGGCATTCAATATATTATATAAAAGAAAAACCGCGCTAACCAAATAAAGTGAAGGAAAAAAGGGAGGGGAAAGGGGAGGAACAAAATAAATATGGGTAACACAGGACCAATAATATGTAAAAAATAAAATTAATAATATCTAAACCGGCTGCAGAATAGTGGGATAAACACAATATAGCATAGAAAAGAAAAAAACTGCGCCAGGTAAATTAACCAAATGTCTATACCATAATCAAAAACAGTCAGGCTGAGAACTGTTAGTACATGACCAGTGGGTAAAATATTATCTATACAAATAAAAAGTAAATGGAACAGTAAAAGAACACACTAATCCTAATGTGAACAGCACTATCTGGGGGTGATGGTAGTGGTTGATTAAAGTGGTTAGCAGTAACAATCTATGACAAATGAGTCCTGTATTGTATCACACACTAGCCCATGTGTGAATCAACCTGTGAGGGTATAAACAGTTCAAAGATTGAATGCCGTCCTGAGATATAGCCTTCAATTCTTTAATAACCAGGCACTCCAGGTTAAGATGCTTTTCACACCGCTGTGCTCCAAACCACACTAAAGTGCCACCACCAGTATATATTATCCTTACCAGATGGTAGGCATAATCAAGCCTTTCAAACTGAGCTCCTATAGAAATCCTGGCTTCCAACGGATGGAGGGACAGACTTCAGGATAAACGGACACAAGACCTCAGACCAGACCCAATAGCAAATCAAATCCAGAGGGTAGCACTCAGCGGTGCATCAAACATAGCCAGAGAGGGAAAAAAAACGCAGACCATGGCATAATAACGTTTAAAACATAATGAGTATTTTTATTTGGTTAAAAGTACTCACATTCCAAAAGAATATTAAGCGCATAAAAGGACTCCAAACGGAAAAGGACACAGAACGCCGGCCGGCATGTGATAAAAACGAACCCTTCCTCCTTCCAGAGACGCTGAACGCGATGACGTCACTGCACGCCTTCCCAGAAGCTTTTCGTCTTAAGAGACGTTATCAATGGGGATAGGGCTGTGCAGTGAGTCATAGCAATATATAGGGCAACGCCTCGTTATGGGAGGTACGGGAGCAAAGAAAGATCCATCTTGGTTCAGGGAAACTTGCCCTTAAGTGTCAAGATGTGAAGGCAGTGTAACGCTATCCCAATAATGACCAGAAGAAATGCTTATCCAGCCATTCACTGGGATAAACGGAAGTGTGGAAACATAAATTGTGAAAAATATATAATATACATTATATGTTACCCGTGAAGGAGTGTGTTTGGGCATATAATGTGAATTACCATAGGTGAGCATTTGCAACTATTAAGTTGCATATTAGACCGATGACATTAGAAAAAATAATGATTGTTAATACTATTAACAACAAAAAGCATGTGTGATTTTTAATCTCCAATTTTTTGACAAATATAGTGAAATATATGTGCAATCAGGACGTGACTATAAAAATTCTCTCCAATATGCAAAACCAAACTTAAAAAACGGAGGACATCAAAACCACAAAAAAGTGATAGGAGATACACTCCGTCATCTTTAAACTAGATGAGGGAAAGTATGTCCTATTAGGTAAAATCTTAAAGGGAGAGTGTATGATAACAGAATAATTTTTGGATTATACATATCTGATTCTCCAAAAATAAGTGTGAGTGAACAAGAAGGGGTAGGTTTTAAGTGTGGTAGACCAATCTCTATTTACTGAGGATTCCCGGGAATCGGAAGGAGGAAGAGTCCATTGGTACCAGACATATCCCTTAATGCATATAGTCTAATGGAGCCGTATCTCGGGGATCCAAATCGCATGACATAAATGCTAGTAATTACTAGATAGGGCCAGTCTTTATATCAAGGGTGTGAAATCTTGGAATGAGAACAGGCTTCTCCAAATAATGGAACGGGAGAGATCTAGAGTTAGCAAACATTGATCTTGCTCACAAGGGATTTGTCCTTATTAGTAGGGGCAATCCCTAGGGGAAGGAGAAATGTAGAGGCGCGGGGGAGATATGATCTTAATCCCCGAACTACAGCGACCATGACAAACTAAAATTATACCTCTGTTCAAAAAAGGTAGATTTGAACAGTGTTTACATTGTCTCATTTGAAATATGTCATTAACACATATAGGTATCTTCTAAATCAATTAAGCATTATTTATAAAGGCATTAATATCTGTCTCAATATTCATTGCTATGACTCACTGCACAGCCCTATCCCCATTGATAACGTCTCTTAAGACGAAAAGCTTCTGGGAAGGCGTGCAGTGACGTCATCGCGTTCAGCGTCTCTGGAAGGAGGAAGGGTTCGTTTTTATCACATGCCGGCCGGCGTTCTGTGTCCTTTTCCGTTTGGAGTCCTTTTATGCGCTTAATATTCTTTTGGAATGTGAGTACTTTTAACCAAATAAAAATACTCATTATGTTTTAAACGTTATTATGCCATGGTCTGCGTTTTTTTTCCCTCTCTGGCTATGTTTGATGCACCGCTGAGTGCTACCCTCTGGATTTGATTTGCTATTGGGTCTGGTCTGAGGTCTTGTGTCCGTTTATCCTGAAGTCTGTCCCTCCATCCGTTGGAAGCCAGGATTTCTATAGGAGCTCAGTTTGAAAGGCTTGATTATGCCTACCATCTGGTAAGGATAATATATACTGGTGGTGGCACTTTAGTGTGGTTTGGAGCACAGCGGTGTGAAAAGCATCTTAACCTGGAGTGCCTGGTTATTAAAGAATTGAAGGCTATATCTCAGGACGGCATTCAATCTTTGAACTGTTTATACCCTCACAGGTTGATTCACACATGGGCTAGTGTGTGATACAATACAGGACTCATTTGTCATAGATTGTTACTGCTAACCACTTTAATCAACCACTACCATCACCCCCAGATAGTGCTGTTCACATTAGGATTAGTGTGTTCTTTTACTGTTCCATTTACTTTTTATTTGTATAGATAATATTTTACCCACTGGTCATGTACTAACAGTTCTCAGCCTGACTGTTTTTGATTATGGTATAGACATTTGGTTAATTTACCTGGCGCAGTTTTTTTCTTTTCTATTCAATATATTAATATCTGGTGAGTGGCCAATCCTTAT
This sequence comes from Lithobates sylvaticus, assembly GCA_028564925.1. Lineage (NCBI taxonomy): Eukaryota > Metazoa > Chordata > Amphibia > Anura > Ranidae > Lithobates > Lithobates sylvaticus. The sequence continues at coordinate 220,346,192 of CM053033.1, forward strand.
GGTGGAGGTGGTGTCGTCACTAAAGTGGTGGATAAGAAAATACACAGAAGCACGGACACAAGGAATAGGAGGATTGAAGCAATTTTTTGTATTAAATACTGGCTTTTCTATACCAGTAGAAATTCTTGTGGACACTCATTTGTTTTGTTTAATTTGTAGTTTTCTTTCTTTTTTTGGCACTAACAGTTAATATTGGATGTCACGGGTGGATTGCAGAGAAATATTGATTTTAATAGAAATATTGATTATAATATCATTAGCGTGTTCTAAATATATATTTGTTTGGTGCACTCCAAGATATGTAATATAAGGGTTAGCGCAGTCAACACTTACCTTTTTTTTACATATAGCAGAACGATGGCCGGGTGGTAGCTTTCCGATCCTGACTGGACATCATATGACGTCCTTCAGAATTCAGAAGGCGAAACTACTTTATGTTACATTGCTTCGCCCTGTGGCCACTAGGGGCGCCCACTGCTCGCCCCCGGAGCCGATGCGAGTGCCCAGCGGTCGCGATCACCACCGGGCTCCCGCAATCGCTGCTGACACACCGAGGACCGGAATCTGTGTGTGTAAACACTCCATTTCCGTTTCTCTGAGGGGAGTAGAGACTGAAGGACCCCTTGCCCCGAAGCTGGCATCAAAAGAGACCAGAACATCCATCTTGTAAAATGTACAGAAGGTGTGAACAGAAGATCAGGTGGCAGGCTTGCAAATCTGGGAAATAGTTGCCCGATGCCAAAAAGCCCAGGGGGCACTTACAGATCTAGTAGAGTTAGCTTTATCGGGAAAGAGTGGAACCAATCTTTAGGATCATAGGCTTGTGTGTCCTTCAGATACAGCGCATCACTGATCATGGTAAAGAGTCTATGATGTAGGCACTTTACCATGTGATTAGCTGTGGGGAATCAGTTTCTTGCTTAATCATTTCTGGATGGCTCAGATGTTCGTTCAAGCCTATGATCCTAAAGATTGGGTTCCACTCTTTCCCGATAAAGCTAACTCTACTAGATCTGTAAGTGCCCCCTGGGCTTTTTGGCATCGGGCAACTGTTTCCCAGATTTGCAAGCCTGCCACCTGATCTTCTGTTTACACCTTCTGTACATTTTACAAGATGGATGTTCTGGTCTCTTTTGATGCCAGCTTCGGGGGCAGGGGCCCTTCAGTCTCTTCTCCCCTCAGAGAACCGGAAACTGTGTGTTTACACACACAGATTCCGGTCCTCGGTGTGTCAGCAGCGATTGCGGGAGCCCGGCGGTGATCGCGACCGCCGGGCACTCGCATCGGCTCCAGGGGCGAGCAGTGGGCACCCCTAGTGGCCACAGGGTGAAGCGACGTAGTTTCGCCCAACCGTGCCATTCTGCCACAGTAAAACTGCGGCGGAGGGTCGGCAAGTGGTTAAGGTCCCCACAGTGTGTTCTAGAATACTTTTGTTACAATAATCACTAGATCCAGAGAAACATCATTTGAATTTCAAATACGTGGAGCTTGTCCCCACTTTCTGAATTTTGGGATGGTTGGCAACTTGGAGAAAGTGGCATTTTTGTTGGACTTTATTGTATATAATGATCTTTGTTTTGTGTTTTATAGCTCCTACATTTTCACAGTGGCAAGGCATCGCACTGTCACAGCGGTCTGACAGTTAGGCTCTTAGCTGTCAACTGAGGAACATAGCTTAAAGAAAGTACCTTCAGGGCCGTTTTTTCCACTGGGCATGCTGGGCAGTTGCCCGGGGGCCCCACTTGTCTGGAGGGCCCCATCCAGAGCTGATCCTCAGTGCTGCAATCTGCTGCTTAAATTGACTGACTGCACTGGTTGCTCACTTTGCCGGCCGGCATCTAGCTAGCAACCAGTGATGTCAATCAGAGGCCGCCCCAGCATTCATAGCGCACCGCGGCTGCCCCAGTGGCTAGTGAACAGGCTCCGCTCACCTCTGCCATGTTCTTCAGACAGCATGGAGAGGGAGCGGAGCGGAAAGATGGCCCTTGATAGCTGGCGCTGCCTTGCTGCTGTGAGTGACACACTGTACTGCACCAGGCCGGTGGCCTCAAGTAAGTCTAACAATGTCTACTTAAGTAAGTTCAAGTTGTGCATTAAACACAGCCACTGTCTGTGCCCCTCAAAAGCGGCCACTGTGCCCATCAAAACAGCCACTGTGCCCATCAAAGCTGCCACTGTTCCCATCAAAGCTGCCACTGTTCCCATTAAACGCAGCCACTGTGCCCATCAAATGCTGCCACTGTGTCCAAACGCTGCCGCTGTGCCCATCAAACGCTGCCACTGTGCCCATCAAACTCGTGTTATATTGTTCAAACGTTGTGTTAATGTTTAAACACTGATTTTGTTGGAAGTACCAACAAATATAGCCTTATTGATAATTTGCATTTTTATTCTCGTGCGTGATATTGTGTAGACAGGGCCCCAGTGAACTGTATTGCCCGGGGGCCTATAACGCTCTTAAGATGGCCCTGAGTACCTTGGGCATTTCGTTGGGACCTTATTGAATATAATGATCTTTGCTTTGTTTTTTACAGCTTATCACCAGGAATGCCATGTTCCCAGTGTCCCCGGCGATACAGATAGTCCCGGCAGTTCCTGGATGTGCAGACAATGTGTCTTTGCTGTGGCTACCAAGGTATATCTGTTCTCTCCCATAATGTGTATCCTATGGTCATTCTGTTGGACTAACCCCTTTTTTCCTTTTCTTCATCTTAGAGAGGTGGCGCTCTCAAAAAGGGCCCCTATGCCCGCTCAATGCTACACATGAAACTGTCTTTGCCCTATCAGTTGAAGTCTTTAGAGTGGGACCCACTTCATTTAACCAATAAACAGCAGTGTTACTGCTACTGCGGGGGGCCTGGAGAGTAAGTATGGCGTAAGTAACAAAGGGACGGGAGGTGGCGGGCCAAAGGGATGGGAGGGCAGGTGGAACGGGTGGGTCCCGGAGTGTAAGTATGAATGCAGAACATAAGGACAATAGTGGGATGTGTTATGCATAGATGCCTGTTCATGTGTACATATATACACACAGATCTCTGTTTCCACAGATGGAATATGAAGATGCTTCAGTGCTGTCGCTGTCTTCAGTGGTTTCATGAGTCTTGTACACAGTGTCTGAGCAAACCCCTTTTGTACGGAGACAGGTTGGTGTTTATTGGTCATAAAGAAATGAGGAAAGTGGGATTTTTTTTAGGGTGCAAGATTAGACACAATGAGTATATCAAAAAATATTAATTTTACGAATAAAAACATGATAGAATAAAAGTCCATCAAGCACTAGAACAGTTACAGTTACAGAATGTGCAGCTCAACAAATTCTCAACGTGTTTCACCACGGATAGTAACTTCCTCAGGAGAATTATATTTGTTGGGCACTATCTACTGAAAAATAGAAAAGCAATACACAAAACTACAATAAGACAAAAATAATGACAAACAGAAAGCAAAAAAAAGGATTTAAAAAAAAAAAAATCAATTTTTAGTTACCGTATATAGTATATAAGCCGAGTTTTTCAGCACATTTTTTTGTCTAATAATTGTCTAATCACAGCGGGAGCGGGTCTCTGGTGACCCACACGTCCCAGACCCAGGAAGAGGACACAACGTACACTTCATACACTTCATACACTGCAATGTCGGGCGCTGAGATAAAAACATTTATGAAAAGTAATGTTTAAAAATTGTAAAAAAGAATTTAAAAAAATTGTAAAAAGAATTTAAAAAAATTGTAAAAAAGATTTTAAAAAAATTGTAAAAAAGAATTAAAAAAAATTGTAAAAAAGAATTTAAAAAAATTGTAAAAAGAATTAAAAAAAATTGTAAAAAATATTTTTAAAAAGAGGCTCATTCACATGGATTCTCTGGCCCATATGAGCTGTTTGTGTGGCAGGAGCCGTCTGTTACTTTTTGAGGATGCAGCTGCTGTACGAAAAATTGTAAAAAAATATTTTTTTTAAATTGTAAAAAAAAAAATGTATAAATTGGAAAAAATATTTTAAAAAAAATTGGAAAAAATCATTTTAAAAAGAGGCTCATTCACACAGATTCTCTGGCCCATACAATCTGAATGAGCTGTTTGTTTGTGTGGCAGGAGACATCTGTTACTCAATGAGGATTCAGCTGCTGTATGAAAAATTATTTAAAAAATCTTTAAAAATAATGTTTAAATTTTTTTTTATAATTTTTAAAATTTTTATAAAATAATTTTTAAAATTTTTATAAAATAATTTTTAAAATTTTTATAAAATAATTTTTAAAATTTTTATAAAATAATTAAAAAAAATTGAATAAAATAATTTAAAAAAATTGAATAAAATAATTTTAAAAAATTGAATTAATTTTAAAAAATTGAATAAAATAATTTTAAAAAATTGAATAAAATAATTTTAAAAAATTGGAATTTTTTTTTTTTAATTGGAAAACAATAATTTTTAAAAGAGGCTCATTCACACAGATTCTCTGGCCCATATAATGTGAATGAGCTGTTTGTTTTTGTGGCAGGAGCCGTCTGTTACTCAATGAGGATTCAGCGGCTGTATGAAAAATTGTAAAAAATACATTTAATAAATATTTAAAAATAATGTTTAAAAATTGGAAAAAATAATTTTTAAAAATTGGAAAAAAATTTTTTTAAAAATTGGAAAAAATTATTTTTAAAAATTTAAAAAAATATTTTTAAAAATTGGAAAAAAATATTTTTAAAAATTGGAAAACAATCATTTTAAAAAGAGGCTCATTCACACAGATTCTCTGGCCCATATAATGTGAATGAGCTGTTTGTGTGGGCGGAACCGTCTGCTACTCTATGAAGATGCAGCGAATGTATGAACACAGCCCCAGGTCTTAATGTGATAGGTGTGCGGGTGAGTGGCCCCGAATGCACACTGTCAGTGTCCGGGGGCCATACACCTGCATCCACACGCCTGTCAAATTAAGACCTGAGGCTGTGTTCATACAGTTGCTGCATCCCCATAGCGTAACATAAGCCCCAGCACCCATGTGAATGACCCCCAAGACCTCATTTACACACAGAGCCTTTTTATAGCTCAATACAGCTTTATCTTTTACATTTTGTAGGTTGTGTTATGTTTGTGCCCGCTAATAATAATTTTTTTTTTTTTTTTTTTTTGAAAATATTGTTTTGATATGTTCAGGGAGGGGGGGGGGGGGGTGTATAGGAAGGGTGAGAGTGATCCATATAGGAAATAGGCATGGTGGTTTGGGCCTATACCTTGTTTATAGTTGCATTATGTCTGAAAAGCTGAATGTAAAATGACAATTCTGTTTTTATGTCAGGTTTTACATTTTTGAGTGCTCAGTCTGTACGCGAGGTCCAGAAAACGCCTGGAGACTTCCCCTGGCATGGTGAGTGATCTATTACCTGCCTGAAAGGCTTCTTTACCATAATGATACTTAAAGGGCATGTCTACCTACCCAGCCAATCTGCAGTGCTCCAGGGCTTCTGGGCTGTCAGCTGACGTCACAGAGCCGGTACAGGCTAGGGAAAGATTGCAACCACGGAGTCCGGATCCGCCCACATGCCTGGACCGTCACCCGGCTCAGCCTCTTAGCGAACCACTGAGAGCCTGAGCCGGATGCTCTTGCCCCTCCACAGCCCAGCGCTCCAGCGAGTGCAGGGTCATTTTGGTAGTATAATTATTAAAGAGGAGGTCCAGCCCCCCCCCCCCATGAAAAATGAAATGTCAGCAACTACAAATACTGTAGCTGCTGACTTTTAATATTAGGATACTTACTGCCCTGGAATCCCGCAATATTTCCAGCGGCTCTCGGTGCTGCTGCTGCCATTAACTGTAAGGGAAAGACTTAAAGCTTCACAGCCGAGTTCCCTACTGTGCATGCGAAGTACGCTGCACTTTGTGAATGGTCCGGCATCGGCAGAAGGAGGGGGGCGAACTCCAGTTCTCCTGGAAGTGCGGATGGTTACCTGGCAAAACCAGGTACCCGTTCCTACCTCCTCCCCGAAAGGCGCCAAATGTGACACCGGAGGGGGGGAGAAGCAGATAAGCGGAGCTTTCCATTTTGAGTGAAGCTCCGCTTTAATGTGGAATGTATGTTCAGGGCTGGACTGGGACAAAAATTTGGCCCTGGACTTCATCCAGACCGAACCACTTTGACAGGTCTCTCCCATGCCGGCCGGACAAACCCGACCCCCCCCAGCTGGCCAACCCCGATGGCCACCCAACCCCCACCCTCTTCACTAGCCTTTAGCTCCTCTGGTCCCCCACATGCTTCTGCATTCCTCTCTTGCTCCTCTGTTCCTCCCCATGCTCATCTGGTCCCCCCCGGTCATCTGTACCCTCGTGCTTCTCTGGTCCCCCCGTGCTCCTCTGGTACCCCCCTGCTCCTCTGGTCCCCCACGTGCTCCTCTGGTCCCCCACGTGCTCCTCTAGTCCACGCGTGCTCCTCTGATCCCCCACGTGCACCTCTGGTCCCCCACGTGCTCCTCTAGTCCCCGCTTGCTCCTCTGGTCCCCCATGCTTCTCTGTTCCCCTTCATGCTCCTCTGCCCCCCGCTTTGGTCCCCCATGTGCTCCGCTGGTCCCCCGCATGCTCCTCTATTTCCCTACCATGCTGTTCTGGTCCCCCATGTATTATAATAATATAATAAATCTTGTATAGTCTTAAAATATAATAAATCCTGTATAGTCCTATAATAATATAATAAATCACGTATAGTTCTTTAATAATATAATATAATAAATCCTGTATAGTGTTTGCCCCCTTCCTCATTTCCTGTTCCTTTGCCACACTTAAGTGTTTCGGAACATCAAGCCAATTTAAACAATAGTCAAGGACAACACAAGTAAACACAAAATGCAATTTGTAAATGTTTATTATTAAAGGTGAAAAAAAACCAAACCATCATGGCCCTGTGTGAAAAAGTGATTGCCCCCCTTGTTAAAACATACTATAACTGTCCACACCTGAGTTCAATTTCTCTAGCCACACCCAGGCCTGATTATTGCCACACCTGTTCACAATCAAGCATCACTTAAATAGGAGCTGCTTGACACGTAAGGTCCACCAGAAGATCCTTAAAAGCTACACATCATGCCGACCCAAAGAAATTCAGGAACATTGAGAAAGAAAGTAATTGAGATCATCAGTCTGGAAAGGGTTATAAAGCCATTTCCAAAGCTTGGGAATCCAGCGAACCACAGTGAGAGCCATTATCCACAAATGGCATGGAACAGTGGTGAACCTTCCCAGGAGTGGCCGGCCGCCCAAAATTACCCCAAGAGCGCAGCGACGACTCATCCAAGAGGTCACAAAAGACCCCACCACGTCCAAGGAACTGCAGGCTCACTTGCCTCAGTTAAGGTCAGCGTTCATGCCTCCACCATCAGGAAAAGACTGGGCAAAAATGGCCTGCATGGCAGAGTCCAAGGAGAAAACCACTGCTGAGCAAAAAGAACATCAAAGCTCGTCTCAATTTCTCCACACACATCTTGATGATCCCCAAGACTTTTGGGACAACATTCTGTGGACCGATGAGACAAAAGTGGAACTCTTTGGAAGGTGTGTTCCAAGTATATCTGGCGTAGAAGGAACACTGCATTTCAGAAAAAGAACATTATACCAACAGTAAAATATGGTGGTGGTAGTGTGATGGTCTGGGGCTGTTTTGCTGGACCTGGAAGACTTGCCGTGATAAAAGGAACTATGAATACTGCTGTCTACCAAGAGATCCTAAGGAGAATGTCCGACCATCTGTTCGTGTACTCAAGCTGAAACGAACTTGGGTTCTGCAGCAGGACAATGATCCTAAACACACCAGCAAGTCCACCACCGAATGGCTAAGAAAAACAAAATGAAGACTTTGGAGTGGCCTAGCCAAAGTCCAGACCTAATCCTATTGAGATGTTGTGGTATGACCTTAAAAAGGCCGTAAATGCTCGAAAACCCTCTAATGTAACTGAATTAGGACAATTCTGCTGAGTGGGCCAAAATTCCACCAGGACGCTTAAAAAGCCTCATTGCACGTTTTCGCAAACGCTTGGTTGCAGTTGTTGCTGCTAAGGGTGGCCCAACCAGTTATTAGGTTTAGGGGGCAATCACTTTTTCACACAGGGCCATGATGGTTTGGATTTTTTTTCACCTTTAATAAAACACCTTCATTTACAAATTGCATTTTGTGTTTACTTGTGTTGTCTTGACTATTGTTTAAATTGTTTGATGTTCCGAAACACTTAAGTGTGACAAACATGCAAAGGAACAGGAAATGAGGAAGGGGGCAAACACTTTTTCACACCACTGTAAATCATGTATAGTCCTATAATAATATAATATAATAAATCATGTATAGTCCTATAATAATATAATAAATCCTGTATAGTTCTATAATAATATAATATAATAAATCCTGTATAGTCCTATAATAATATAATAAATTCTGTATAGTCCTATAATAATATAATTAATCATGTATAGTCCTATAATAATATAATATAATAAATCATGTATAGTCCTATAATAATATAATATAATAAATCATGTATAGTCCTACAATAATATAATAAATCATGTATAGTCCTATAATAATATAATAAATCCTGTATAGTCCTATAATAATATAATAATAATATAATAAATCCTGTATAGTCCTACAATAATATAATAAATCATGTATAGTTCTATAATAATATAATATAATAAATCCTGTATAGTCCTACAATAATATAATAAATCATGTATAGTCCTATAATAATATAATAAATCCTGTATAGTCCTATAATAATATAATAAATCCTGTATAGTCCTATAATAATATAATAAATCCTGTATCGTTCTATAATAATATAATATAATAAATCATGTATAGTCCTATAATAATATAATATAATAAACCATGTATAGTCCTATAATAATATAATAAATCTTGTATAGTCCTATAATAATATAATAAATCCTGTGTAGTCCTATAATAATATAATAAATCCTGTATAGTTCTATAATAATATAATATAATAAATCATGTATAGTTCTATAAAAATATAATATAATAAATCCTGTATAGTCCTATAATAATATAATATAATAAATCATGTATAGTCCTACAATAATATAATAAATCATGTATAGTCCTATAATAATATAATATAATAAATCATGTATAGTCCTATAATAATATAATAAATCATGTACATTTTTCTAACAATATAACTTTTCTTATGTGTGATTTTTAGGGTGGACGTTTCACACCTCGTCCTATATCACCTCAGTATTTGTTGTAAGAAGAAATATTTTGATTTTGAGCGGGAGATCCTGTCCTTTGTAAACGAAAACTGGGAGAGTCTGTTATTAGGAGATGTAAGTAGATCTATCGGTAACATATTTATGATGTCGTGTTGACCCCACCCCCCCCCCCCTCTCTTTGATTAAAGCGGTATTAAACCCAAAACCAAAAATCTAATATATTGCAGCTTCAGATGTGGCGGTTGCATTCGTTTTCTTTTCTTTGGCTTTTCCCCCTCTGTTTTCACCTGGAGATCTGACCTGTAACACACCTCCTGTATTAGAGTCCCCCCCCCCCACTCTGGATGAAGGAGAACAGGAGGCACAGCAAACAGCATCATTGTCAGTCTGGGGGGAGGGTAGTGTTAAAAGTAGGGATGCACTTATACCATTTTTTTACGAGTACCGATACTTATTTTTTTTAGTACTCCAATTACCAATACCTACTGCAGCTGTTTTGTGTACAATTCAGCTGTCAGCGATGGTACGAAGCATTGTAAAGTTATTTACAAATGAAATGCTATTTTTTTATTTAATTTTGCGCTTTTTGAAACGTGGAAATATATGTTAAAGGTGTAAAAATATTAACAAGCAAAGCAAACAAAAAAAAGTTTGAATTAATAATAGTTTATGAAAAATAATTCAAAATCATCAGGAAAATAATAATTAAATGGAGAACGAGAATAAGGAGTTAATGAAGGCTGATTAGAGTAAATTAAGGGCTACTAAGGGGTTAAACAGAGGAACATTTAATAAAAAACTCTTTTTTTTTTTTTTTACTTGACATCTTGCATTAAACTGACTTCATCTGCAGATTGAAGTTCATCCCCTTGATCTGCAGATGAATAAACAGAAAGACACAAAATTAAACAATGTTTCTTTTTATCTTTTGGCTGAGCAATGTTGTTGATAAACATTGCCAGCTGCTTGTTTTTTTTTTTTTTGACGGCTCCAATTGCCAGGACTTCATTTACACTTCAGCTGTCAACAGGAGAACCCCACTGACAGCTAAATTAGTCATTGGTTGTTAAGGATGTGGCGATGCCACTCCTTAACGACTGATCATTTCCGTCTTTTTTTTACTTTTTAGCTGTCAGTTTGGGAATCCCGCTGACGGCTGAAATAACCAAGCCTGAAAGTGTCGCTTTCAGGTATCGGAGCATTTTCAGAAGTACGGATACTCGCACAAATGCTTAGTATTGGCACCGATACCATTACTTGTATCTGTGCAACCCTAGTAAAAAAAAAAATAGCAGATTTAACCACTTCAGACAAGAAAAGACCAGAGCACTGCGTCGCTTTAACTGACAATTGCGCAGTCGTGCGACGTTGTACCCAACAAATAGAGCTTTCTTTTGGTGGTATTTGATCATCTCTGCAGTTTTTATTTTTTGCGCTATAAACAAAAAATAGCGAAAATTTAGAAAAAAAAGCAATAATTTTTCCTTTTTGCTATAATAAATATCCCCAAAAAATATATCTAAAAAAAAAAAATTTTCCTCAGTTTAGGCCGATATGTGTTCTTCTACATATTTTTGGTAAAAAGAAATCGCAATAAGCGCTTATTGATTGGTTTGTGCAAATGTTATAGTGTCTACAAAATAGGGGATAGATTTATAGCATTTTTATTTTAAAAAAAATATTTTTACTAGAAATGGCGGCGATTAGCGATTTTTTTATCGTGACTGCGACATTATGGAGGACACATTGGACACCTTTATCACTATTTTGGGACCATTCACATTTATACAGCGATCATTGTGATTAAACATGCACTGCTTACTGTGTAAATGTGACTGTCAGTGAAGAGGTTAACCAGGAGGGGGCGTTGCAGGGGTTAAGTGTGTCCTAGGGAGGGATTCTAAATGTGGGGGGGGGGGGCTACGTGTGACACGACACTGATCACTGTGTGTCCTAGGTAGTGATTCTAAATGTGGGGGGGAGGGGCTACGTGTGACACGACACTGATCACCGTGTGTCCTAGGGAGTCATTCTAAATGTGGGGGGGAGGGGCTACGTGTGACACGACACTGATCACTGTGTGTCCTAGGGAGTGTTTCTAAATGTGGGGGGGGGGACTACGTGTGACATGACACTGATCACCGTGTGTCCTAGGGAGTGATTCTAAATGTGGGGGGGGGGGGGGGGGGGCTACGTGTGACATGACACTGATCACCGTGTGTCCTAGGGAGTGATTCTAAATGTGGGGGGGGAGGGGCTACGTGTGACACGACACTGATCACTGTGTGTCCTAGGGAGTGTTTCTAAATGTGGGGGGGAGGGACTACGTGTGACATGACACTGATCACCGTGTGTCCTAGGGAGTGATTCTAAATGTGGGGGGGAGGGGCTACGTGTGACACGACACTGATCACTGTGTGTCCTAGGGAGTGTTTTTAAATGTGGGGGGGAGGGACTACTTGTGACATGACACTGATCACCGTGTGTCCTAGGGAGTGATTATAAATGTGGGGGGGGGGGAGGGGCTACGTGTGACATGACACTGATCACTGTGTGTCCTAGGGAGTGATTCTAAATGTGGGGGGCTACATGTGACACGACACTGATCACTGCTCCCGATTACAGGGAGCTGTGATCAGTATCCTGTCACTAGGAGGATTGGGGAGACGCTTGTTTACATCAGCATTTCCCCGCTCTTCCTCTCCGTGAGACATCAAGTCCGCGGGACCCGCGGTCGGACTCACAGTGCTCGCGGCGCACGCGCCTGCTAGCCTGACCTCGCGAGATCACATACAATAACGTGATTTTACGCAGCGGAGCCAACCTGCCGCAGTAAAACTGCGGCGGCTGCTCCGCAATCGGTTAAATACACTAACAAATTGAAGCCAAACTCCAGCTAATACTTTATAATCAGTTACAGCAAACAGTTTTTTTTTTTTCCTTTTAGGATAAATGTTTTACATCAATAAATAAAATCTGATCATTTTAATCACCCCTGGCAGTGTTAAGTGGTTTGTCTCATTCATGTAAACTGATATGTTCTGCTGGAGAGCTTGAGCTTTTGAAAAACAACAGACTTGCTGGCTGGATCACTGGATAAAAATAGAATAAAGAAAGCCAAAAAAAAAAAAAAAACAAATGCAGCCACCACATCTAAGAATTGGTAAGCTGCATATACTAAATGTTTGATTTTCGATATTAATACTGCTCTAAAGGTACCCTTTGAATGAAAAAAAGAAAAACATGGCGGTGCTATTGCTGTCATGTTTTCACTGTGTAAAATAGTATAAGGTGTATTCCTATCCAACATTTTTTTTCAGTTTGGATCCTGCATGTTCTGTCCTTGCTAGGAAGATTTACCCTTGTCACCAGGACAGAAAGCAATGGCTTATCCACAATAAAAGTAAAAAAAGAAAGTAAGGGGAAATTTTCTAATGTTTCAGTGTCAACAGTCTACAATGGGATTTCTTTTCCCTTTGGAGATAGTTGCTGTCTCTTCCCGTTGTGTCTTTGGCACGGGAAATGAGGGGAAATCTCCCCCAACAGGACAAAAACAGACTGCTAAAAAATGACAGGGACTCTAATCCATCCCTGCCACGTCCTTCACAGGCCTGTTGATGTGAAAGGAAATTTGATGTGTGCGTGTTACTGAGAAATATACACAAATCTGTAACCCAATGTCTTTCTCAGCTCACAGATACTCCTCGAACAGAACGGTACTCTAATCTGCTTCATGCTCTGACAGCTCAGAAAGACAGGTAAGAGCTACACAGGATGTGTCCTATCAAATAAATCCCTGTTTATTCATTCCCCACATTTACATAGCTCTGGTATATTGATACGATGCCTTGAAAAAGTATTCATACCCCTTGGAATTTTCCACATTTTGTCACGTTACAACCAAAAATTGAATTGTATTTTATTGGTATTTTATGTGATAGACCAACACAAAATTAGTTTGCTAGGATGGAAAATGACCTGGGGGGTCCTAGTAGATGATAGCCTCATCAATGGCGTGCAATGCCAAGCTGCTGCTAACAAAGCAAACAGAATATTGGCATTAAAAAGGGGATTAAGAAATTGTAGACGGCCACTATTATTGGCTAGTCAGGCTCCGCGCTTAGGATAATTACCAAATGGTCTATACTAATACTATTACCATAAACCCAGTACAGCTGCTCCCTACGAAATCTATAAGATTTAATTGATAGTAGTTTGGTGTATGAGGGGCGCTAGTACCAACACAAGATACCGCTTATTTAAAGGGTTACTTAATTATGTAATCTGAACTGTATAATAAAAAGTGAGCTATTGTTAAACGGTGTGGAGACACAATATAGATCTACTACGAACTAAGCTAATTAATATCTGCTTAAGATGACTATAATACCCACAATTGGTTGCCCATACACTTACAAGTATTATTATGTGTCAATAAATTCAAAAAAATTTGTTTTGTTGTGTCTATACAAATAAATAATTAATCATATCACAATATACCTATACGTGACCAGTGGGATGTATAGGTATTGCCTACACAAAGTGCAACAAAAGAGAGCTACCAGAGCTCTATTGTAACAAGTGAAAAAAACCCACAACATGGATACAAGTAAATCAAGCCCTGTAACATGTATCACAATGTGTACATAATCTAAAATAGAAAATTATTAACTATCGACCAAGCACATGTGCCCAATCTGATATATATAGTGCAAAATGGCAGTTTAACAAGTGATCCCAATGACTTGGGTACATTCGATAATTGTGACAAAAATAAATAAAAATTAACACAAAATAAATGGTGAAAACTCCATAAACCGCAAAGTTCATATAGTAGTCCTTGCTGAAAAAAACCCGCATTCACTCCTGTAGATATAGCTTGTGCACCGTCACCAGACAAATTCTTGATCCACCCAATGTGAGAACCAGCAGTAATAAATGGCCTCTTACCAAATGGAGTTGATTACTTTGTTTAGAAGTAATCAAATGCGCTTTCACAGGATTGTGCCTGTACACTGAGTGACACACCCTCACTCAAGGACTCTCTTCCCTTTAACAGATCAGCTCAGATGAAATGGAATGGAAACATAGATGGGAATATAAAGAGAGGCGCACCTCATAGCGTAATAACGTTTTTATTAAAAAATATCATAAAAAACATAGCAGCCAAATGCTCACTTACATTTTTCGGTGCCTACCCGGCACTGAGGCTACTTGCAATAAGTTAAAATTCGATGGAGCAGCGGATCCTTCCCTCGTGGCGTGCGTTTCTAGCGTGCGTTCCACTCACCAGGAAACCAGGGCCAGTCACACAGGAAGTCCGGCAGTAATGCGTCCAAAAAGATAAAAGTGATCAGGTACCGCCTACCGACGTACGTTTCGTGTTTGTCACGTCTTCAGGGTGGCGTACCTGATCACTGAGAGACCTGATTAATATACTGATCCTCATTAGTAGCCAACCAATGAGGACTCAGAGCGTGCGCAGCCTCAGTCCCGGTGATGCTCCCATCACGGACACAGCCGCATAATACACATGCATGTTACAAAAACGTACCTAAACACCCCAGCTATGATGCAAAATAATTGTATGTTAGATAATATACCTTGCCTCATTATTCCTAACTATATACGGGACCTTATTTAATATTTCTAGGTACTAAATTAGAATTTTTTACTTGATATGGGACTAATTTGGATACTTTTTAGAACTTAGTAATGGGACTGATGTAAATCAACCTTTACCATAGGCTCAAATTTATTCCGTCTCATTTAATTGCTATAGGGCAGAGGTTAATCTCCCCATGTCTAACCAATAATATAATTAAATATCTAAATATCATGTTAGCTTGTTATATTGATTGGGACTTATATTGATTTTCTATGAGGTATAAAGTCTGTAATTCTCATATACTCCACAAGATGTCACTACATGTGTCGTACTACCTATGGGACCACATACTTCCATTCTATATGAAGGGATTTCTTTTATACCACCATCTTAATCATACACTTGGCTGTTCTGTCTTCTCACTTAATGGTACCTTTTATACAGATGTTTATATTTCTTCGATCATTAAATTTGCCATTAAATAAAACCATTTACATCTCCTCAACTGGCTATTCCAGTGTATTGTTATTATGTTTAATGGAATTTATATTAATTCTCTATGGGATGTATAGTCTGTATTATTCGTATGGTCCACAAGATGTCACTAGATATAGTATGTTACCTAGGGACAGCTTGAATAGACCTCCTATTTCCATTCTATATATAGGTGTATTTTAATCTGTAATACTCGTCTGTACCACAAGATGTCAATACATATGGTATATTAAATATGGGGCAATCTAAATAGATATCACAATCGCATTCTGCATAAACGGGTGACTCCTACACCACCATCTCACAGCATAAAATTAGCTGTGTTTATCCTCCCAGCTCATGGTGCATCTTGACACAGTTATTATTAGACAAATCATACTGTTTGCCATCTGATTACCCATTGTCACCTCCTCAGCTGGCTATTCATTGGACAAGAAGCAATTAAGGTCCAAATCTATATTCATCCCCAAAGGTTGCATCGTGTCCAATGTATATAGCCACTTGGTCTCATTTTGAGATATTGCTTTTTTCATATCGTGTTCACCGCTCCTATACCGCTCCTTCCTATTGATTAGAATGGGACACCGCGGTAAAACCGCGGCAATACCGCCGCAAAGCACCGCTACGGCTGCGCTCTGCGGGGGTGTTTAACCCCTTTTCGGCCGCTCGCGGGGGGTAAAACCGCACCGCGAGCGGCCGAATACCGCGGGTTAAAACGACGGTAAAGCAGCGCTGCTTTACCGTCACTGCGGCTCCCCGCCCCAGTGTGAAAGGGGCCTAACACCGACATTGGGGCATAATTTCTCCTACTGATATAAACTATAGAACATTATTACTCACACTAAAGATAGAGCACTTTTCCTCCCACTGACAATGGGCACCAGTCCTTTCACTGACACCAATGATGGGGGGCACCATTTCTGCAGAATTTTCCACTCCCAATGGTCAAAGTCTGGTCCCCCTAAAGTCTAAAAAACAGTAAACTGGCCCTTTACTCAGAAAGTTTGGAGACCCCCTAACATAAAACAACAGTCATCCCAGGCTGATGCTTAGGGGCCTCTCAGGTCCCCTTTTTAAAGGCACTATAAAGGTGTGCTGGTGAAGATCCTTCTTTTCAATGAAGATGGCGTATAGAATTATATCTCGGGTCCTAGTGGGTGATTTATAAACCCGAACCCTGCTGCCGCTTTGGAGACAGGCTTTTATTTACATTGGCAGCGGCACAGCATCTCAGCATGTCAGATTTATTTACGGATCCAAGAATGAAGAACCACACGCATTTATGCCAAGTTTCAGAACATATTGCTGCAAAGCACATTGGAGCCTTCACAATAGTTTGCATTAGGTTTTTTGGCCTTTTTAAAATAGAACTGAGGCCAGGCTATAGACACTTACCTTTTAACATATTCTTAACAAGCAGAAAATGAGCTCTAAAACAAGCCCTCACTGACCTCCTAGTAGTTATGAGGTAGAAGCTTTGCTCACCCTTCTCACAGTGTCTTAGCAGCAGTGGCGTACTAAGTGGGGGCGGGCCGCACCGGGTGCCACACACTGGGGGGGGGGGGGTGTCAGGCCGGCGCCCCCCCCCCCCCCTCCGCGATTGAAGCGGAGACATTGCGGATTTTAAGTACCGCAGCGGTGCGGTCACAGGCAACGGCAGGTGAGGTGAGGGGAGTGGTCGCGGACGGTTCTGATCAGTCTCGGCAGCCTCCTCCTGCATGCACAGCACTGTGTAGACATAAAGGAGGAAGGGGAGGCTGCTTCACTCTGCTTGGCTGTGACAGCCGCGGCACTGCAGAGACTGATCAGAGCCGTGACCACTGAGAGAAGGTGATCGTTGCGCCGGGTCCCGGGTCACTGCCGACAGGTCACAGGTGTCACTCGGTGCGGCTCGCACCTCCCCCGCAATGCCACTGCCTTGGGCTCTCCATGTGTGTTTTTTTTTTAGGTACATCATGGATGGGGTCTTTACTGTGGGGGGGGGGTCTGCACTGTAGGGGGGTCTGTGCACTCTGTGCACTGTAGGGGGGTCTGTGCACTGTAGGGGGGGTCTGCACTGTAGGGGGGTTCTGTACTGTAGGGGGGGTCCTGCACTGTAGGGGGGTCTGTGCAATGTAGGGGGGTCTGTGCACTGTAGGGGGGGGGGGGTCTGTGCTGTAGGGGGGGTCTGTGCACTGTAGGGGGGGTTCTGTACTGTAGGGTGGTCTGCACTGTAGGGGTCCAGAGCTGTGGGGGGCTGTGTAATGTAAAGGGGTGCAGAGATACAAGGGCTGTGTAATGTAAAGAGGTACAAGGGCTGTGTAATGTAAAGAGGTTCAGGGTGCTGTCTAATGTAAAGGGGTCCAGAGGTTCAGGGTGCTGTCTAATGTAAAGGGGTCCAGAGGTTCAGGGTGCTGTCTAATGTAAAGGGGTCCAGAGCTTCAGGGTGCTGTGTAATGTAAAGGGGTCCAGAGGTTCAGGGTGCTGTGTAATGTAAAGGGGTCGAGAGGTTCAGGGTGCTGTTTAATGTAGAGGGGTCCAGAGGTTCAGGGTGCTGTGTAATGTAAAGGGGTCCAGAGGTTCAGGGTGCTGTGTTATGTAAAGGGGTCCAGAGGTTCAGGGTGCTGTGTTATGTAAAGGGGTCCAGAGGTTCAGGGTGCTGTGTTATGTAAAGGGGTCCAGAGGTTCAGGGTGCTGTGTTATGTAAAGGGGTCCTTAGGTGCAAGGTCCTGTGTAATGTAAAAGGGTGCAGGGTGCTGATTAATGTAAAGGGGTCCAGAGGTGCAGGGTGCTGCATAATGTAAAGGGGTCCAGAGGTGCAGTTGTGGAGAGGGGGTACACAGTAGTGACAAAAAGATATTGAAGGATGCAGAGGTATGCAGGGGGCACAGTGCGGTGTTTTTACATTTTAAGGTGGGGTGGGGGGTGCCATATATAGGATCCGCCCCGGGTGCCAAATGCTCTAGGTGCGCCCCTGCTTAGCGGTAAAACTACCCCTTCACCTCCCAGCAGGGACTTCCCAGATAGCAAGCAATTGAGCTCAAAGTTTGAAAATGACTTGCTAAGCTATTGCCAGGTTTCACAGGTTTGTTGCACAATTGCAGCAAGTCCGCATTGCATGATTCCAGATCAACTTTCTTTGCAAACATTCTGCAAGACTGCTGCAAGTTCTGGTTCAGTTATGTTGTTGTGAAATAGTCATCCCACCACAGGGGGCACTGTGACTTGCAGAGCTATTGCTGTAGACTCACCATAGCAACTTTGCTCTTGCTAGAGACTACAAATGTATAAACGTAAACGTGTCAACTAGAACTTGTACTTCAAGTGCTCTGCAAGTGAAAATGTGCAGCAAGTTAACAAGACTTATGCCCCGTACACACGATCGGATCTTCCGACGGGAAATGTTGGGACTGATCAGAGCCGTGACCACTGAGAGAAGGTGATCGTTGCGCCAGGTCCCGGGTCACTGCCGACAGGTCACAGGTGTCACTCGGTGCGGCTCGCACCTCCCCTGCAATGCCACTGCCTCGGGCTCTCCATGTGTGTTTTTTTTTTTTAGGTACATTATGGATGGGGTCTTTACTGTGGGGGTCTGCACTGTAGGGGGGTCTGTGCACTCTGTGCACTGTAGGGGGGGGTTCTGTACTGTAGGGGGGGTCCTGCACTGTAGGGGGGTCTGTGACCCATAGGTTCAAATGGATGATGTTACCAGCTGTATTTCTGGGAACAAACCCCCTTCCTCAGAGCAAAGAGTAAGAGTTTTGCTCTGAGAAAGGGGGTTTGTCCCCCGAAACATGTCAGCTGCTCAAGTTTCAAGTTTATTCCTTTCCAGGTCATGATTTTTGACTTATCTTTTAAATCCTTTTCCTTGGAATACATTACAGAACACAGGTCCCTCCCATTTGTTCCTTATGATTCACTCCCTATTGCTTGCTACAAAACTGAGGCTTGCTGGGAGTGGGAGGGGCTATGCTATTAGTGTCATGCCCATTTATGTATGTGTTAACTATGTTGGATTATTTCTCTTGTTTTCAGATTTATTTCCGGGAAGGAGATCAAGAAAAAAAAGTGTCTATTTGGGCTGCAGAGCCGTGTTCCCCCTCCCGCCCCACAGAGTACAGTGACTGAGCTGAGGCTACAGGACACAGACGTAAGGAGCCCCACTCCTTGTGTAAGGTGAGGGACCCTGATTGACTCTCCATGGAACATTCACATTCTGCTATCTCTCAGGGTTTTTCAGTAAGGGTGCGCAAAGAGCAAACAAACTCATAGCAACCTTTTAGCAGCTTTTAGCTTACTGCAGTCAGACTAGTAAACAATTAAAAAGTAACTTGGGACAAAACTTTTTTTTTTATTTGAACAGAGGATGGAAGGGTTAGAACCTCTCTCAGTTTTTTTTTACTGCGAGACAAGTGGGGGGACCTTCTGCGAAATGGGTCCACATAGCTTTAAAAGGCTGACAGGGGTTATCGCTTTCCCCACTTTTACTAATAAAGGGTGTTTCCAGAACTGTCTTTCAGAGATTTCCTGTCTTGGTGACAAGACCAACTCCAGGAAACCATTTATAATTTCTTTTAGTTCTGAAGAGTGTGGAAAAGATTTGGAATTCCTATCAAGTTTTTATGGATTTCACTGTCCCCATTTGGGTGTGAATGTCATTTGGCTGGGTGTCACCAGGACAGGAAGTGAGGGGGAATGCTCCCAACGGAATCCCAGGCAGCAGTAAAAACAAGAACAATAATAATAACCCCTGCACAAAACAAAAAGGTTCAATAAAAATCAGCAAACATATATTTATGTGCAAATAAACTTAAAGCGGAGGTCCGCCAATTTTTTTTTTTTTTATAAAAGTCAGCAACTGCAGCTGCTGACTTTTAAAATAAGGACACTTACCTGTCCAGGGTGCCTGTGATGTCGGCACCCTAAGCCGATCTATCGCTCGGCTGTCGGGTGCTGCCGCTGCCATCTTCGGTAAGAGAATCAGCCTTGCGGCTTCACTTCCTGGTTCCCTACTGTGCATGCACGACTCGCACTGCGCTATCCCACTGGTCCCTGCTGACTTCTGGGACATGTGTTTCTCCCAGAAGACAGTGGGGGGGGGCGGGCAGAGAAGGCGCCAGAAGTGACGTAGATACCCACGGGTGGCTTGGGTATCTATGCCTGGAAGTGGGAGCAAAATACCTGTATTAGACAGCTATCTGCTCTCCCCTCCCCCCTGAAAGGTGCCAAATGTGGGGGAGGAACTGGAAAAGCGGAAGTTCCATTTTTGGGTGGAACTCCGCTTTAAAGGAGAAGTACAGCCGAAGCTCAGTTGGCTGTACTTCTCCTGCAGAGTGCAGTTCGTTCTGCATTACTGTGATCCATTTTCAGCAGACAGCGGGCTGAAGCCTGCTGTCGGCTGACATTACAGAGTCCGTCCAGGCTGTGGTAAGATCACGACAATAAAGTGGGGATCCACCCTCATCCCTGGACCAGCACCCTGTGCAGCCTCCCAGTGAGTCGCTGAGAGCCTGAGCCAGCCGCTCCTGCCCCCTCCACAGCCCAGCGCTCCGGACAGTCACCAGCTCTCTGCTTATGGAGCTCTGAGAACCGAGCAATCAGTGGTCTTTGAATGCTCGGTTTTCAGTCTTAGAGCCAGCAGAGGTCAGATGCCACATCGGACCAATGCTGCATCCAGATAGGTCAGTATGATCTAAAAAAAAAAAACAACAAAAAAACTTCTCTTTAAAAAATAAATAGAGCTGCCTGTATTCAAGCTTTAGAAAAAGACATGATTTTTACTTTAAATTAGAAAGACTATACTGCGCTCATTTAAAATACAAAATCACATAAATGTTACGTTCATAAATGTCCCAATAAAGTGCTTGAAGTAAAAAGTATTGAAGATTGTGTTTTGAAGAGAAATGACACCCAAAACAACAAGCAGTGCTCTTCCTCTTCTCATAGATGGTAACACTCCGCACTCACCAGAATTATATGACCTCTTTTCACAAAGAAGGTAAAACTCACTTGACTTAAGTATATCACCAGATATATAACATATACTCTGTACACCGAACAACTAAACCTCTGGCCAGCTAGATGAAATCATCTGTTGTAAAGTTCTCCTGTGTCTTTAACAGATCCTGTATGTGCCTCATTCACAAGGGGAAGATGTAAAGGAATCTTTATTGTGAAACAATTAAAATTGCACTTACATCATTAAGAAGTTCACCAGGCATGTAAATAAATCAAAAACGCCAGTTTGCGTTCCACCAACCGGAAATGATGTGTCTCGTAAAGTCCCCCCCAGCTCGTTTCATCAGCAATGTCTGACGTCATCAGGGGTCCCATCCCCTGATGACTTCAGACGTTGCTGACGAAACGCAGTGGGTGGGACTTTCCCGAGACACAACACTTATGGTTGGTGGAACGCAAACCAGCGTTTTTGATTTAGTTACATTCCTGGTGAACTTCTTAATAATGTAGGTGCAATTTTAATTGTTTCACAATAAAGATTGAATAGGCTACACTGTGAGAGATTCCTTTACATCTTCCCCTTGTGAATGAGGCACATACAGGATCTCTTAAAGGCACAGGAGACCCTTTAGAAGAGATGATTATATCTAGCCGGTCAGAGGCTTAGGTCTCCATTGGTGGACCGAGTATATGTTATATATCTGGTGATATACTTACCTGAAGGGATTTTGGCCTTTGTGAAAAGAGGTCATATATTTCTGGTGAGTGCGGAGTGTTACCATCTATGAGAAGAGGAAAAGCACTGCTTGCTGTTTTGGGTGTCATTTATTTTTCAAGACACAATCTTCAATACTTTTCACTTTTGATTTGTGACTTTATTGGGACTTTTATGAGTGTAACACTTATGTGATTTTGTATTTTGAATGAGTGTAATCTTTCTAATTTAAAGTAGCATTCAAAACTTAATGGAGGTTCTAACCCTTTCCTACCCAATCCAAAAGGCAAGAAAGGTTTTGGCAGGAGATATACTTTACTTGTGACGGGTTGGTATGGGTGACAGCAGATTGCTCCTTGCCTTACTGACTAAGCCTATCTGTATATATAACATGCTTGCCTCGCCTGTCTCCCTTCCCCTTCTCAGCGAGCGGATATAAAGATCTCTTGCAGTTCCCTTTCAGGGAGGATGGGGGTCCTGAAACGCCCCCCACACAAAACAAAGACGCCAAGCATAGTGCAAAGGACGCGGAAGGAGAGGCAGAAGCTGCAGAGAGCTGTTACCCAGGTAATGCTATGTGGAATGTCAATGTCCATTCTGTATTCTCTGCCATATTTTACTAGGATTGTCCCATAGACTTGTGCTGGCTTTTACTGGCTGCTGAAGTGCTGCACAAGCGTACATTGAGAGATGGTCCATTCTCATTTGTAGGGTAATAGGAAATTCCCATGATCCTTTGTAGCCTGATCAGGCAGTACCTTTACAATTCTAGGTTGTACAACCTCCCTCTTCTATAATTACATCTTTCTTTCACTACCTTTCTTTCTGGTTGTATAGAATGGGGAGGAGGAAGGACCTCTGCCAGGTTTTTGTTGCTGTCTGTGACCCTTGTTGAAAGATCTACCTCGCTTCCTGCTGATAAGGGGGTAACACCTGCCCTCCTGTAGGGGGCCCAGGCCCCATAAGTTCAAAAAGGGGTCCCAGAGCAGAAGGAGTGGGCGCAATTACTGGAACCAATCCCCCTATGTTTACAATGCTTCTGTTTGTGAATGAACAGGGAACCTCTGTACAGAGTGCTTCCTGTTCATTCACTCTGCAGCTGAAAGGATTAAGGAATCTGTGTCCTCAATCTCTTTCTGTTGGGAGTGACCACATTGGAGGTGAGGACAGATCTCCCCAATACTACCAGGGTTCCTCCAGAGGTTGTTAGGGCATCCTTTGAGTTGTGGTTGACTGACCTCCCATATAAAGGTACCTGCATAGTTCTGGGTGTAGCACCACTTGGCAGAGCCATCTGCAGGACACCAATGATCATCTAAGCAGACTGTAAAGGTAACATTCTGACCACTAGGGGGGAGCATTTTTCTCTGACCAGCAATGTAGGGCGCATACTACCCACTGACCCCAGACTAATACATTTTAGCAGGGGTCCCCTGAAACCTGAACGTTATTTTAAAGATTACTTTTGGTTTCAAAGGTTGAGAAAAGCAGGTCTAACCTTCTCCACTCTATACAGAACTAAAAAATAAAAAAGTGGCTTTACTGTTAAGTAGTGAGCTTCTGACTTTTTCATAAAAGAGTATTAACTGGCACTTGCAGTAAAAAAAAAAGACATTCTGACACCCTTGGACAAGGAATATTATGAGAAACTCATAGGAGTCAATACAGCAGGGCTTGACTGTCCAACTAAACACTGACCATAGTACGTCCTGAAGACCACTTGGAACTGGCTGCATCATTTTACTGGTCACATTCATCTTCAACAAGTTGTCTGTCTTTGTTGCAGGATGCGATACAAAATCCAATCAGTCCTAACCAAGAGTATGTGGGATACCGCGGCAGCACCTACAACTTCAGACGCACCGGCGCACGCTGCCTGCAGAGGTGAGGGACACAGATTTTCTTTTTTTATCAGTTGTAAAACAATTCGGCTCTAATCTTCTTCCTCCTGAAAAAAAAAACTGGTACAAGTATGAAGCACAGGTACTTAGAGGTGCTCATACTTGACCCCACCCAGCCTTCCTTTCACAGCCAAATTTTAGGCCTCTCTGCTTTGGAACTTCCTTGTTTTGGCAAAGCTTTGGCACTTCCTTGTCCATCCTGTCCTGTTTACTGTGAACTCCTGTTAACCAGTGGGGCTGCCCATGGAACTCCAGATGTTTTGGAACTACATTTCCCATGATGCTACACTACACTGCAGAAATAGGAAGAAGGTTTGGGGTGGGATTATAATGGTGCCAACAAATAAAAATGGAAACCAAAAATTATTAAAACACAAAATTTATTTTAACCGCTTCAGCCCCGGGCGATTTTACCCCCTTCCTTACCAGAGCACTTTTTGCGATTCGGCACTGCGTCGCTTTAACTGACAATTGCGCGGTCGTGCGACGTTGCACCCAAACAAAATTGACGTCCTTTTTTTCCCCACAAATAGAGCTTTCTTTTGGTGGTATTTGATCACCTCTGCGTTTTTTATTTTTTGCGCCATAAACAAAAGAAGAGCGTCAATTTTGAAAAAAACACAATATTTTTAACTTTTTGCTATAATAAATATCCAATTTTTTTAAAAAAAAAAAAAAGAATTTTTTTACTCAGTTTAGGCCGATGCGTATTCTTCTACATATTTTTGGTAAAAAAAAATCGCATTTATTGATTGCTTTGCGCAAAAGTTATAGCGTTTACAAAATAGGGGATAGATTTATTGCATTTTTTTTTTTACTAGTAATGGCGGCAATCTGCAATTTTTTTTGTGACTGCAACTTTGCGGCGGACACTTCGGACACTTTTGACACATTTTTGGGACCATTCACATTTACACAGCGATCGTTGCTATTAAATTGCACTGATTACTGTGTAAATGTGACTGGCAGGGAAGGGGTTAACACACACAGCTCCAGGGTCCCGCTGTTTTCCCGGGCAATCGCGGGTGCCAGGTGGACATCGCGACTGCCGGGCACGCGCACCGGGTCCCGAGTGCGCCCCCTAGACGGCCGGGAATAGGAGGACGTCATATGACGTCCACCCAGGATGGAAGATCCACCTTGTGGACATCATATGACGGTGGCCGGTAATGAAGTGGTTAAACATGGTTAAAATTGGATAAAATAAAACCATTAGGTTTCCTTATACATCTCCATTATGGTGGTCACACTGAAGGGATTCCAATTAATCGATGGTTACTAGATGGTGTGTTTTCCCAATTAATCGATGGTTACTAGATGGTGTGTTTTCCCAATTAATCGATGGTTACTAGATGGTGTGTTTTCCCAATTAATCGATGGTTACTAGATGGTGTGTTTTCCCAATTAATCGATGGTTACTAGATGGTGTGTTTTCCCAATTAATCGATGGTTACTAGATGGTGTGTTTTCCCAACATGTTTCGCCAATTTTGGCTTCTTGAGGGTATTACAAGCCACCAAAAAGATCTGTAGAACCCAGCAGATCCCCGGGGATCACCACTGGAATCCACACCACTGTGGAGAGGGGGCACCATACGGCCACAGAGGAGACATAATGACCAAGTTGGAAATAAATATGCAAAATATACACAGGAGGGTACCAGCAGGTGGAGTAGTTTATTTCCAGAAAGATGGATACATACAGCAAGACGTTCCAAGGTCGCCCTCCATCTCAGTTCGAGAACGAGGGCGACCTGGGAATGTTTTGCTGTATTTGTCCATCTTTCTGGAAACAAGCTGGATATAAACAACGTCCTCTTGTGTATATTTTGCACATTTATTTCCAACTTGGTCGTTTTGCTTTTTTCAGTGCACACCGAGGCAGCGCCTTTGTTTGAATGGACTCCATAGAAAACTAGGATATTTGCTTTTCCTTGCGTTGGGTAATGCAGCCCTGCGCTTCTGATGACGTGTTTTATTTTTGTGTACATCTTATCCCTTGTCAATGCCATGTCCACCTCATAATGACTTCATTTCTGTTTTAGCCATCCGATTCGGATGTTCGCCTCTTTTCACCCCTCTGCCAACACCTCCGGATCTGTAGCCGCTTCTCTGCAGTCCAGGTAAAGATATATACAGACTATAAGATGACTGCATGCTGTAAGCAATAGCAAGACCCTTCATGTCAGGATCATCAGCTATTATTGTAATAAAAGCTGCAGACTTACAAATATTGAAAATTACTTTATGACATTGAAGCCCCACTCTGGGCAGCAGAAAAATATGACCCTTGCAATGGGCCCCCTTCCCCCCGCACTGCAAGGGTTAAATGCTTGTTAAAGTGGGGGAACACCCTAAAAAAAAAAAAAAAGCATTAATATTCTTGGAAAAAAATAAATAAATAAATAAATATTTTTTTTTTTTTACCTGATTCGAAATCCCTGTTGCTAGGCAGTCTTCCTAATCTGCCTCCTTCCTACGCCGCAGTGATCTTCTGTCTTCTGTCCTCCTCACCGATGTCTTCTGGGTAAAAAAAAATTCTTTAGCTGAAACACCGCTTTAAGTCTAGGTGGTTGATTTACTAAAGGCAAATAGAGGGAGCACTTTTGCAAGTAAAGTTCCTCCAGAGCTTAGTAAATGAGGGGTAGCTCTGCTGACTTCCAGCATCCAATCATGTGCAAGAAAAAATGCATTTTTTTTTAATTTTTCCTTGCATGTGATTGGGTATTCTTTGTATAGTGAAGCTTTACCTCATTTACTAAGCTTTGGAGCAACTGCACTTGCACCTTTAGTAAATCAACCCCTAGGAGTACTGGAACAAGCTCTTATACTTACCTTATTCCCTGCTCGGAGAGGCTTCCAACATGCTGTGCAACAGGTTTCCCTTTGAAGAACAAGGTTAGGACTCAGGGATTGGAATAGGGACCTCCTCCAAAGGTCAGCAGGTGTGTCCCCAGAGGTTAAGCGTCAAGAGGCGTGGCTGACCCACCCCCACCAAAGTGTTCCGCCTACCCCAACTAAGTCGGAGAATGAACAAGTCGGGGAATGTGACGTTGTGACGTCATTACATTCAATGCAAGACCAATAGTCCTGCATTGTATGTGAGGAGGATAAGGGCCCGCCCACAACCTGGACATCAGAGAGAGGATCTGAGCACTGGATGTCTGCCTGAGCAAGGAATACGTTTATTATTACAACTTTTTCTATAAAGTGATTGTAAAGGAACAAAAACGTTTTTTTAATGGCAAATATGTCATACTTACCTGCTCTGTGTAATGGTTTTTGCACAGAGCAGCCCTGATCCTCCTCTTCTCAGGTCCCCCGCTTGCGCTCCTGGCTAAAACCACCCCCACCCCTCCCGCCGAGTGCCCCCAACAAGCCGCTTGCTATTGGGTCACTCGTGTGGGGCTCACTCCTGAGCCAGCTCTGTGCGTCCATTGACACACAGAGTGCGGCTTGGCCCCGCCCCCTGCTCCCTCCTCACTGGCTGTGATTGACAGCACTGGCAGCCAATGGGTCCTGCTACTGTCTCTGAGCCAATGAGATGGGATATGAGAGTGCCTCTGCTCTCATGCACATTGCTGCATTGAGATCAGGCTCAGGTAAGTATGGGGGGGGGGGGGGGTAGCTGCATGCAGAAAGTTTTATACCTCAAAGCATAACTAAAGGCACTACGTTGTTCTTCGTTTTGGATAGAATGGAGAGGGATTAGAATGCTTGTCAGTTTGTATTTCTGTCTGTGCCCCCATTAGGGAGATCCCCCTCTCTATTTGTCCTGTTTGCCCTTATCATTGAAAGTAAAATAAACCCCAAGTTTTGGGTTGTCCCCAGAAAAGTAATAGAGGGGAAATCTTCCCATGGGGACATTAGTTATGATAACCTTGGGGACCTCAAGCAATTCCCCTTATTTGCAGAGATCTTATCACTTCCTGTTTTGGTTATAGGACAGGAAGTGAGGGTAATTCTCACCAATGGGACACAGATTGAGAAAATAAAATCTGACAGGGGTTATAACCCTCCCTTATGCTATCAAAAATGAAAAAAAAAATTGCCTATAGTTCTACTTTAATGCATAGAATGCAGTAAAGTGTTTGTTAACCTAAAACCAAGAAAATATTGATCCTGTTCCCTTAAAACATGTTATACAGCACAGTGCTGTGTAATTTGGCCCCTTATAACACCTAAAAAACCTGGCTGATCCTGCCTGGCTATACCCTCCCCTGTAAACTGACCACGGTGTATCATGGCTGCTGAGCCCTGGCGTCGTGGTCAGTTTACGTGGCTCTGTCATCTGCATCTCTCTTGTTCTCTCCCCCCTCCCCTCCCTGCCTGTCTGCTCCTGTGTCAGTGCCCGCCCCCCTCCCATCTTGCTGCTGAAGTTTCAGTTAATGTTTTACACCATCCTGTCTGTTTAAAACTCCTATGTGCCCCTGTGATGGCGTTTTATAAAAATAAGCCGTACTTTACCAGTTTTCAGAGCGCCGATCGCTGATCACGTGACCCGCTGGCTCTCTCCTCCTCCCCTCCTGACTGATGTCAGTGAGGGGAATTCGCAGCCCCACCCGCTTCAGCTGTCAGACAGGGAGAGGAGAGAGGCGGCGGGTCATGTGAGTGTCGATCGGCGCTCTGAAAACTGGTAAAGTACGGCTTATTTTATAAAACACCGGCACAGGGGCACATAGGAGTATTAAACAGGCAGGATGGTATAAACAGCATAAAGTGGCTTGACAACCAAAAAACCTTCTGCCTTTGCAACCACTTTAACTTGCATTCTAGGAAAGGGGGGCGGGGGGTATACTGCAAAATAATTTTTTTTTTTTATTTGTTGTAAATTCCTGTGTTCAGCTTTAACATGGTAAAGTTTGTATGAGATTTTAGTAAATAGACTTACCGTATATACTTGAGTATAAGCCAACCCGAATATAAGCCGAGGCACCTAATTTTACCACAAAAAAATGGGAAAACTTATTGACTCGCGTATAAGCCTAGGGTGAGAAATGCGCAGCTGCTGTAAGTGGAAAAGAGGGTCAACAATGCCCATTTGCAGCCTCACTGTGCCCATTTGCAGCCATAGGTCCCCTGAACTTCAAACTTGGTAGTTAAGGGGTCCTAGATGTCCCCTAGCTGCAGCCAAGAAAAATTTGGGGTCTCTGGACCCAAAGGGTCCCGAAATGACATTGCTGCAGATGGACACAGTTGACCGACTTTGGGGCCCTGTATCTCGGGGCCACTTGGTGCTAGGAACCCCAATTTGAATATGTTGTAGTGTTGGTTCCACTGGGTTTGCACACCAAATTTAGGGTTCCTAGCACCAACAATATGATAATAATCATTGTGTGCTGCTTGCTTTGTTACTAATTGTGTGCAAACTATATGTAACGTATATACTCGAGTATAAGCCGAGTTTTTCAGCACATTTTTTTGTGCTGAAGGTGCCCCCCCTTTGGCTTATACTGGAGTCAAGCACTTTTCTGCAGCAGAGAATGACATTTTCCGACATGACTTTGGGGTCCCGTATCTCGGGGCCACTTTGTGCTAGGAACCCAGTGGAACCAACACTACAACATATCCAAATTTGGAGTTCCTAGCATCAAGTGGCCCCGAGATACGGGGGCCCCAAAATCGGGTCGGAAAATGTCAAGCACTTTTCTGCAGCAGAGAATGACATTTTCCAAACCAACTTTGGGGCCCCCGTATCTCGGGGCCACTTGATGCTAGGAACTCCAAATTTGGATATGTTGTAGTGTTGGTTCCACTGGGTTCCTAGCACCAAGTGGCCCCAAGATACGGGACCCCAAAGTCGGGTCGGAAAATGTCATTCTCTGCTGCAGAAAAGTGCTTGACTCCAGTATAAGCCGAGGGGGGCACCTTCAGCACAAAAAAATGTGCTGAAAAACTCGGCTTATACTCGAGTATATACGGTATGTATAGTTTGCACACAACGAGTAACAAAGCAAGCGGCACAGAATGATTATTATTATATTGTCTTCTGGGTTGGGGTTCCTATCTCCTCATTACAGACTACTTTATTCCTACAGTGGCAGGAGGTTGGGAATGACCACGTTTCACGCTTTGCCCGGTTATATGAACCCATTTAGCTGTTATCTCACCCCTGTGTTATTTGTGTTTCAGCGAGGTGACTCCTGCCATCTCAGAAGGTTCCACCCTGCTGTCTGAAGTTTTGGACTCATCAGCCCCGGTCGCCTCTCCCAGCAAGACTTCGACCTCTCCTCCTCGGCCCTCGTCCTCTTCCTCTTCAGAAGGTTGCGATTGGTCAGAAACTGTGGAGCAGGGAATGCGCGTGCTGGCCAAGCGGGTCACCGCAGAAGGGAATACCCAGTACCTGGTGGAGTATGAGGAAGGCGGCATCTTCTGATCTCACACGCTCTGCCTCCCCCCCCCCCCCTGTGCGCTCACTTCGCGGGTCCCAGCATCTTGGCTGACTGTACATACAGCTCTGCAAGGCTGATTTTGAACTCTCTGTACACGCGTGTACATAGCAGTGCTTGTGCTTCTCGTCCCGTCATGTGTTTATACGGTGTCAGCTCACGGAGGCTGTGTTACTTTACTGCGGGACGATTTGATGAAGGAAATCTGATTTGTTTTCTTTTCTCCTCTTTTGCTTTGTTGTATCACATCCTTTAGTAGGTGGGATGGAAGGTATGGTGTCCTGTCTGTTCTAAGCTCTGGCTTAAGATGGTGTCCGTGTGTTGAACAGTTGTGCAGGTTGTTGTCTGTTAGCATCTCCAAGGAAACACATTCATGTCTGTCAAGGATTATTAAAAAAAAGTTGGACAAGGTCTCCATCTCTTCTGCTGATTTTTAAAGGGCATTTTTTTAATGGAAAATGGTAAAATTCACCTATCATATCTTCTACAATCTTCTCCTGTACATACTTCCCCCAGCCGACCCTCCACACTCATCTCCTGCAAATACTTCCTACTGTCATATCTTCTACAATCCTCTCCTGTACATACTTCCCCCAGCCGACCCCTCCACACTCATCTCCTGTACATACTTCCCCCAGCCGACCCCTCCACACTCATCTCCTGAAAATACTTCCTACTGTCACAGCTTCTTCACTCATCTCCTGAAAATACTTCCCCCAGCCGAACCCTCTGCACTCATCTCCTGAAAATACTTCCTACTGTCATACCTTCTACAATCTTCTCCTGTACATACTTCCCCCAGCCGACCCCTCCACACTCATCTCCTGAAAATACTTCCTACTGTCACAGCTTCTTCACTCATCTCCTGAAAATACTTCCCCCAGCCGAACCCTCTGCACTCATCTCCTGAAAATACTTCCTACTGTCATATCTTCTACAATCTTCTCTTGTACATACTTCCCCCAGCCGACCCCTCCACACTCATCTCCTGTACATACTTCCCCCAGCCGACCCCTCCACACTCATCTCCTGAAAATACTTCCTACTGTCACAGCTTCTTCACTCATCTCCTGAAAATACTTCCCCCAGCCGAACCCTCTGCACTCATCTCCTGAAAATACTTCCTACTGTCATACCTTCTACAATCTTCTCCTGTACAATCTTCTCTTGTACATACTTCCCCCAGCCGACCCCTCCACACTCATCTCCTGAAAATACTTCCTACTGTCACAGCTTCTTCACTCATCTCCTGAAAATACTTCCTACTGTCATACCTTCTACAACCTTCTCCTGTACATACTTCCCCCAGCCGAACCCTCCGCACTCATTTCCTGCAAATACTTCCTACTGTCACAGCTTCTTCACTCATCTCCTGAAAATACTTCCTACTGTCATACCTTCTTCACTCATCTCCTGCACTTCCTTCTCGCAGCCGACCCCTCCACACTCATCTCCTGCAAATGCTTCCTACTGTCATACCTTCTATATTCCTCTCCTGCACATACTTCCCGCAGCCGACCCCTCCACACTCATCTCCTGCAAATACTTACTACTGTCATACCTTCTACATTCCTCTCATATACATACTTCCACCATCCGACCCCTCCACACTCATCTTCTACAAATACTTCCTACTGTCATACCTTCTACATTCCTTTCCTGCACATACTTCCCGCAGCCGAACCCTCCGCACTCATCTCCTGCAAATACTTCCTACTGTCGTACCTTCTACATTCCTCTCCTGCACATACTTCCCGCAGCCAAACCCTCCGCACTCATCTCCTGCACATACTTCCCGCAGCTGTACCCACCGCACTCATCTCCTGCAAATACTTCCTACTGTCATACCTTCTTCACTCATCTCCTGAAAATAATTCCTACTGTCATACCTTCTACAACTTTCTCCTGTACATACTTCCGCCAGCCGAACCCTCCGCACTCATCTCCTGCAAATACTTCCTACTGTCACAGCTTCTTCACTCCTCTCCTGAAAATACTTCCTACTGTCATACCTTCTTCACTCATCTCCTGCACTTCCTTCTCGCAGCCGAACCCTCCACACTCATCTCCTGCAAATACTTCCTACTGTCATACCTTCTACATTCCTCTCCTGTACATACTTCCCCCAGCCGACCCCTCCACACTCACCTCCTACAAATACTTCCTACTGTCATACCTTCTTCACTCATCTCCTGTACATACTTCCCCCAGCCGACCCCTCTACACTCATCTCCTGCAAATACTTCCTACTGTCATACCTTCTACATTCCTCTCCTGTACATACTTCCCCCAGCCAACCCCTCCACACTCATCTCCTACAAATACTTCCTACTGTCATACCTTCTACATTCCTTTCCTGCACATACTTCCCGCAGCCAAACCCTCCACACTCATCTCCTGCAAATACTTCCTACTGTCGTACCTTCTACATTCCTCTCCTGCACATACTTCCCGCAGCCAAACCCTCCGCACTCATCTCCTGCACATACTTCCCGCAGCCAAACCCTCCGCACTCATCTCCTGCACATACTTCCCGCAGCCGTACCCACCACACTCATCTCCTGCAAATACTTCCTACTGTCATAGCTACTTCACTCATCTCCTCCACATACTTCCTGCAGCCGAACCCTCCGCACTCATCTCCTGCAAATACTTCCTACTGTCATACCTTCTACAATCCTCTCCTGTACATACTTCCTACTGTCATAGCTTCTTCACTCATCTCCTGCACATACTTCCTGCACCCGAACCCTCCACACTCGTCTCCTGCAAATACTTCCTACTGTCATATCTTCTACAATCCTCTCCTGCACATACTTCCCGCAGCCGACCCCTCCGCACTCATCTCCTGAAAATACTTCCTACTGTCATACCTTCTGCATTCCTCTCCTGTACATACTTCCTACTGTCATAGCTTCTTCACTCATCTCCTGCACATACTTCCTACAGCCGAGCCCTCCACACTCATCTCCTGCCATTAATTCTTAATGGTACCCCACACATTGTCAATCACTACAGTGCCTTGAAAAAGTATTCATACCCCTTGAGATTTTCCATATTTTGTCATGTTACAGCCAAAAACGTAAATGTATTTTATTGGGATTTTATGTGATAGACCAACACAAAGTGGCACATAATAAGTGGAAGGAAAATTACAAATGGTTTTCAAAATGTATTGCAACTAAATATGTGAAAAGTGTGGTGTACATTTGTATAGCGCCCCCCGGAGTCGATACTTTGTAGAACCACCTTTCACTGCAATTACAGCTGCAAGTCTTTTTGGGGTTTTCTCTACCAGCTTTGCACATCTAGAGAGGGACATTTTTGCCCATTCTTCTTTGCAAAATAGCTCAAGCTCTGTCAGATTGGATGGAGAGCGTCTGAACGGCAATTTTCAAGTCTTGCCACAGATTCTCAAGTGGATTTAGGTCTGAACTTTGACTGGGCTATTCTAACACATGAATATGCTTTGATCTAAACCAGGGGTAGGCAACCTGGGGCCCTGCAGCTGTTGCACAACTACAAGTCCCATCATGCCTCTGGGAATAATTGTAATTACCAGCCTTGCAATGCCTCATGGGAAATATAGTTCCACAAAAGCTGGAGGGCCCCAGGTTGCCTACCCCTGATCAAAACCATTCCATTGTATGTTTAGGGTCGTTGTCCTTCTGGAAGGTGAACCTCTGCCCCAGTCTCAAGTCTTTTTCAGACTCTTAAAGAGGAAGTAAAGCCTCCGTGGAAAAAAAAAAAACGGAACCTGCAAGGCAAAGGCATAATGAGCTAGTATGCATAGCATACTAGCTCATTATGAAAACTTACCTGAGAACGAAGCCCCCGAAGCGACCCTCGTCCACGTCCTCCACCGCCGCCATCACTCCCGGATTGATTTCCTGGTCTCGCTGCTCCATCGCTGTCATTCGCTGGAGTTGCGATGACGTCACTCCCGCACATGCGCACGAGAGCAGCATATCACCGCGATCTCCGGCATGCTCAGTGCGCCTGCGCACCGCTGTCTACGACGCATGCGCCGTAGATATCGGTGCCTTTTCTTTTCTAAATATCTCCTAAACCATGTAGGTTTAGGAGATATTTATTGGACCTACAGGTAAGCCTTAAAGAGGAAGTAAACCCTCGTTTACAACTTTAGCTTACAGGTAAGCCTATATTAAGGCTTACCTCAAGCTAACAAGGATACCTCCTAAACCTGCACGGTTTAGGAGATATACCTGTATTTTCATGTGCCGACGTCATGCGGCACATGCGCACTTGCGACAACTGAAGCAACGGCGCTATATGCCGATGCTTCAGTTGTACTATGCCGCTCTCGTGCGCATGCGCGTGACGGCATCACGGCTCTGGCAAATCACAGCGCCGGAGCCGCGATACCCGGAAGTCACTCCGGGAGAACATGTCGGCGGTCGGAGGGGGAGAAGAGGACCGATGCGGAAGCTTCGATCTCAGGTAAGTGATACATAATTAGCTAGTATGCTATGCATACTAGCTAATTATGCCTTTGTCTTGCAGGTTTTTTTTTTTTTTTTCTCTTTTTTTTTTTAAGAGGGTTTACTTCCTCTTTAATCTAGGCTTACCTGTAGGTCAAAGTGGTTTGTAAGGGTTTACAACCACTTTAACAAGTTTTCTTCTAAGATTGCCCTGTATTTGGCTCCATCCGTCTTTCCATCAACTCTGACTAGCTTCCCTGTCCCTGCTGAAGAAAAGCATCCCCACAACATGATGCTGCCACCACCATGTTTCACGGTGGGGATGGTGTGTTCAGGGTGATGTTCAATGTTAGTTTTCTGACACACACAGCGTTTTGCTTTTAGGCCAAAAAGTTCAATTTTGGTCTCATCTGACCAGAGCACCTTCTTCCACATGTTTGCTGTGTCCTCCACATGGCTTCTCACAAAAAGGAAAGCAGGACTTCTTATGACTTTCTTTCAACAATGGTTTTCTTCTTGCCACTCTTCCATAAAGACCAGATTTGTGGAGAGCACGACTAAAGCCCCATACACATGCGGATTATCCGAGGACCAGGTCCGTCGGATCCTGTCCGTCATACTTTCTGATGTTGGTGTTGCATACACACGGTCGGACAAAGTTGTCGGAAAATCCGATCATTCTGAACGTGGTGACGTTTGTTGCCTACGACGGGACTACGTAGAGGCTAGTAGCCAATAGCTTTGGTCTTGTAATGTGATCTGAGCATGCGTAGCACTTTGTCCGTCGGACAACGCTACACACGATCGGATTTGGTGTGATCGGACCGTGTTGTCAAAAAATCTATCCAGCAGGAGATAGGACTTTGTCCGTCGGACAATCCGACGTACACTGTCCGATGGTGCATACACACGGTCTGATTTTTCAACAACATTGTCCGATCGGACAGAATCCATGCGAAAATCCTACCGTGTGTATGGGGCTTAATAGTTGTCCTGTGGACAGATTCTCCCACCTGAGCTGTGGATCTCTGCAGCTCCTCCAGAGTTACCATGGGCCTCTTGGCTGCTTGTCCGATTAATGATCTCCTTGCCCAGCCTGTCAGTTTAGGTGGATGGCTCTTTCCGATTTCGGATGATGGATTGAACAGTGTTCCGTGAGATGTTCAAAGCTTGGGTTATTTTTTTTTTATAACCTAACCCTGCTTTAAACTTCTCCACAACTTTATCCCTGACCTGTCTGGTGTGTTCCTTGGCCTTCATAATGCTATTTGTTCACTAAGGCTCTCTAACAAACCTCTGAGGGCTTCACAGAACAGCTGTATTTATACTGAGATTAAATTACATACAGGTGGACTCTATTTACCAATTAGGTACTTGTGAAGCCAATTGGTTCCACTAGATTTTAGTTAGGGGTATCAGAGTAAAGGGGGCTGAATACAAATGCACACAACACTTTTCACACATTTATTTGTATAAAATTTGAAAACCATTTATCATTTTCCTTCTACTTCACAATTATGTGCCACTTTGTGTTGGTCTATCACATAAAATCCTAATAAAGTACATTTACGTTTTTGGTTGTAACAGGACAAAATGTGGAAAATTGCAAGGGATATGAATACTTCAAGGTACTGTATGTGTTTTTGGTGTGGTGCCATTTTAAAAAAAGGGGTTGAGGATTTCTTTACCTGCGTTTTTGCGGGTTGGGCTGCCCTACCTGTGAAAAATCTGAAAAAGAAGTCCCCAACCCTTTTTTTAAGGGTCTGGTGATCGGGAGTCTGCTGTCATCTGACAGCCTTTCTCTACAAAGATGGCACCCCTGAGGACCTCAGGCGGCATCGCGGTTGAGAAAGGCTGCTCTAGGCACTTGTCTCCTTCTCTCTACTTCCTGTCAACAGATCCTCTGCACTCCTGCACATATTTTTCATACTTCCCACAGTCTTACTCTTTAATCACTTTTTTTGCACATACTGCTCATTGTTATACTTCCCACCATCATATCCTCAGAACTCCTGTCCTGCACATTCTTCCCCCTATCTTACTCTCTGCACTCCTTTCTTGCATGTTCTGCCCAGCGCTATAACCCTCCTCACTCCTTTTCGTGCACATAGTGCCCACTGTCATATTCTCTGCACTCCTCTCCTGAACATAATTCCCGATGTCATACCCTCTGCAACCTTCTCCTGCACATCCTTCCATTATATCCTGCTCACTCCTTTCCCCTGCACATACTTCCACCGTCTTAATTTCTGAACTCCTTTCCTTCATGTACTGCCTAACATCATATCCTCTGCACTCATTTCTTGCACCTTCTGCCCACTGTCATACTCCCCAAACCCCTTTCTTGCATTTCTCTGCACTTCTATCCTTTTATATACTTCCCGCTGTTGTATTGTCTGCACTTCTTTCCAACACATACTGCCCATTGTCATACCCTCTGCACTCCTCTCCTGTACATTCTTGCTCACTGTCATGTCCTCAACATTCTTCCCTGGCACATACTGCCCGTTGTCATGCCCTTCGCACCCCTGCTGCCTGATATTATATCCTCCGCACTCCCCTCTTGGAAATACAGCCTAATGTCATACCCTCCAAACTCCACCTGCCAGAGCAAAACCTTGTGTGAGCTCAGAATTTACAAAGGGCAAAGGACTCTCCCTCCACTCCCATATGACGGTGCTCAGGCCTGGCAATAGGCCACTGAAGCAACCAGCGTTGTTTTGTGGGAGGAAGAAGAGCGAGTCAAATGCCCCTGCATACCTCCCTCTGGCAGACAAACAGATTAGCAGGGGGAGAAAACCCTAGTAGTGTGTATACATGTTCAGGGAGCGGTCGGGTGACCCCCGCTGCTTTGTCCTAAATAGGCAAATAACAAACTTACTTTAAATGGTTGTATATGTTTTATGAGGAAGGTTACACAGGTATAATTGCTTTTTTGTTTAGCTTTACATATTGCCTAGGATTGGCTCTTCAGCCTGAGAATTATAGCAGAGAGGACTAGGTGTTAAAAGGAATGTAAACTACAGGGCGGTCATGTAATCAGCATGGTGTTAGATCAGAAGTGTCAAACTCAATTTCACTGGGGGCCGAATCAGCATTATAGTTGTCCTCAAAGGGCCGGTTGCACAGTAAGACTATATACATTTATGCAGGGCTTTTTTATTCTCATAGAATATTTGCAATAAATACCAGGAGTGCATTATGTGTGGAGCTCAAGGGTGCACTACGTACAGAGCACAGAGTTTAGAGGTGCGCTACGTACAGAGTGCAGAGTTCAGAGGTGCGCTACGTACAGAGCGCAGAGTTCAGAGGTGCGCTACGTACAGAGCGCAGAGTTCAGAGGTGAGCTACGTACAGAGCGCAGAGTTCAGAGGTGAGCTACGTACAGAGCGCAGAGTTCAGAGGTGAGCTACGTACAGAGCACAGAGTTCAGAGGTGAGCTACGTACAGAGCGCAGAGTTCAGGGGTGCGCTACGTACAGAGCACAGAGTTCAGGGGTGCGCTACGTACAGAGCACAGAGTTCAGGGGTGCGCTACGTAAAGAGCGCTGGGTTCAGAGGTGCGCTACGTGAAGAGTTTAGAGGTGCACTATGTACAGAGTTCAGAGGTGCACTACATACAGAGCGCAGAGTTCAGAGGTGCGCTACGTACAGAGCACAGAGTTCAGAGGTGCGCTATGTGCAGAGTTTAGAGGTGCGCTATGTACAAAGCGCAGAGTTCAGAGGTGCGATACGCACAAAGCGCAGAGTTCAGAGGTGCGCTACGTACAGAGTTCAGAGGTGCGCTACGTACAGAGCACAGAGTTCAGAGGTGCGCTATGTACAGACTGCAGAGTTCAGAGGTGCGCTATGTACAAAGTGCAGGGTTTAGGGGTTTGCTATGCATAGTGTGAAGGAATCAGCTCTCTTTCACAGGCTGTTCACATCTCACTTCCACCCCCCCCCCATCCCCCAGTGTGAGGGTCACATGACCTGCAGCAGGCCTTGTATTTGACACATGTGTGTTAGATAATACTGTATATGTTAAGTATCTCTTTTAACCACTTCAGTACCGGCTACTCTTACCCCCTTCCTGCCCAGGCCAATTTTCAGCACTATGGAAAGAATAAAACCGCGCTTACCACTAATCAAATAATTAAGAAAAACACAGGCTGCTGCTCAAGGTGGGATACACACACTGGAACAATAGTAAAAAAAGGGGAACAGCGCCAGATGATAATAAACAATAACAATAGCAGACTACCCCAATAAATGGTCATTTGTGTGAAGCATTCCAGCGAATATACCACAGCAATGTTCAGTATACACCAAGGGATAAAATTAAAGTTCATATAATGGGAATATGAGCCTATATATAGAGTTCAATGATGGCAACAGGTAAGTTGTGATGATGTGCTGTACACATGAAAACGACTGCACCGCGGTGACTAATATGCAGTATGTGAAAAACGGACCCTCCACCACAATTGTATTATGCCCTTACCAGATGGCAGAGCATACGAGGCTCTATGATGAAAACAATCCGCAATCAGCTGTAGATATCCCTGACTTGAAATCTGTGGACACCAGCAATGTTGGAATGTTCTCCTTGCAAACAGCAGAATACTAGGGGTGTCCCAGGTTTGTGTCTCCTCCCGATCCACAATAGCGGGTGTAAGCTCAAAAGGTATCGCATTTGGGAAAGGAGAAAAGAGCCACCCATAGTGGAATTCCGTTTCAACATTTATTTAAAAAACAATAGTAGAACTTACAGTTCAAATCCTATGGAGCACTTAAAAAAAAATCCGCCGGCCGGTCGGATACTGGAGCCCGTCCTCCTGAGCGTGGTGACAATGAATGACAATTGCGTGGTAAAGCAAAACACTGTACCCATATGACATGTTTATACATTTTTGTTTTGGTGGTATTTAATAACCTCTGGGTTTTTATTTTTTGCTAAAAAAAGTTTTTGTTAGTTTGTCAGTAAATTTTGTGAATAAGTACATTTTCTTCTTCACTGATGTGCGCTGATGAGGCAGCACCAATATGCCGCACTGATAGGTGGCACTGAAAGGCAACACTGACTGGCATCACTGATGGGCACTACTGGGGCTCAGGATGAACTGCACTCCTGTGGTCCACAAGAGAAGTACAGCCAAACAAGCTTTGGCTGTACCTCTCCTTAACGAAAGATGTTTCTGAGTACACATACCATGGGGTCAGCCATATTTAGTCATCACATATGCTTGGTAGTGCTGTACAATGGTTGTGCCTTCCTACTTCCCAACTCCTGGACAGATTTATTTGATTTCAACACACTCCATGTGGCTGAGAATTTATTCCATAGACATTCCAATACTATGCACACACTCCCCGACATGCAGATACCTACTAGAGGCAGATACCTATTAGAGGTATACACCTGTATACAGTGAGGGGGGGAAAAAAAAAGTATTTGACCCCCGTTTGCCCACTGACAAAGAAATGATCAGTTTATAAATTTAATGGTCGGTTTATTTTAAAAGTGAGAGACAGAAGAACAACAAAAATATCCAGAAAAACGCATTTAAAAAAGTTATAAATTGATTTGCATTTTAATGAGTGAAATTATTATTTGACCCCTTCTCAAAACTTGACACATCTCAGGAGGGATTTTGTCTCACTCCTTTTTTGCAGATCCTCTCCAAGTCATTAAGGTTTCAAGGGCGACGTTTGGTAACCTTCAGCTCCCTCCACATATTTTCTATAAGATCAAGGTCTGGAGACTGGCTAGGCCACTCCAGGACCTTAATGTGCTTCTTCTTGAGCCACTCCTTTGTTGCCTTGGCCGTGTGTTTTGAGTCATTGTCATGCTGGAATCCCCATTCACGACTCATTTTCAATGCCCTGACTGAGGGAAGGAGGTTCTCACCCAAGATTTGATGGTACATGGGCCCCGTCCATCGTCCCTTTGATGCAGTGAAGTTGTCCTGTCCCCTTAGCAGAAAAACACTCCCAAATCATAATGTTTCCACCTCCGTATGACGGTGGGGGATGGTGTTCTTGGGGTCTTAGGCAGCATTCCTCTTCCTCCAAACACCGTGAGTTGAGTTGATGCCAAAGAGCTTGATTTTGGTCTCATCTGACCACAACACTTTCTCCCAGTTCTCTTCTAAATCATTCAGATGTTCATTAGCAAACTTCAGACAGGTCTGTACATGGGCTTTCTTGAGCCGGGGGACCTTGCGGGCTCTGCAGGATTTCAGTCCTTCACAGTGTAGTGTGTTACCAATTGTTTTATTGGTGACTCTGGTCCCAGCTGCCTGGAGATCATTGACAAGATTCTCCTGTGTAGTTCTGGGCTGATTCCTCACCGTTCTCATGATCATTGAAACTCCACGAGGTGAGATCTTGCATGGAGCCCCCCCAGACCGAGGGAGATTGACAGTTATTTTTTGTTTCTTCCATTTGCGAATAATCGCACCAACTGTTGTCACCCTCTCACCAAGCTGCTTGGCGATGGTCTTGTAGCCCATTCCAGCCTTGTGTAGGTCTACAATCTTGTCCCCGACATCCTTGGGCAGCTCTTTGGTCTCGTCCATGCTGGAGAGATTGGAATCTGGTTGATTGCTTCTGTGGACAGGTGTCTTTTATACAGGTAACAAGCTGAGATTAGGAGCACTCCCTTTAGGAGAGTGCTCCTAATCTCAGCTTGTTATCTGTAGAGAAGACACCTGGGAGCCAGAAATCTTGCTGATTGATAGGGAATCAAATACTCATTTCACTCATTAAAATGCAAATCAATTTATCATTTTTTTTTAAATGTGTTTTTCTGGATATTTTTATTATTCTGTCTCTCACTGTTCAAATAAAAATACCGTTAAAATTATAGACTGATCATTTTTTTTGGCAGTGGGCAAATGTACAAAATCAGAAGGGGATCAAATACTTTTTTCCCCCTCACTGTATGTAGTGCAGTTACAGAAATACGACGAATGGCACCTAAATCAGAACTTCAGCTAAAAGGGAAGTTCTACTTATCTGCCTTCTTCACTCTCTATGATTTGGGGGAGGGGAGAGCGGGTACCTGGTTTTGACAGGTATCTGCTCCCAACTCTGTTCAGATCACCGCAGCAATGCGAGCAAAGTTCATCCCGCCCCTTTACATCCAGCCTTCTGGGACACGTCGCAGATCCCAGAAACCTACAGGACCATTCACAAAGTGCAGCGCGGCTGACGCATGCGCAGTGTGAAGATGGCTGTGAATCCGCAAGCAGTCGCAGCCAGCTTCCCAAAGTAAACATGCCTACGCTTGGACTCGTTGATGGTTCAGGTGATGGCTCGGGGACTGCACTGGATCCCTGGACAGGTAGGTGTCCTATTAAAAGTCAGCAGAAACAGTATTTGTTGCTGCTGAATTTTAATTTTTGACTTCTAGGGTGAAGAACTGCTTTAACCCCTTCAATACCCGCCCATAGTCATATGACGCCCACAAGGTGGATCTCCCATCCTGGGTGGGCGTCATATGACGTCCTACCATTCCCGGCTGCCTAGGGGGCGCGCGCGGCGTCGCTCGGGACCCGGTGCGCATGCCCGGCGGCCGCGATGTCCGCCAGGCACCCGCGATTGCCCGTGAAAACAGCGGGACCGCGCGGAACCGTGGAGCTGTGTGTGTAAACACACAGCTCCTCGTCCTGTCAGTGGAGAGGAGACCGATGGTGTGTTCCCAGTACGGAGGAACACTGATCGGTCTCCTCCCCTTGTGAGTCCCCTCCCCCCACAGTTAGAATCACTGCCTTAGGGAACATATTAACCCCTGCAGCGCCCCCTAGTGTTAACCCCTACCCTGCCAGTCACATTTACACAGTAATCACTGCAATTTTATAGCAACGATCGCTGTGTAAATGTGAATGGTCCCAAAAATGTGTCAAAAGTGTC
The DNA here is from genome assembly GCA_028564925.1 of Lithobates sylvaticus. Taxonomy (NCBI): domain Eukaryota; kingdom Metazoa; phylum Chordata; class Amphibia; order Anura; family Ranidae; genus Lithobates; species Lithobates sylvaticus. The sequence continues at coordinate 220,388,788 of CM053033.1, forward strand.
CGAAGTGTCCGCCACAATGTCGCAGTCACGAAAAATTCAAAAAATAAAAATCACAGATCGCCGCCATTACTAGTAAAAAAAAAAAAATGCAATAAATCTATCCCCTATTTTGTAGACGCTATAACTTTTGCGCAAACCGATCTATATACGCTTATCGCTATTTTTTTTACCAAAAATATGTAGAACAATACGTATCGGCCTAAACTGAGGAAAAAAATTGTTTTTTTCTTAAAAAATGGGATATTTATTATAGAAAAAAGTAAAAAATTGTGTGTTTTTTTTTCAAAATTGTTGCGCTTCTTTTGTTTATAGCGCAAAAAATAAAAAACCGCAGAGGTGATCAAATATCACCAAAAGAAAGCTCTATTTGTGGGAAAAAAAAGGACGTCAATTTTGTTTGGGTGTAACGTCGCACGACCGCGCAATTGTTAGTTAAAGCGACGCAGTGCCGAATCGCAAAAAGTGCTCTGGTAAGGAAGGGGGTAAAATCGCCCGGTGCTGAAGTGGTTAAGAAGATTACACCAGAAATGATTTTTAGGTAAATATAAATAATAACTCTGTAGGATGTAGGAGCGCATCACACCAAAACTGAGGAAGAGGTACTGCGCCATCTGGTGGCAAACACATAAACTAGCAGCATTATGATGAATTCTACCCACGACAGTTGTCTGTATTTTACACGCATATTATTTTTTTTTTTAACAGTTAATTTTACTAATACTGTATCCTATCCATATTTTTATTTCATAATCAAACCAATCAATGGACAAGCTCCTTCGAACAAAGTGAGGAAAAAAAAAAGAAAAAAAAAAAGCAGGAGTATTTATAATAGTAAACACTTTATTAATGTAATTCTGACATCTAATGACATCGTTTCTTAAAGGGTCAGTCCAGCCAAAAACTGATATTTGTATTTTTTGGTAGATGCTGGCGAGTTAAACTTCCTGACATTTTCTTAAATCTCTGTTAGAGAGTTCCTTGGTCTGCTTACCTGCTGTGCCCATTACTAGCGGCTCCCACCCTCCATGCTGGATTATATATTCATTTCATATTATTAGTGAATGTAACAAGAGGAGCTGAAACACAACAACTCCAAGAAACAGAGCCAGGAACCATGGCAAAAAGAATTGATGCATTCAAGACATAAGAAGTCAGGGAGTGAATTAGCCTACAAAGCTCCACCTCTAGCTATCACTTCGGGGAGGACTGACCCTTTTAGATCATCACACAGAGACGGTGGAGATAAAGTCTCATTTTGGCACAGTATCTTCAACCCATGAGAGGTACGGAGGGTTCCCCTGGTCTATGGGGACGCTGATCACCTCACACACTTCGTATGGATGGACAGACCTGCAAGGAAACAAAATGGCTGTGTTAGAAAAAAATAAATAAAAAAATTCAACCCCAAATGCAGTTAAAAGCAGTTTAACAAACAAGGCTGCTTTAACCACTTCGTATCCAGGCCAGTTTGACACTTCGCTCCTACATTTTTTATAAACATTTTTTCCGAATGTTTGGTTATTCTTTGTATATTACATTTTTTTTTTTTTTTTAAATACTCGCATGTGAAGCCCACAGGCATCCTCTTCCGGGATCTAGTGACGTGCACCTCCCATAATGCAACGCCCTTTCTAGTTCAGATCTCGCGCATGCGCAGTACTATTACCATAGGAGCGCCGTCGGCAGCTCCTGTTGCCATCACAACACAGAACTCGCGTCCCAGGCAGCCGCACTGTCTCCTGGGAACAAGAGAAAAAAGGATCCCAGGAGACAGTGCGGCACTAAGGAAGTGGCGTAATAGCCGCCACAACCCTGCCCATACCCGCAATGCGCAGAACCCGGAAATGCTGCATATCACAGAAAAAAATAAAAAAGAAGAAGGTACGGTTTTGTCATTGTAATATTGCGATCTAATAGAGAGAACTAATCATCTGGAGATAGTCATTGTAAATCGGGTGGAGCTCCGCTTTAAAGAGTAGTTTCCCAGTCCGGTGTCCACATACATGTGGTGGTTCGGATATCTCTGGCTTAAAAGGACACGGTTGGGCTTATTCTTCCTTCTCAACATCAGAGCTACAGGGTTTCCATAATCGGTGCTAAACGTGTCCTAAACGTTTATTTTTTGGGAACCCGTACCAACAACCCCACTGTGACCGCAATAATGTCTTCTCACCTGACATATTCCGTTAGAGATGGAACTTTGGATGACCTGGTCTTAATCATCTGTAAGGAGACAGGGAGAGAAAAGGTGAGAATGAGGTACCAGGAAAGTCATTATTGATCTCATGAAGGTGACAACGATGTGCTGCTGTGAAGAGGAAGTCTATTAATGTGGACAGAGAGCATAACACGTTGTATTTCACAATCCTACACCTATAACAATCCTGGTGACACCAATAACCTTACTAAGTGGCACAAATACACCCGTAAGCCCGTTTGAAGTCCAATTCCAGGCACCATCATTTTCACAGAACAAGTCCTTCATAGATGCTTACCTCTGCCGTTATAACTGAAATCCAGCCGTCTCTTCACACTTGCGCAGTTGTATCGGCTCCAGTGACAGCTGGTGGTATATTTTTTTTGGGGGAGGGGCACCCACAGCCAGACGCCCCCCGGTCAGGTCAGTTACCAGCCCCGCACTTACCCCATCTAGGTCATGGGCAGCAGCATCCCCTGCGTGTCCTTCTCCTCTGCATCACGGAAGCCAGTGTGCGTCTCCTTCCTCCCTCCTAGGCAGCCAATAGAATCGCTTCTCCTCTCAGCAAATCGGGTGATGGGTTTTAGGACCTGCTTCCTGATTAGCTGGGGAGGAGAATCAGGAAGACAATAGCGAATATCAAATTTGCTATTGCCACACAACTGGGAAGCCCACCCTTTTTTGAAGCCTATTAGAGTCCCTGGCTCTAATCATGTGCTCCAAAAACAACCCCATTGGAATCCATGTGTCCGGCGCCCCGCATGTAGGTTAGGGGGCTGGACACATGGATAGGGGGGGCCCTGCATTAGGGGCTGCCACTGATCGGCTCCGCTCTTGGACTGAAATTGCTTATTCTGATTTCACTGCACATTGTGAGCTTCTAGAAATGTGCATTAAAAGCTGCGGCAAGTGAGATAGAGCCCACCTAATTTCCTGGCTGGAGGACGTCTAGAATTAACTAGCTCGTTCCTCCCCAGCTTAATTGTCATTAGCCAGCCCCTTTTATTCATTGGATTTGAGCTCGTTTAATGGATGGGAGCATCAGCATCACACGTAGGCATTACCTAAGGCACTTTGCTGTTTTCATGAGGCCGTTTACAGCCCCTCCCTCATGTCATTAATACCTGCATTGCAGGGTAAGTTGACCTTTTTTTTTCCCCCCCTTCTAAATTCCAGCTCCCCTATGTACCAATATAGCAATAATGTACTTATTTTACACAAAAAAAAAAACTCACTCTCTTCATAGCTGTTTAAATACACTTCTCCATTACTTCCTGGACAGACTTTAGGTCATGACACAGGAAGGCATTGATGAGTGGGGGTGGATGATGCAGGGTGTGTGCTAATGAAATCAGCTGGTCAAAATTCCTTCCCTGACAGAGGCAGAATGGCGGTCTGCATATGTAAAACAAGGTAGATCGCTGTTCTGTGAAAAGGGAAGACAGAGATCCTGTGTTTCTGCTAAGCAGGAAAATGGAGCTTTGTCTTCCCAAAGTACAAGCACCTCCCCACAATTAGAAAGCACTCCCTAGGGACACATTTAACCATTCAATGGCACCTGATGTTAACCCCTTCCCTGCCAGTGTCATTAGTACAGTGACCGTGTACATTTTTTAGCACTGATCACTATATTGGTGTCACCTTTTCCCAAAAAGTTTAATTTATTGTCTGAATTGTCCGCCGCAATACCGCTACAAGTCGTCGCAATTACTAGTGAAATTTTTATATATATAAATATATATATATATATATATATATATATATATATATATAAATATATATATATATATATTTATATATATATATATATATAGAATATATATATATAAATAAAAAAATTCTACGGTAATTTCTCCATCAGTTTAGGCCAATACGTATTCTACTAAATGTTTTTGGTGAAAAATCACAATAAGTGTATATATTGATTGCGCAAAAGTTATAGCGTCTGCAAACTATGGGAAATTTTTGTATGTTATTTTTATATATATCTAAAAATAACATACAAAAATTTGATGGACACGGCGCCGTACCTGAGGAGCTGCTGGCAGGAGTTTTTAGGCGAGGCCGCAGCTTCAGCCTAGTCCGCGACGCCGCAAACTAGGCCAAAGGCCCGGCCTCACCTAAAAACTCCTGCCAGCAGCTCCTCAGGACCGGCGCAGTGTCAACGCTGGTGCTGGTGAAAAATAAAAAAAAATAAAAATCTAAAAATCGATTTGCTGAAATTTTGAATTGATTTGACCTCTCAACTCGATTCAAAATTTAAATAGATTATTTTCCCCAGCCCTAGATACCAGTGTTAATTTTTACATCAAATTTCGATTTAGTTTTAGTGATAGTCTTTTGACTAAAATGGCATTTTAGTTTAAGCCATGTTTTAGTCATCTGAATAGTTTGTCGTATTTCAGTCGACTAAATTCTCCAGTACCAGCGTTCATTTTGACGCCAAAAAATATTTTGGTCAACAAAATTCACACTGCTGGATACTGCTAGTATTTGTAAATGATTTTAATTGTTGGTGTTTGGAGTCGCTCTTCAGAGGAGACCCTTTGTGTCGGTTCACACTGAGGCAGCACGACTTGCAGCTTGACTGCCTCAGGCGACCCGGACACGGCAGCCGCGTCGACTTGCAAAACGACTTGTTAAGAAAAGCAGAGATATGGGATTTTATAGGTACGTCTTGAGAATATACTGATCTAGTTAAATATTCTGATACACAGATTGAATTATTAAAGCATATTTTATTAACAAAATAGAAAAAAGATAAAAAACTAACAAACATGCACATATCCACAGTCCTAGGTATATACACCTATTCCTATAACAGACATAGACAATGCAGTATTCATTTGTATGCGATCACATGTTCAATAAACTTCTACATGTTTCGCCTGTAAAGGCTTCATCAGGAAGATTGACATGATCGTAAACGTTAAAACAATATAATTCAAATAAATAATAGGTTAATCGACCTCCAAACCATACTCTCAATTGCAAAACGACTTCTGTATAGAAGTCAATGCAAGTCGCCCCCAAAGTCGTACAGTAACCTTTTTCTAAGTCGGAGCGACTTGAGTCTCTCCGATTAGAACGGTTCCATTGTACAGAACGGGGCGCTAGTCGCCTGACAAGTCGTCCCAGTGTGAATCGAGCCTTACGTTTAATAAAAAAAGTTTGTTGTTACAGGAATCATTCAATAGTGTAGTGTAGCTGCACGGACAGATCAGAAGCTGCACACAATATATAACATATCTGCTGCATGCAGAGCAATCTGCATGGTCTGCCAGGCATAAGGATGACGGCTTACCAGTAATACCTCACTGTCCTCCTCGATCTTCCCTTTCCATTCATATCTGGTGAGGGAAAACAGAAGACAGTTGTGAACATGACATGGCGTAAACAACCATTGCCTCCACAGTGGTGCCTACACAGTGCCCATCTGCTTGATGGTGAACCAAGTCCCTGAATTTCATGCTGGAGAGCCAGGCCCCATTGCAATCCATCTGCCTTCCCATCCCAGGTACTGCAAATACTAACTGAAAGGAATATGTAAAATGTCAGGCCACACTCCACTGCAGGCTTTTGACATGGGAATTTATAGATGGCCCAGGCCTTCTCATCCACATCAGTGCCTGACCTCACAAATGCACTTCTGTAAGAACGGTCAAACATTCCCATAGACACTCCTAAACCTTGTGGACGGCCTTCCCAGAAGAGTTGAAGCTGTTATAGCTGCAAAGGGTGGACCAACTCAATACTGAACCCTAAGGACCAAGTCTGGGATGCCTCTAATGTTCAAGTGCATGTAAAGCCAGGTGTCCCAATACTTTTGGTAATATATCGCATATATTTTCTGGCTGGCCGAGTGCTGCTTTTTCTAGGTTTTATATTTATATGCAGGAGTTCCCGTTACTTTTAAAGCAAACAAATATTGGAGTTCATAATATTCAATTTTTGTTTTCAAATTTTGTTAATTTTTTTCATTACCATTTTTTTTATCCATTTTTCATTTATATTTTTTGATTAGATGAGTGGGGTGGAAGGGTTTTGTCCATCTTTTACATCCCTGGGTTTACACGTAGAATTAATTCAGTTCCTGTGTAATTTCTGCTTTAAATGATGAGTACTGATCTCCCAGACTAGCCTCCAATCCCATAGAATGGCTTTTACAGAGAAACACGTCGGGCGGAGCTAGTACTGTGATGTCATCATGCAGTGGCTCGATGGGTGACACCACGGCCAAGCTCTGGAGGTTTAGGAGACCGCTTGTAATTTCTTAGCCTTGCAAGTGCAATATTTTATTTTTAACCACTTGCCGACCACAATATGTATATATATATGTGTTGAGGTTTGCAAGTGGTTTAACGGGGTCACTCCTGAAGATATCAGTAACGTTTTTTTTTCAGCTGGTGGCTGGCATTCCAAGCGATGTCACTTCCGGTCCAGGTAAAGTAAAATTTGGAAGAAGAAGAAGGAAAAGAAGAAGGAGAAGAAGGAGAAGAAGGAGAAGAAGGAGAAGAAGGAGAAGAAGGAGAAGAAGGAGAAGAAGGAGAAGAAGGAGAAGAAGGAGAAGAAGGAGAAGAAGAAGAAGAAGAAGAAGAAGAAGAAGAGAAGAGGAGAAGAAGAAGAAGAAGAAGAAGAAGAAGAAGAAGAAGAAGAAGAAGAAGAAGAAGAAGAAGAAGAAGAAGAAGAAGAAGAAGAAGAAGAAGAAGAAGAAGAAAAAAGAAGAAGAAGAAGAAGAAGAAGAAGAAGAAGAAAAAGAAGAAGAAGAAGAAGAAGAAGAAGAAGAAGAAGAAGAAGAAGAAGAAAAAGAAGAAGAAGAAGAAGAAGGAAAAGAAGAAGAAGAAGAAGAAGGAAAAGAAGAAGAAGAAGAAGAAGGAAAAAGAAGAAGAAGAAGAAGAAAGGAAAAGAAGAAAGAAGAAGAAGAAAGAAAAGAAGAAGAAGAAGAAGAAGGAAAAGAAGAAGAAGAAGAATAAGAAGGAAAAGAAGAAGAAGAAGAAGAAGAAGGAAAAGAAGAAGAAGAAGAAGAAGGAAAAGAAGAAGAAGAAGAAGAAGGAAAAGAAGAAGAAGAAGAAGAAGGAAAAGAAGAAGAAGAAGAAGAAGAAGAAAAGAAGAAGAAGAAGAAGAAGAAGAAGAAGAAGAAGAAGAAGAAGAAGAAGAAGAAGAAGAAGAAGAAGAAGAAGAAAGAAGAAGAAGAAGAAGAAGAAGAAGGAGAAGGAGAAGAAGAAGAAGAAGAAGAAGAAGAAAGAAGAAGAAGAAGAAGAAGAAGAAGAAGAAGAAGAAGAAGAAGAAGAAGAAGAAGAAGAAGAAGAAGAAGAAGAAGAAGAAGAAGAAGAAGAAAGAAGAAGAAGAAGAAGAAGAAGAAGAAGAAGGAGAAGAAGAAGAAGAAGAAGAAGAAGAAGAAGAAGAAGAAAGAAGAAGAAGAAGAAGAAGAAGAAGAAGAAAAGAAGAAGAAGAAGAAGAAGAAGAAAAGAAGAAGAGAAGAAGAAGGAAAAGAAGAAGAAGAAGAAGAAGAAGAAGAAGAAGAAGAAGAAGAAGAAAAAAGAAGAAGAAGAAGAAGAAGAAGAAGAAAAGAAAAGAAAAGAAGAAGAAAAGGAAAAGAAGAAGGAAAAGAAGAAGAAGAAGAAGAAGAAGAAAAGAAAGAAAAGGAAAAGAAAGAAAAGAAAAGAAGAAGAAGAAGAAGAAAAAGAAGAAAAGAAGAAGAAGAAAAAAGAAGAAGAAGAAGAGAAGAAGAAAGAAAGAAAGAAGAAGAAGAAAAGAAAGAAAGAAGAAAGACAGAAGAAGAAGAAGACAGAAGAACAAGAAGAAGAAGAAGAAGAAGAAAAAGAAAGAAGAGCTTGTTTGTATTACAAGGGATGTTTGTTGCAAGTGTAAAAGAGAGTCAACAATGCCTATTTGCAGCCTCAATGTGCAGCCTCAATCATTAGGTTTTTGATTGGGAGTGATTTAGGAACTGTTTTTTTTTTTTTTTTTATTATATATATATATTTTTTTTTTAATATTCATTTGCTTCACTATTTTGCACATTCTGGTGCGTTCTCACCTCTTACGAAGTGGCATTTATCAAATGTTTATTTGGGATATTTGCATTGTATGTTTATTTCATTTTATTTTTTTAGGAGTTGAGGGGTTACTTCTAAACACAGCGCACAATTTCCTTTTTGTAATAACTGGAAGCAGTGCAGAAAAATAGATCGCCTAGCTCACTCCTGTAGGCAGCCATACGCACTGTTGGTGTGGGCAGTAGAATCATCTCATGATCGGAATGCCCTTAGCCCATTACCCCCTGCTGGCCAATACATGAGGGGGGGGGGGGCCCTTACTGCCCAATACCTGGGGGGCCCATTAGCTGCATTTTCTTGCTCAATGTAAATGGAACAAACATTCTTTCCTCCTCCTCCTTACTTGTGTCGCGCTGCTGTTGACGTTATCATACCTGCAGAGCCAGATCATTGCTTTGTATGCGAGAGCCGTGGTCCAATTCTCTAGTGTACTTTAAACCTTGTTGCAGCACTGAGCAGCAAAAAAAAAAAACATAAACGAGCCCCATATTTATTATTGTAAGGCCTCGTGCACATGGGCAGAAAAGCAGCTGTATTTCAGCCAATCTGTCCATGCACGTTGCGGCATTTAAATTTGTATTTTAGGCAGCATTCAGGGGCGTAAAAAAATAAAAATAAAAAAAGTCTCAAACCTGCATTCAGAGAGGAGCCTACTGGCATAATTTACACACGTATATACATAAACATTCATTCTAGTGGCTTATACAATAAATGAATATTGTAGCCAATAGAATGAGTGCACACTAAATGCCGTATGCCCATAAACTCTCATAATTGCGTGCCAAAACGAGCATTTTTTACGATGGATTATTTTGGAAGATGGAATATTTTTAAATGTCCGTGTGCATAAATGTAGCCCGGCTGCAGTACACTAATGCATAACTAGGAGGAAGTTAGTAAAACATATTACTGAGCAGATTTTCACCCCTACTGACCTGGTGGGGAGTTCCATTTTAGATACTCAACCACCCAGCATATCCTCTTCACTTCTAGCAGCGCTCAGTCCCGCGCCGCAATGTTTTGGTGTGACGCCATTAAGAGGTTGCCGACTGTTCTGGGTTTAGCTGGCACACATCCCGATGACGCCCCGCTAGGCCGGTTCCCTCCATCATTACTGAATAAAAGGATTTGCTTCCTGGAATATGCGACATGCATATAAAAGATGTGGGAGGAATGGCGCCCCACCGTTGGCGTCAGTGGGGAGGAATGGGCGCCCCACCGCTGGCGTCAGTGGGGAGGAATGGGCGCCGCTTGCGTCAGTGGGGAGGCGCCCTACCGCTGGCATCAGTGGGGAGGAATGGGCGCCCCGCCGCTGGCGTCAGTGGGGAGGAATGGGCGCCCCGCCGCTGGCGTCAGTGGGGAGGAATCCCACCGCTGGCGTCAGTGGGGAGGAATCCCACCGCTGGCGTCAGTGGGGAGGAATCCCACCGCTGGCGTCAGTAGGGAGGAATCCCACCGCTGGCGTCAGTAGGGAGGAATCCCACCGCTGGCGTCAGTGGGGAGGAATCCCACCGCTGGCGTCAGTGGGGAGAAATCCCACCGCTGGCGTCAGTGGGGAGGAATGGGCGCCCCACCGCTGGCGTCAGTGGGGAGGAATGGGCGCCCCACCGCTGGCGTCAGTGGGGAGGAATGGGCGCCCCACCGCTGGCGTCAGTGGGGAGGAATGGGCGCCGCTGGCGTCAGTGGGGAGGAATGGGCGCCCCACCGCTGGCGTCAGTGGGGAGGAATGGGCGCCCCACCGCTGGCGTCAGTGGGGAGGAATGGGCGCCCCACCGCTGGCGTCAGTGGGGAGGAATGGGCGCCCCACCGCTGGCGTCAGTGGGGAGGAATGGGCGCCCCACCGCTGGCGTCAGTGGGGAGGAATGGGCGCCCCACCGCTGGCGTCAGTGGGGAGGAATGGGCGCCCCACCGCTGGCGTCAGTGGGGAGGAATCCCACCGCTGGCGTCAGTGGGGAGGAATCCCACCGCTGGCGTCAGTGGGGAGGAATGGGCGCCCCACCACTGGTGTCAGTGGGGAGGAATGGCGCCCCATCATTGGCGTCGGTGGGAGGAATAGTGTCCCAACAATTTATTTAAAAAAAATTGGTAAATAAATAAATAAAATTTGAACATACAGGCTGGGAGATCTGAAATGAGTGCGACATGGAAGACAATGGTGTTAGATGCCACATGTGATGGAAGTGGGGAGACAATACATATAAGAAACAGGGATATGTTATCCAGGTGCATAGCTCACATGGAGGTGATCTGTGGTATAATGTTCACACAGGCTGCCAGCTTCTTCTGCACCAGACCCCTGTACAAAAACATCATACATGTTAGAACACACGCAGAAACATGCTTTAACATGCATGTACTATCTTCAATTAGCAGCCTACATATAAAAAGGTCAGAATCTGAATTTCACTATTTTTTTTTTTTTTTTTTAAGTTTTATTTGGTTTACAGGGCATACATGTTGTAGTGTACATGTCCAGATATGGTACATATCATATAATGCTTCAAATAACAGTTGTATCTCCGTCTCAGATCTTTGTTATCACATTGTGTCCTATGCATGAAATAAAGAGGTACCTCGTGTCAGTGTTTTGTGGTTTGCTTTATTACCCATGGGCTTGGTGATCCACGTGGAATTTCACTATTAAGTTTTAAAGGGGTTGTAAAGGTAAAAGTTTTTTCACCTTAATGCATTCTATGCATTAAGGTGAAAAAACATCCGACAATGCAGGCCCCCCCAGCACCCCCGTTTTACTTACCTGACCCCTCGAGAGTCCCGCGCTCGCCCCCGACGTCCTCTTCGCCGCTCACCGTGGCCGTTGATTGGCTAGAGTGGATGGATTGAAAGCAGTGCAGCCATTGGCTCGCGCTGCTGTCAATCACATCCAATGACGCGGCGCGCCGGGTCGAGTGATACAGTGAGCGGCTATGGCCGCCAGCTCTATCACTGGAGCATGCCCACAAGCACTCCACACAATGCGAGGGGAGCTCGCATGAAGTTGTGAAGTCCTTGCGGGAGGGAGCCGAGACAGCTGCCGAGGGACCCCAGAAGACCAGGTTCGGGGCCACTCTGTGCAAAACGAGCTGCACAGTGGAGGTAAGTATAACATGTTTGTTATTTGGGGGTTGCACAGAGAATCTGGTGCAGATGTACATAGTAAACAATCAGCTTCCAGGTTTTTATTTTCAAAGCTTAAAGCGTGCCCCCCCCCCGATGTCTTCTGGGACCTGTGTGCATAGTAGGAAACGGGGCGGCGCCTGCACCCGATCCGATGGATGGATCGGCCTCAGGGGGCCGACATCGCAAGCTCCCTGGACAGGTAAGTGTCCTTATTAAAAGTCAGCACCTACAGTGTTTGTAGCTGCTGACTTTTAAAAATAAAAAATAATAATTTGCTGGTGGAACACCGCTTTAAATCTGAAGTTAGAAGCCGATTGGTTACTATGCACAGCTTAGCCAGATTCTGTGTGCACCAGTTTTAGAAAATCTCCCCCTTTCGTTTATTTAATCAAAAAAATTAATAAAGTATAACGCAAACTAAACCTTTTTTTTGTTTGGTTTAAAATAGCAAGGAGTTATGCAGCGTACACACGGTCGCAATTCTCGTCGGAAAAAGCTCTGATGGTTTTCCCGTCGGAATTCCGACGGAATTTCGCTCAAACTGTCTTGCTTACACACGGTCACACCAAATTCCGACTGTCTGTAAAACAGCGGCATAAAACACGTTCGACAGCACTATAGAAGGGAAGTTTAATGCTTCCGAGCATGCGTTGAATTGTTTCCGAGCGTCGGAATTTTACGTGTCGGAATTGCATACACACGATCGGAAAATCTGATGGAAAGGTTTTCCGTCGGAAAAATTGAGAACAGGTTCTCAATCCAAAGTCCGTCGGAAATTCCGACAGAAAAAGACCGATGGGCGTACACACAGTCGGAAAATCCGTTGAAAAGCTCCCATTGTACTGTTTCCATCGGAAATTCCGACCGCGTGTACACGGCATTAGAGTTGTAAAGTCTCCAGGTTTTTCACCTTAATGCATTCTATACATTAAGGTGAAAAGCCTTCTGTGCTGCAGCACCCCCCTTTTACTTACCTGAACCCGTTCCTTCCAGCGTCGAGGAAGGAGCCCCACAGCTCCAGCCGCTGTCTCGGGTCCTCATTAATTGGATTAATAGCCATTGGTTCCCGCTGCTGTCAATCAAATCCAGTGACACGGGGGCGGGGCAGAGTCTTGCTGTTTGTGTCAACGGACGCAGCAGCAGCAGGACTCAGGAGCGCGCCCGCACGAGTACCCCCATGGAAATGGGCTCTGCGTGGGGGCACTTGCAGAAGAGGAGGAGGAGCCAAGAGCGCCGCTGGAAAAAAGGAGAATCGGGGCCACTCTGTGCAAAACAGTTGCACAGAGCAGGTAAGTATGACATTTTTTTTTTTTTAAATAACAAACAAACCCTTACAATTGCAAGTCAAAGTTCATTTCTACAATCACTTTAGGATGGGTCCAATTTTGCCTCTGGCGTCCATACCAGGGGGTTTCATTGTGTTGTATAGTATAGTTACAGATGTGGCAATGGAGTGATACCAATATTTGTATCCACTTTAATATAGTTTGACAGACTTTTTTTGTCTGGGTAGATTTTCCCTCAATTTCTTTTCTGATGACAGCTGTCACCATCACAGAAATGGATGGCAGTAGAAATCCCACCATGGCACATCAAGGTAAAGGGAAATGTTAAAAAAAGGAGGGATTTTCTTTCTTTTTTTTTTTTTGCAGTATCATACTTACCTAGGTGGATGCTGCATCTGTCCCCCGGCGCCTCTAACATTGAGAACCGAGCGATCGAACATCGCTGATGGCTCGGGTCTCACAGCTCCCAGAGCAGAGAGCTGCAGACTGTCAATCAGCGTCTCTCTGCACTTCACCCCCCCTTCGCACTCACTGGAGTGCTGAGCTGTGGAGGGGCGGGAAGCGGCCATCTCAGGCTCTCAGTAGCTCGCCGAGAGGCTGAGACTGGTGTCAGTACACGCACCTGATGGACCCAGACTCCCATTGACGGGATGAGGCGGTGCCTGGTCTGATTTCGGTGATGTCAGCAGAGAGCGGACTTCAGCCTGCTCTCTGCTGAAAACGGGTCACAGGTAGGGCTGGGGAAAAAATCTATTTAAATCTTGAATCGAGTCGAGAGGTCAAATCGATTCAAAATTTAAGCAAATCGATTTTTCATTTTTTTTTCACCAGGACCGGCACTGACACCTCGCCGGTCCTGAGGAGCTGCGGGCAGGAGTTTTTAGGGGAGGCCGCGGCTTCCGCGGACTAGGCCGAAACCGCGGCCTCGCCTAAAAACTCCTGCCCGCAGCTCCTCAGGACCGGCGCGGTGTCAGCGCCGGTCTTGGGGAGCTGCGGGCAGGAGTTTTTAGGCGAGGCCGTGGCTTTGGCCTAATCCGCGGCGTCCGGCCTCTCAGACTAGGCCGAAGCCGTGGCCTCGCCTAAAAACTCCTGCCCGCAGCACCTCAGGCCCAGCGCGGTGTCCATAAAAATAAAAAAAAAATAAAAAAAAACTTGATTCGAACCGTGAATCGAGTTTCTTTTTAAAAAATCCCAGAGCAGAAATCACCCTGATATGGACACAGACAGCGATAAAATAAACTGACAGAGGTTCTTCTCCTTCCACCATCTAGCCATCACTAAAAAGGGTTTGCGTTTCACTTTAAACCCCTCTCCCTAAACCTGGATTAAGCTCATCTTTTTAATTTTGTAATTTTCTCCAGAGGGTTTTATTTTTCTTCTTTTCACAGCATTTTGTATATACCATATTTATCGGCGTATAACACGCACCTTTTTCCCCTTAAAATCAGGGGAAATCGTGGGTGCGTGTTATACGCCGATCCCCTGCCGATTCTGAGCCTCTCGGCCATTCTTGCGGCTTTCGGCCACTCTCGCTGGCTCTTGCAGTCCCGTGAGAGCTGCAGAGAACGGCCGAAAGCTGCCGAGAACTATCGAGCGATACACCGGACATCCGGCTCTGTATCTCGGCGGCGCCATTTTTAAATTCTGCAAATGACACTGGCGCAAGGCTGCAGGTGGACACTGACAAGGCTGCAGGTGGACACTGACAAGGCTGCAGGTGGACACTGACAAGGCTGCAGGTGGACACTGACAAGGCTGCAGGTGGACACTGACAAGGCTGCAGGTGGACACTGACAAGGCTGCAGGTGGACACTGACAAGGCTGCAGGTGGACACTGACAAGGCTGCAGGTGGACACTGACAAGGCTGCAGGTGGACACTGACAAGGCTGCAGGTGGACACTGGCAAGGCTGCAGGTGGACACTGGCAAGGCTGCAGGTGGACACTGACAAGGCTGCAGGTGGACACTGACAAGGCTGCAGGTGGACACTGACAAGGCTGCAGGTGGACACTGACAAGGCTGCAGGTGGACACTGACAAGGCTGCAGGTGGACACTGACAAGGCTGCAGGTGGACACTGACAAGGCTGCAGGTGGACACTGACAAGGCTGCAGGTGGACACTGACAAGGCTGCAGGTGGACACTGACAAGGCTGCAGGTGGACACTGGCAAGGCTGCAGGTGGACACTGGCAAGGCTGCAGGTGGACACTGGCAAGGCTGCAGGTGGACACTGGCAAGGCTGCAGGTGGACACTGACAAGGCTGCAGGTGGACACAGACAAGGCTGCAGGTGGACACCGACAGGGCTGCAGGTGGACACCGACAGGGCTGCAGGTGGACACCGACAGGGCTGCAGGTGGACACCGACAGGGCTGCAGGTGGACACCGACAGGGCTGCAGGTGGACACCGACAGGGCTGCAGGTGGACACCGACAGGGCTGCAGGTGGACACCGACAGGGCTGCAGGTGGACACCGACAGGGCTGCAGGTGGACACCGACAGGGCTGCAGGTGGACACCGACGCAAGGCTTCAGGTGGACACCGACGCAAGGCTTCAGGTGGACACTGACGCAAGGCTTCAGGTGGACACTGACGCAAGGCTTCAGGTGGACACTGACAGGGCTGCAGGTGGACACTGACAGGGCTGCAGGTGGACACTGACAAGGCTGCAGGTGGACACTGACGCAAGGCTTCAGGTGGACACTGACGCAAGGCTTCAGGTGGAAACTGACGCAAGGCTTCAGGTGCACACTGACGCAAGGCTTCAGGTGCACACTGACGCAAGGCTTCAGGTGCACACTGACGCAAGGCTTCAGGTGCACACTGACGCAAGGCTTCAGGTGGACACTGACGCAAGGCTGCATTGATGGGCATTTAAATGTAATTTTTTTTTTTCCTTAAAATTCCCCCCTAAACTTGGGGTGCGTGTTATACACCGATAAATACAGTAATATTTTAGGCCAATCTGTCCTTTCTTCACCACTAATACTGTACACTGAGACACTGTAACTTAGAATGCTGAACTAACAAAAGAAAAAACGCCCTCCTGATCCCGCTTCATTGAGCTGGAGAAAACTGTGACTTATGTTCAGAGAGGTTCCTCAGAGGAAAGTCCTGTGATTTCTATAAACTGGAGGAAATTACCAGCAGCAACCCCATTCCATTGTTCAGAGCCGACCCCTCCCCGGAGCTCATTACTACATACCTGGCAATGTCTTTGGCCACTTTGTCATTAGGACAAGTGACATAAGCAGCAGAGAGGGATCCAGACACATAGGTCTCGGAGGCCATTGAGAATGCCCGCAATCCTATAAGCCTCAGCAGAACAGGAGACATACACACCACGACAGCCTGAAATGGGGTAAAGAAAGAAGCCTGTAAATTTCATATATAGAAAACAAACTACATAAAAAAAATTTAAAATAAAGACAAACAATAACCTAAACTAAAATACATGAGAATGCTGATGATGTCCAAGCATGCCCAACCAGAAAAAGTTTGTGCATGGCTAACTCTAAAAAGTGGCTTGAAAAAGTATTCATACCCCTTTAAAAAAAAATTCACATTTTGTCATGTTACAACCAAAAACATAAATGTATTTCATTGGGAATTTATGTGATAGGCCAGGAGTCTCCAAACTTTCTAAACAGGGGCCAGTTTACTTTCCTTCGGACTTAAGGGGGGGGGCCGGATCCTGGCCATTGGCAGTAGAGAAGGTCCCGATGTCAGTGGGGAAAAAACAATGCCCCATCATTGGTGTCATTGGGAGGAATTGTGCCCCATCATTGGGCCCAATTGTTGGTATCATTGGGAGGAATTGTGCCCCTTCACTGGTCACAGTGGGGGCGAATTATGCCCCATTGTTGGCATCCCACTGATGAAACCGTGCCCCAAGGGCCGCATAAAAGCAAGCAAAGGGCCGCGGTTTTGAGAACTCTGTGATAGATCAACACAAAGTGGAAGAAAAATGATAAATGGTTTTCACGATTTTTTACAAATAAATTTGTAAAAAGTGTGGTGTACATTTGTATAGTGCCCCCCCGGAGTCAATACTTTGTAGAACCTCTTTTCACTGCATTTACAGCTGCAATTCTTTTTGGGGATGTCTCTACCAGCTTTGCACATCTAGAGAGTGACATTTTTGCCCCATTCTTCTTTGCAAAATATCTCAAGCTCTGTCAGATTGGATGGAGAGCTTCTGTGAAAAGCAAATTTCAAGTCTTTCCACAGATTCTCAATTGGATTTAGGTCTGGACTTTGACTGGGCCATTCTAACACATGAATATGTTTTGATCTAAACCATTCCATTGAATTGGACTTTATTTACAGCATGTGATAATTTATGCAAATGAGTCACGTGACCCTGTTAAACATTTCCATTGGTCACCATTCTGGATCCTTTTATTATTATTATTTCTACGATTTACTATCATACCAATATACCATAAGCTGTAGATATTTTAGCAGGGGTTCCCCAAGACTCATAAAATGATGTGAAGGTTTCCTCCACTGTAAAAAAAGAAGGTTGAGACAAGCTGGTCTAGGTGGTCTCATCCCATACTGGTTTTCATAGCAGCTAAACCTGCTGAAGATATCCAGATAATGATCATCAACAGGGAGGGCTGGGGCATCCGGAGGTACTCAAGTGCCATACTGCATTGTTTTCAAGGAGGGCAACACGTGTCAGAACTACTAAATATCTTGTTGACGAGGAGAAGTGAAAAGAAGCTGTAATCCTCGGAGAGTGAACTGTGCCGCCTCACCTGACCTCCTTTCTCATGGCAGAATTAGATGTTCTAATGCCATAAAAGTCGTTCCCCGGTGTTTTATTAAAGGTTTCGAAGAGATCACATACAAGTAACTTGCATTAACCACGAAAGAAGAGCTACTGTCTCGTCTCATAGTTTAACTACGATTTAAAAAAAATATATATAATAATTTCAGCTTCAATATTTCTGCTTCCAGCAATGGCTGACATGATAGAGCACTATATAACCTTCATAGAGACATACTCACAATGCCAGCTATTATCAGAGCCCCGACTCTGATAGAGGAGGACACGGAATACATAAACTCACCTGCAGAAACATACAAGCTGAGTGTTAAGGTCAAATGCATATAAAAGGTTTAACTCCTACCACAACCTACATCTGCATCGTTTGGGATAGAACAGTGAAGGGCTAGAAACTCTGCCAGATTTTCTATCGTTTTCCATGTCTCCATTGTTCACCTAAAGTGGTTGTAAACCTCAGACTTGACATATGAACAAAGCATATCCCTCTATAGTGTGTACTGGCCAACAATCTAAGGGAGAGCCTCTGCCACTGGCCACCAATCTAAGGGAGAGCCTCTGCCACTGGCCACCAATCTAAGGGAGAGCCTCTGCCACTGGCCACCAATCTAAGGGAGAGCCTCTGCCACTGGCCACCAATCTAAGGGAGAGCCTCTGCCACTGGCCACCAATCTTGAGGCGATTCAGTTCGCATTGTAGCGCTATACAAATTCATTCATTCACTGGCCACCAATCTAAGGGAGAGCCTCTGCCACAGGCCACCAATCTAAGAGAGAGCCTCTCTTACTGGCCACCAATCTAAGAGAGAGCCTCTGCCACAGGCCACCAATCTAAGCCTCTGCCACAGGCCACCAATCTAAGAGAGAGCCTCTGCCACAGGCCACCAATCTAAGAGAGAGCCTCTGCCACAGGCCACCAATCTAAGAGAGAGCCTCTGCCACAGGCCACCAATCTAAGAGAGCCTCTGCCACTGGCCACCAATCTAAGGGAGAGCCTCTGCCACAGGCCACCAATCTAAGAGAGAGCCTCTGCCACAGGCCACCAATCTAAGGGAGAGCCTCTGCCACTGGCCACCAATCTAAGGGAGAGCCTCTGCCACTGGCCACCAATCTAAGGGAGAGCCTCTGCCACTGGCCACCAATCTAAGGGAGAGCCTCTGCCACTGGCCACCAATCTAAGGGAGAGCCTCTGCCACTGGCCACCAATCTAAGGGAGAGCCTCTGCCACTGGCCACCAATCTAAGGGAGAGCCTCTGCCACTGGCCACCAATCTAAGGGAGAGCCTCTGCCACTGGCCACCAATCTAAGGGAGAGCCTCTGCCACTGGCCACCAATCTAAGGGAGAGCCTCTGCCACTGGCCACCAATCTAAGGGAGAGCCTCTGCCACTGGCCACCAATCTAAGGGAGAGCCTCTGCCACTGGCCACCAATCTAAGGGAGAGCCTCTGCCACTGGCCACCAATCTAAGGGAGAGCCTCACCACTGGCCACCAATCTAAGGGAGAGCCTCTGCCACTGGCCACCAATCTAAGGGAGAGCCTCTGCCACTGGCCACCAATCTAAGGGAGAGCCTCTGCCACTGGCCACCAATCTAAGGGAGAGCCTCTGCCACTGGCCACCAATCTAAGGGAGAGCCTCTGCCACTGGCCACCAATCTAAGGGAGCGCCTCTGCCACTGGCCACCAATCTAAGGGAGCGCCTCTGCCACTGGCCACCAATCTAAGGGAGAGTGAACTGTTCAGTTCACCAATGTATAGGAGTCGTTTTCCACTGAACTCCAGTGTAAGAGGGTCACTTTTCCACTGGTCACCAAACGATACATCTGCATCGTTTGGGATAGAACAGTGAAGGGCTAGAAACTCTGCCAGATTTTCTATTGTTTTCCATGTATCCATTGTTCACCTAAAGTGGTTGTAAACCTCAAACTTGAAATATGAACAAAGCATATCCCTCTATGTGTACTTGTCTCAATCCAGAGCACCAAGTGTAATTTCTGTTCTCTGCCTCCTTCCTCTGCTATCAGCATGAATCACTTCTGCCAAGTTTTCCTGACACCAAGAGAAAAATGGTGACACAGAAGGGATATCCAGCTGATTGACAGCCTCGGCTCTGTTCCTGTGTGAAGGGGGTGTGTCCCTTCCCTCCAATCGGCTCTCAGAGCTCTCCTCACTGAGCTTTGCAGTGTGTAATTCCAACTCCTTATCCCTATTTTCTGAAAGCTCAGAAAAGCTTTCAAAAAATTCTGGGACTTTGAATGGAAGTGGAAAAAGACAAGACTGTAGATAAACAGGTACAACTTGTAGGAATATTTGTTTAACCTCTGCGTATTACCTGAGGCCAGTCATTTCACTGGGTATATGTGAGGGTTTAACATCACTTTAATGTCTCAGGTACTCTTCCCTATTTTAATGAAAAACCTTATGCCAAGGAGGGCCTTTAGGTTCCATTTAATATAACGGACTTACACTAAAGGGGATGTGTTTGGGAACACAGTTGCTTCTTCGCTTTTGATCTTCTATATGACCCTATACTGGAATAACATTGTAATCTGGTTTACACATCTGTGGTGTGGCTCCTCAGTTCTGCACTACAAACCAGTAAAATGGTGGGAATCAGGGCCAGTGCTACCACTAGGCAAACTAGGCGGCCGCCTAGGGCGCCCTGCTGCCTAGGGCGCCCGGCCACTGGTTTTCCTACTCTCTTTTCTCTGCAGCAAGCAACTAACTCTCAGCATCAGCAGGCAGCTGCCTCTCCGTTCACACATAGTGTCAGAGGTGCAGCAGTGGTGGAGGACTGTGTCTGTGTCCCGACTCCCGCAGCAAGCAAACATTCATTGATGGGCACTGGTAGGCTGCATTGAAGGGTGCTGGTAGCCTGCATTTGAGGGGCGCTGGTGAGGCTGCATTTGATGGGCGCTAGTGAGGCTGCATTTGATGGGCGCTAGTGAGGCTGCATTGAAGGGCGCTAGTGAGGCTGCATTTGAAGGGCGCTAGTGAGGCTGCATTGAAGGGCGCTAGTGAGGCTGCATTGAAGGGCGCTAGTGAGGCTGCATTGAAGGGCGCTAGTGAGGCTGCATTGAAGGGCGCTGGTGAGGCTGCATTGAAGGGCGCTGGTGAAGCTGCATTTGATGGGCGCTGGTGAGGCTGCATTTGAGGGGCGCTGGTGAGGCTGCATTTGACGGGCGCTGGTGAGGCTGCATTTGACGGGCGCTGGTGCGGCTGAATTTGACGTGCGCTGGTGAGGCTGCATTGAGGGGCGCTAGTGAGGCTGCATTTGAGGGGCGCTGGTGAGGCTGCATTTGAGGGGCGCTGGTGAGGCTGCATTTGAGGAGCGCTGGTGAGGCTGCATTGAAGGGCGCTGGTGAGGCTGCATTTGAGGGGCGCTGGTGAGGCTGCATTTGAGGGGCGCTGGTGAGGCTGCATTTGAGGGGCGCTGGTGAGGCTGCATGTGAGGGGCGCTGGTGAGGCTGCATTTGAGGGGCGCTGGTGAGGCTGCATTTGATGGGCGCTTTATTAAAAAGGTGGGATTTACATGGGCAGGGAAAAGGGGGTGGAGTCAGCCGAGGGGGGGGGGGGCAAAATGAGGTTTCGCCTAGGGTGTCAAAAATCCTTGCACCAGCCCTGGTGGGAATCCTCTGGAGCAGGGAACCTCAAACTACGACCCTCCAGATGTTGCAGAACTACACATCCCATGAGGCAATTGTAAAACTCTGACATTCACAGACATGACTGGGCATGATGGGAATTGTAGTTCCTGAACAACTGGAGGGCCATAGATTGAAGACCCCTGCGAGTCTGGAGTATAGAAGCTGCCAACCCGGTAAGCAGGCAAACTGTACTAACATCATTATAATACTATTGGATAGTAATACCCCCCCCCCCCCCCCCCCAACAGAAAACCACCTGGGCTCCAAGATTTTCTATCGTCGTCCGTGTCCCCATTGGGGAGATTTCAGCTCAACTAATGTCCTAGGGAGCTGTCCAATCAAAATAATAAAAAAAAAAAGACTGTGCTTTATCTCCAAATAATTCCAGAGGAGGGCTTTTAACCACTTAAGGACCAAGCCTCTTTCTAAGCTTTGTTGTTTACAAGTTAACCGCATCCCGACCGCCTAACGCAGATATACTGCGGCAAAATGGCACGGGCAGGCAAAATCACGTACCTGTACGTGATCGTGCATTTGCCTGCCTGTGGGTGGCGCGCTCGCGACCCGGTCGGGAGCTCCGTGACCCCGGCCGCGGGACCAGCGGACCCGATCGCCGCTGGTGTCCCGCGATCGGGTCACGGAGCTGAAGAACGGGGAGAGGTCTGTGTAAACAAACCTCTCCCCGCGCTTCCTACTCTGCCTGTCATTGATCGGCTGTTCCCTGTCATCGGGAAAGCCGATCAATGATGTCAGACGTCAGCCCCGCCCCCTAATGTAAAATAAAACACACACGTCACAGCCCATAACCCCTCCCCTCCCCCTAGTGGTTAACCCCTTCACTACAACTGTCATTTATACAGGAATCAATGCATTTAAATAGCATTGATTGCTGTATAAATGACAATGGTCCCAAAAATGTGTCAAAAATGTCCGATGTGTCCACCATAATGTCGCAGTCACAATAAAAATCGCTGATCGCCGCCATTACTAGTAAAAAAAAAAAAAATATTAATAAAAATGCTATAAAACTATCCCCTATTTTGTAAACGCTATAACTTTTGCGCAAACCAATCAATAATCGCTAATTGCGATTTTTTTTACCAAAAATATGTAGAAGAATACGTATCGGCCAAAACTGAGGAAAAAAAAAATGTTTTTTTATATATTTTTTGGGGATATTTATTATAGCAAAAAAAAATATTGCATTGTTTTCAAAATTGTCGCTCTATTTTTGTTTATAGCGCAAAAAATAAAAACCGCAGAGGTGATCAAATACCACCAAAAGAAAGCTCTATTTGTGGGAAAAAAAGGACGCCAATTTTGTTTTGGATATATATATATTTTTTTTCCTATCTGAAAAACATAGCAACAAATGATAAAAACAGATGATTTTTTTTCCCCTCTATTAGCTATATAAAAAACACCAAAGCTCATAAAATGCTTTAAAAACGCTGTACACAAATATACAAAAATTTTTTTAAAAATGCTCAAAAATGCAACAGCCTGGTGTGAATACAGCCTAAATTCAAGAGATGCTTCCTAAAGAATCTTCTGTATCCAACACTTTGAGATGTCTGGTCCCCCCTCTACACTCTGTGGTTCCTCCCCTGACCCCTATGTCCCTACAGGACACAGTAATAAAGCAGGGGGACAGCGGATGGAACCACAGAGTGCAGAGGGGGAACCAGGTGTCTGACACACTAGCAAGCGTGTTGAATGCGTCAGATTGGGAACTCTGCAATACAGAAGAGCAGTGGCACAGATCAGTATTAGGAGGGAACAAGGTCCCTTTAAAAAAAATGTATATACTATATACACTGTACCTGCTTGGCAAGTCAGTTTATAATTTATTGCTAATTAAAAATCAGTTTCCACTTCAATCTGCAGCCGGCGATGATATTCTGTTGCTGCCAAAAAAATTGAAATGTTGCTTGCTTGTAACCATAGCAACAGCAGTGTCTGTGCACAGACTCTCTCCTCGTGTGTCTTGCCCACATACACAGGTACCGAGCTCCGCACTGAGAGACGGCTGTCCTCTCTCTGAAAAATACTAGTCGCCTGGCTGCAATCGCTTCGGTATTGTTTGAGTTATATAGTTTGGGGACGGCCCCTTCCTGTTCCAACATGACTGCACACCAGTGCACAAAGCAAGGTCCATAAAGACACGAATGAGCGAGTTTGGGGTGGAGGAACTTGACGGAGTCCTGACCTCAATCCGATAGAACACGTTTGGGATGAATAAGAGCGGAGACTGCAAGCCAGGCCTTCTCGTCCAACATCAGTGCCTGACCTCACAAATGCACTTCTGGAAGAATGGTCAAACATTCCCATAGACACCCTCCTAAACCTTGTGGACGGCCTTCCCAGGAGAGTTGAAGCTGTTATAGATGCAAAGGGTGGGCCAACTCAATATTGAACCCTACGGACTAATGCCGCGTACACACGATACGAAAATCGGATGAAAAATACGCAATCGTACGATAATCGGAACGTTAGTACAGAGCTTTCGAGAGCCAATCGCGACAGATATTATTTGATCGGACAAGCGCAAAAAATGTGCTTGTATGATACCAGATTGTACGATTTTTATTTAGTACAGTTGTTCAAAAATACAAATACATTCAGCACATGACAT
Organism: Lithobates sylvaticus; assembly: GCA_028564925.1. NCBI lineage: Eukaryota > Metazoa > Chordata > Amphibia > Anura > Ranidae > Lithobates > Lithobates sylvaticus. The sequence goes on from CM053033.1 coordinate 220,412,517, forward strand.
CACTTCCCATTTACTTTTCTGTCTTACGAGAATTTGTGACTTTAGTAACCTATTTCATTTCTACTTGCAACTAGTACCACATTTTTGTGCGCTGAAAATGCCCCCCCCCCCCCCCTCCCCCCTCGGCTTATACTCGAGTCAAGCACTTTTCTGCAGCAAAAAATTACATTTTCCGACCCGACTTTGGGGCCCCGTATCTTGGGGCCACTTGGTGCTAGGGACCCCAAAATTTGGCGTGCAAACCCAGTGGAACCAACACTACAACATATCCAAATTAAGGTTCCTAGCACCAAGTGGCCCGAGATACGGGGCCTTAAATTCGGTCAACTGTGTCCATCTGCAGCAATGTCATTTCGGCACCCTTTGGGTCCAGAGTCCCCAAATTTTGGCTGCAGCTAGGGGGCATCTAAGAACCCTTAAAGCGGAGCTCCACCCGCACCAAAAATATTAAAAAAGTCAGCAGCTACAAATACTGCAGCTGCTGACTTTTAATAAAATGGACACTTACCTGTTCCAGGGTCCAGCGATGTCGGCAGAAGATGACGAGCGATCGCTCGTCTCTCGGCTGCCCCCGCCGCCATCCTCTGTCAGGGAATCAGGAAGAGAAGACGCAACGTCTTCACTGCCCGTTCCCTACTGCGCATGCACGAGTCGCGCTGCGCATCTCTATTGGTCCCCGCTGTGTCCTGGGAACTGTGTTTCCCAAGACATAATGGGGCATCTCCGGATATGGGCGGGGCAGCTCCGGATATCTCGTCCGGAAGTGGGTGCAGATACCTGTATTATACAGGTATCTGCACCCCCCTGAAAGGTGCCAATTGTGGCACCGGAGGGGGGGAGGAATCCGATAAGCGGAAGTTGCACTTTAGGGTGGAGCTCCGCTTTAACTACCAAGTTTGAAGTTCAGGGACCTATGGCTGCAAATGGGCATTGCTGACCCTCTTTTCCACTTACAGTAGCTGCGCATTTCTCACCCTAGGCTTCTACTCGAGTCAATTTCCCAGTTTTTTGTTCTTAAAGTGAGGTGCCTCGGCTTATACTCGAGTATATACAGTAAATGGAAAAAGCAGATCGTCCGATTTTCGGATTGGCCATTAAAGTTCATGTGCGTGTAAAGGCAGGCGTCCCAATACTTTTGGTAATGTAGTGTATACGAGTGCTGGGGATGCCGTGTCTCTATTCTGACATTTCGGCTGACGATTAGATAATCCTCCAATTTAGCGCTCAGTTTAACCCCTTGTGTTCCTGGGCCTTTTTCCGCTATAAGCTCTCAAGTCCCAGAATATTTTATACCATTTTTGGGATGGGGACAGAAGCGCTTTAACCACTTCCCACCAGAGCTGCACAATTAACCACTTCAGCCCCGGACCAATTTGCGGCTAAAGGACCAGGCCCCTTTTTGCAATTCGGCACTGCGTCGCTTTTAACTGACAATTGCGCGGTCGTGCGGCGTGGCTCCCAAACAAAAATTGGCGTCCTTTTTTCCCCACAAATAGAGCTTTATTTTGGTGGTATTTGATCGCCCCTGCGGTTTTTTTATTTTTTGCACTATTAACAAAAATAGAGCGACAATTTTGAAAAAAAAATGCAATATTTTTTTTTTATCCCCAAAAAATATATAAAAACATTTTTTTTTCAGTTTAGGCGATACGTATTCTTCTACATATTTTTAAAAAAAAAAAAAAAATAGCAATTAGCGATTATTGATTGGTTTGCGCAAAAGTTATAGCGTTTACAAAAAAGGGGATAGTTTTTTATAGCATTTTTAATTTTATTAATATTTTTTTACTAGTAATGGCGGTGATCAGCGATTTTTATTGTGACTGCGACATTATGGCGGACACATCGGACAATTTTGACACATTTTTGGGACCATTGTCATTTATAAAGCAATCAATGCTATTTAAATGCACTGATTCCTGTGTAAATGACACTGGCAGTGAAGGGGTTAACCACTAGGGGCGGGGAGGGGTTAAATGTGACCTATGTGTTTTTTTTTTTTTACTGTATGGGGCGTGGCTTGGCGTGTGACATCACTGATCGTCTTTCCCTATGACAGGGAACAGCCGATCAGTGACAGCCTCACTAGGAAGCACGGGGAGAGGTTTGTTTACATTTACCTCTCCCCGTTCTTCAGCTCTGTGACCCGATCGCGGGACATGGGCGGCGATCGGGTCCGCTGGTCCCGCGGCCACAGAGCTCAGTACCGGGTCGCGAGAGCACTGGCGGCGCGCGCGAGACCCACGGCTGGGCTCTTAAAGAGCAACGTACCTGTAAGTTGATGTGCCCAGCCGTGCCATTCTGCCGACGTAAAGGCGGTCCTTAGGTGGTTAATTGTCAAAAATCGTTATCGCGATCTTGACTAAAGTGTTTCACAATTCTTGCTATGCAAAGAATTCTCTCTGCTCTTCTGAAGCCACAGCCCTCAAAAAAAAAAGCAAGAAAAAAAAAAAAACGGGCCAAGAATCACAACATTCTTTATCAGTTGAACTTAAGTATAAACATTGTAACAATTTGTCAATACAATAGACTTTGTGTAAAAGTGAAAAAAGTTTAACCACTTCAAGTTTCAAGTTAAAATATTTTTTTTTTTTGCTAGAAAATTACATGGAACCCCAAACATACTATATATATATATATATATATATATATATATACACACACATACACACACACACACACACACACACATATATTAATATATATATATATATATATTATATATATATATATATATATATATATATATATATATATATAAATAAAAAATAATATATATATATATATAAAAAAATAATAATAATAATAATATATATATATTTTAGTAGACACCCTAGAAAATAAAATGGTGGTTGTTGCAATATTTTATGTCACACTACATTTGCGCAGCGGTCTTTCAAATGCAATTTAAAAAAAAAATGAATTTAATGAATTAAAAAAAAAAATAAAATAAATAAAAAACACACCTCCCCGTTGAAATGCATTGAAAATGCAGCAAGAACGCATCAATAACACACCGGTGTTATGTTTTTGATGCAGTTTTGGAGTCACATGACCTATGAAACACACACCATAAGCACAGTAAAACCGCATGCATTTTCGGCCCCATTATCACCACATTTTTCTCTTATCGGCAAAAAATCAAAGGACACCATTTTTGCCCGATATGTTTCGGCAGCCGAAACCCCACCCCCAACAGCACGGACACCATTACCAAAGACTCAGACCGGCCGTGACCTCTCACCAGCAGTGGTGAAGCTAGACATTAAGTCATCTGGGGGGGGGCAAAGACTCAGTTTGGTGCCCCCCTCCCCTGAGAGGACGGTGTCAGTAATTATTTATTTTCATATTTTTAATTTTTATTTTTTTTATTTACATTTTTAACTTTACTATTTACAATATTATTTTTTGCAATTTTAGTGCCAGACATGATACAGGGGAGGGTCAGAGACTGCAGACATGATACAGGAGACACTCAGAGACTGCAGACATGAGAGGGTCAGAGACTGCAGACATGATACAGGAGAGGGTCAGAGACTGCAGACATGATACAGGAGAGGGTCAGAGACTGCAGACATGATACAGGAGAGGGTCAGAGACTGCACACATGATACAGGAGAGGGTCAGAGACTGCAGACATGATACAGGAGAGGGTCAGAGACTGCAGACATGATACAGGAGAGGTCAGAGACTGCAGACATGATACAGAGAGGGTCAGAGACTGCACACATGATACAGGAGAGGGTCAGAGACTGCACACATGATACAGGAGAGGGTCAGACACTGCACACATGATACAGGAGAGGGTCAGACACTGCACACATGATACAGGAGAGGGTCAGAGACTGCACACATGATACAGGAGAGGGTCAGAGACTGCACACATGATACAGGAGAGGGTCAGAGACTGCAGACATGATACAGGAGAGGGTCAGAGACTGCACACATGATACAGGAAAGGGTCAGAGACTGCAGACATGATAAAGGGGAGGGTCAGAGACTGCAGACATGATACAGGAGATAGTGAGACTGCAGACATGATACAGGAGAGGGTCAGAGACTGCAGACATGATGCAGGAGAGGGTCAGAGACTGCAGACATGATACAGGAGAGGGTCAGAGACTGCAGACATGATACAAGAGAGGGTCAGAGACTGCAGACATGATACAGGAGAGGGTCAGAGACTGCACACATGATACAGGAGAGGGTCAGAGACTGCACACATGATACAGGAGAGGGTCAGAGACTGCACACATGATACAGGAGAGGGTCAGAGACTGCAGACATGATACAGGAGAGGGTCAGAGACTGCACACATGATACAGGAGAGAGTCAGAGACTGCAGACATGATACAGGAGAGGGTCAGAGACTGCAGACATGATACAGGAGAGGGTCTGAGACTGCAGACATGATACAGGAGAGGGTCAGAGACTGCAGACATGATACGGGAGAGGGTCAGAGACTGCAGACATGATACAGGAGAGGGTCAGAGACTGCAGACATGATACAGGAGAGGGTCAGAGACTGCAGACATAGTACAGAAGATGGTCAAAGACTGCGGACATGATCAGAGACTGTAGACATACTACAGAAGATGTTCAGAGACTGCAGACACCATACAAGAGATGGTCAGAGACTGCAGACATACTACGGGAGATGGTCAGAGACTGCAGACAAGATACAGGAGATGGATGTGAAACATATCCCATGGGGACACAGACAAGAAGACATTGATAATACAGGGGTGAATGGTTTGAACGTCTGACATTGTTTTTATGGCTGTTCCTGTGCCAGGAATTGGTGGGGAAGTCTCCCCACCTCCAGTGGTGTCTCAGGGACAGGAACTGATGGGAAGATCCTTTCTATGTGTTACACCGAAACAAAGTGAGGCAGAAGGCTCCTTTCACTGGTGTCACAGAAAACAGGAAGTCTCCCTCCAGGGGGGGGGGGGGGGGTCACAGAAGCAGGAAGTGAGGGGAAGTAAAAAGCAGACAGAGTGTGTAGAACAGATGAAGGTGGGATATTGACATGCTGAGCCACGTGCTTCCCCTGCATGTTCTCTGTGTGTGTTATGGGCGGGGGTGAGGAGGATGGGACCTCCTGATAACACAGAAATCCTCTCCTCTATACACACCTCCCCTCCCCCCAATACCTGTCCGGTGCACACAGCCAAAGAGGACCCAACTACAGATCCGACTTCATCTGTCCACCTGTGTGTCTGCACACCACCGGCACAGCGCCCCCTAATGGTCGGAGGACCGAACAACCACCAGCCTAAAAGCACAGCCGCACTAGACCCACGTGATTTGCCTCCTGAATGGATGGACCGGGTAGATGTCAGTAATGAAAGCGTTATATTTTACTATGTATGACGGCACTGACTCACTCCCCACCAACCCCGGGCCAGAAGCGTTCCTACCTAGCCCTCCTTTTGCCACAACTAACATGGCGCCCGGCAGCGGTGTGGTCCGGCCCACTTCCGGCCGCCTCCAGCAACATGGCTTACGCAGCGTCCCTATGGCAACGGGTTGTCTTTCCGCGCAACTTTATTGAGGTCACTGACGCATAGACAGAGGCTGCAGCCCGAGGCAACGGTGCACCATGGGAGTTGTATCCCGGGGTGACGCTTCATGTGTGTATTTATGACATGTCTGCGGCGCCGTGTGTGTGTGTGTGATGGTGTGCGGGGAGGAGGAGGGGGGAGACATGGCGGGGTGTCTGCTGTCATATCCTCATCATCATCATCATCCTCCTCCATGGAGGAGACTGCGGTGACCGAGACAGCCTGCATCTTCATCATTCACCCCCCCCCATCATCTTCATCCACCCCCCCCCCCCCCATCATCTTCATCATCATTCACCCCCCCCCCCATCATCTTCAATATTCACCCCCCCCCCCCCCCCCCCCCCCCCATCATCATCTTCATTATTCACCTCATTTATCATCTTAAATATTCACCCCCCCATCATCTTCAACATTCACCCTCCCCCATCATAATCAATATTCACCCCCCCCCCCCATCATTTTCAATATTCACCCCCCTCATAATCATCTTCAATATTCACCCCCCTCATCATCTTCAATATTCACCCCCCGCATCATCTTCTTCATCTTTATCCCCCCCCCCCCATCATCTTCAATATTCACCCCCCGCATCATCTTCTTCATCTTTCATCACCCCCCCCCCCCCATCATCATCTTCATCTGTCTCCCTCCTCATCATCACCTTCATCACCCCCCCCCCCCCCCCCAATCATCTTCATCATCCACCTGTCTCAGTGTGCATTCGGCGACCCCCGTCATTATCATTATGTAATACACAGAAATACACGGCTCTGCACTTCTACACACCATATATATATATATACATGTCATCATATGGGTATGCATGCAGAGTGTATACATGTATGGGGATTGCCGTACATTTATATATATATATATATATATATGTGTGTGTGTGTATGTGTGTGTATGTATATATATACACACACACACACACACACATTTTGTGTAATAAGGAATTGTATGGTGTGTGTCCATATTGGCGCTCATACTGCAGTATCTATAGATATATACACTCTGCATGTACAGCAATGTGATGACATATATGGGTCACACTTATATATATATATATATATATATATATATATACACACACACATATATATGTCATCACATTGCTGTACATGCAGAGTGTATATATCTATAGATACTGCAGTATGAGCGCCAATATAGACACACACCATACAATTCCTTATTACACAAAATGTGTGTGTGTGTGTATATGTATGTATGTGATATATATATATATATATATATATATATATATATATATATATATATATATATATATATATATATATACACACACACATACTGTATGTAAAGCACATTTTCTTATTAAATGCCCATGCATGCAAATTTCACACACACATGTACTGAACATGTCTCATTAAAATAGTATGCATGACAATTTTACACAGGAAATTACAGTATAAAAACCAATATTATTATATATATATATATATATATATATATATATATGCGCCACACACATGTTTCTTCATCTCATGACATTTCTCTGCACTCAGATGTCACACATGTATTTGTACATTGCACTGTATGTATTGCTATGACTCAGTGTGGTATATAGAGACACAGAGATAGTAATATTGTGTAGGCTGATATATGTCAACTGCAATATGTCAATATATTTCTAGAATATATATAATACTGTGTGTGTGTGTGTGTGTGTGTATGTATGTATATATATATATATATATATATATATATATATATATATATATATATATATATATATGAACATAGATGTTTATAGAAAACGTATCTATTTATCTGATGATGTATACTTCATACTTTTGGTAAAATGTATAATGCACCCTGTGTTTTAGATTTTATACCGTATTTACAATTTTCTCTATATTGCATTATGTCTGATGGGTGTATACAGGGTGTACACACATATGTACTGCACATGTTATCTCATCAAAGGTCTATGCATGCGCATTTCACACATATATTTGGAAATTGCACTATATACACAGCTATGGATAAGACTGTAATATATTATCTATTTATTATAGATGTTTATATAGCACCAGCACTCCACATATATATTGTACAGTCGCATCAGTCCCTGCCCTCAAGGAGCTTACAGTCCAAGGTCCCTAAGCCCTGGTTCACACCAGTGCGATTTGACAGTTTAAAATCGCTTGACAAGTCGCCATTGCAGGCCAGACATGGCCAGCAATGGAACCCGTTCAAACCATTGCGACTCAGAAAAAGATTCTATGCGATTTCATTGCAACTTGCAAGCTGCAGCCAAGGTCAAAAATGGAACTGATCTGCGGCTTTGAAATTGTGCTGAAGTGCCACGATTTCAAAGTTGCACTGGTGTGAACCAGAGCTTACTCACATTTTTTTACACACACACACACACACACACCTGGAAGCTGGAATGTCCAGTTTCCTCCCACACTTCACAAGCAGAGGGAAAATATGCAAACTCCATGCAGGTAGTGTTTGGGGCCCCTAGTGCTGCAAGGCAGGAGTGCTAACCACTGAGCTGCCCATATAGTAATAATGGGGTTGGTTTACTAAACCTGGAGAGTGAAAAATCTGGTGCAACGCTCCAAAGAAACCAATCAGCTCCCAGGTTTTATTGTCAAAGCTTAAAGTGGAGTTCCACTCCAAAAATTATTTTTGCATTTTTCAGCTCAATTAAAAAACGATTAATAACATTTGGAAAAAAAAAAATGTTTTTACTCACCTCTTAATGCCTGTTGCTAGGGGGTCCCTCGTAATCTGCCTCCTTACTCACCTTGGCTCCTTACGTCACTTCCCTCATCGCCAGAAGGAAGCTCACCTCTCCCCCCCTCCCTCTAGGCCAGCGATGGAGAACCTTGGCACCCCAGATGTTTTGGAACTACATTTCCCATGATGCTCATGCACTCTGCAGTGTTGTTGAGCATCATGGGAAATGTAGTTCCAAAACATCTGGGGTGCCAAGATTCACCATCACTGCTCTAGGCAATTATCTGGGACACGTCACAGGTCCCAGATCATTGTGTGGCCAGTATTGGCGTGTGGCTCGCGCATGAACAGTGGGTGCCTGGCTGTGAAGCCATAGCTGGGCAGTTACAATGCCGGTGCCGCTGAGCGGAGGGGGTGACGAGCGGGGCTTCCATCCCCCGCATCGCTGAACCCTGGGACAGAAAAGTGTCCGATTATTAAAAGTCAGCAGCTGCAGTATTTGTAGCTGCTGACTATTAATTTTTTTTTTTAAGCGGAACTCCGCTTTAAAGTGATTGTAAAGATTTTTTTTTTTTTTTTTTTTAAGTAACAAACATGTCATACTTACCTGCTCTGTGCAAAACCCTTGCCAATCCTCTTCTTCTGGGGTGCCAACAGCGGCGCTCCTGGCTCCTCCTCTTCACCGGGTGCCCCCACGGAGAGCCGCTTTCCATGGGGGCACCCATGCGGGCGCGCTCACGAGTCTTATCGACACAGACAGCAGGACTTGGCCCCGCCCCCATGTCACTGGATTTGATTGACAGCAGCGGGAGCTCCTGCTGCTACCAGTCTATCCAATGAGGACCAGAGACAGCGGGTGGAGCGTTGGAACGATCGGGTTCAGGTAAGAAAAAGGGGGGCTCTGGGGGGGCAGCTGCAGCACAGAAGGGTTTTCACCTTCATGCATAGAATGAATAAAGGTGAAGAACCTCGAGACTTTACAACCCCTTTAATTGAACAAGCTGAAGGCTGCTCTGTAGCAAAATCGCTTTGCCACATTTTGTATGCATTTCCGGTTCATTGTCTGACTGCCTGCACATGTGGAAAATGGACATGGGACTCAGAAATGCAAAACGCAGTATGTTTTTGATGCGTTTTTGCCACGTTTTCCAATCATTTCAATGGGGAGCTGCGTTTTTTGGTGCAGTTTTGAAAGCTGCACAAAAAATGCAGCATGCAGGACTTTTCAGAACACACCGCACCCGCAGCATAGGATTTCCTATAGGATTTAAAGTTAAATATTTTTTTTTTTTGTGTGTTTTTCTTGCAAGTTAAAAACGCATCAGTGTGAAAGGGTCCGAAGTTAGAAGCTGATTGGTTACTATGCAGCGCTGCACCAGATTATGTAGGCTCCAGTTTTAGCAATTCTCCCCTACATTGTAGGCTGATATATGTGAAATGTAATGTATCTGTTCAGTTGTATCTGACTCTCGGTGGTTCGATGGGCACCATGTCTGATATGCTTGAGAACCTCCTCCAAAGAATTTTCTTGGCAAATTTTTTCTAATTTTATTTTAGTCCCCTCTTACCTTGTCCACTGGGTTGTCCTAAAAACCTAAGCCCACCCAGCGACTCCACCTCTGCTTGCCAGGTCTTGCTTCACCATCTTTTTGTTTACACCAGGGATCTTCAAACGTTCTAAACAAAGGGCCAGTTTACTGCCAGTTTCTGCACCATCGTTGGTGTCAATGGAAGGAATCCTGCGCCATCGTTGGCGTCAATGGAAGGAATTCTGCGCCATTGTTGGTGTCAATGGAAGGAATTCTGCGCCATTGTTGGTGTCAATGGAAGGAATTCTGCCCCATTGTTGGTGTCAATGGAAGGAATTCTGCGCCATCGTTGGTGTCAATGGAAGGAATTCTGCCCCATCCTTGGTGTCAATGGAAGGAATTCTGCCCCATCCTTGGTGTCAATGGAAGGAATTCTGCCCCATCCTTGTTGTCAATGGAAGGAATTCTGCGCCATTGTTGGTGTCAATGGCGGAATTCTGCGCCATTGTTGGTGTCAAGGAAAGGAATTCTGCCCCATTGTTGGTGTCAATGGAAGGAATTCTGCCCCATTGTTGATGTCAATGGAAGGAATTCTGCGCCATCGTTGGTGTCAATGGAAGGAATAGTGCCCCCTCATTGGTGTCAATGGAAGGAATTCTGCGCAATCGTTGGTGTCAATGGAAGGAATTCTGCCCCATCCTTGGTGTCAATGGAAGGAATTCTGCCCCATCCTTGGTGTCAATGGAAGGAATTCTGCCCCATCCTTGGTGTCAATGGAAGGAATTCTGCGCCATCGTTGGTGTCAATGGAAGGAATTCTGCGCCATCGTTGGTGTCAATGGAAGGAATTCTGCGCCATTGTTGGTGTCAATGGAAGGAATTCTGCGCCATCGTTGGTGTCAATGGAAGGAATAGTGCCCCATCATTGGTGTCAATGGAAGGAATTCTGCTCAATCGTTGGTGTCAATGGAAGGAATTCTGCGCCATCGTTGGTGTCAATGGAAGGAATTCTGCCCCATCGTTGGGGCACTATTCCTTCCATTGACACCAACGATGGCGCAGAATTCCTTCCATTGACACCGATCATGGGGCAGAATTCCTTCCATTGTTGGTGTCAATGGAGGGAATTCTGCCCCATTGTTGGTTCAATGGAGGGAATTCTGCGCCATCATTGGTGTCAATGGAAGGAATTCTGCGACATCGTTGGTGTCAATGGAAGGAATTCTGCCCCATCGTTGGGGCACTATTCCTTCCATTGACACCAACGATGGCGCAGAAGTCCTTCCATTGACACCAACAATGGGGCAGAATTCCTTCCATTGACACCAATGATGGGCACTATTCCTTCCATTGACAACATCATTGGGGCAGAATTCCTTCCATTGTTGGTGTCAATGGAAGGAATTCTGCTCCATCGTTGGTGTCAATGGAAGGAATTCTGCGCCATCGTTGGTGTTAATGGAAGGAATAGTGCTCCATTGTTTGTGTCAGTGGATGGAATTGTGCCCCAAGGGCCAAATAAAGGCAAGCAAAAGGTCGCATCCGGGCCTCAGGACCACACTTTGAAGACTGCTGGTTTACAACCTCAAGTCGCTCCAATTAGAATGGTTTCATTGCACTAAATGGGGTGCGACTTCTCATGAGCCACGTGCTCCCAAAGTCTGAGCGCATGTGGCACCGAGCCTTCGCATTCCTGGCAAGCTGGGAATGTAACTTTTTTGAAACCGTTAAATCGATGGGTTCAGTTCCACTTTAAAGTGGAGTTCCGCCAAAATTATTATTTTTTTAAAAGTCAGCAGCTACAAATACTGCAGCTGCTGACTTTTAAAAAATGGACACTTACCTGTCGAGGGCACCCGCGATGTCCTCACCCGAAACCGATCTGTCCTTCGGCTCTCGGGTGGAGGCGCCACTATTTTCGGTAAGGGAATCAGGAAGTGAAGCCTTGCGGCTTCTCAGCCTGGTTCCCTACTGTGCTTGCGCGAGTCGCGCTGTGCGTCCTCACTGGTCCCTGCTGTCTTCTGGGACCTGTGCGTCTCCCAGAAGACATTGGGGCCGGAGGAGGGGCCGGAGGAGGGGCCGGACATGGCGTAGATCACCGCGGAGCCTGCAGTGATCTATGCCCGGAAGTGGGAGCAAATACCTGGATTATACAGGTATCTGCTCCCCCCTGAAAGGTGCCAAATGTGACAGCGGTTGGGGGGGAGGAATCCGATTAGCGGAAGTTCCGTTTCTGGGTGGAACTCCGCTTTAAGTCCTTCAAGGGCCCATTTACATTTGTGTGGTAATGCACATTATATCATGCGTCAGCGTGAACTGCATTAGGGCAGCCCCTTGAAATCAATGGGCTTTTGATGCACCAAAACCTCCCAAAAATTGTACGCCCCAATTTTTTTTTGGACGCAACGCGTTATGGTGCGTTGACATGCATCGCAAAACACGTGTGCTGGAGAGCTATTCAAAACAGGTGCCACCACAATGCAGCAGCACATGTAATATCCATTGCAGCGCGCTGCGCTAACGCACGCATTCCAGCAACGCATAGATGTAAATCGGACTTGGAATTTTGGTGTGAAGTATTAAATCGTTTGGTCGTTGGCACTAATTGTATCCGTATGCAGATGAGACTTTTTTTTTTTACGCAAGTACAGACGGGTTGTGATTTTTTTTTTTTTTCCGCTGCCACCGTGCCACGTTTGCTGACTGATTTACTTATCGACCTTGTAGTTCCAGGAATTGGAGTGCCAAGCGGCGCCGTGTAAGGAAGATGATCGCAGTATGGGTCTATGGGAAGTTGCATAAGTATGGCGAGTAGTTGGCAGCGGCGTTGGCCAAGGGAGTGACAGGTGCAGAGTCTGGGGGGTCAAGCTTTTATTAGGACAGGTGGATGGTACTTAGTTGTCAGCAGGAGGGGGAATGGATTGCCAGCTCTTTGACTCAGCCGAGCGAACAGCGAATGGCCGCAGACAGCGGTGGCTGGTTTCCATTCAGACTTCTGGTCCTTCATGCTCCCTCCTCTTTCCTTCCTCTGGACCCGTTCTACCTCCATCGTCTCTCCTCCTCCTCTATCTGATGCAGCATCTCATTCTGAGCATCCTTCCCCTCCTCCTCCTCCTCCTCCTCCTCCTCCGTCTCTCTCTCTCTCTCTCTCTCTCTCTCTCTCTCTCTCTCCATCTCCCGTTTCCCTCCTCCTCCCCCTTCTTCTCTTTACATTTCCAGCTGCAAAACCTGACGGCCTGGGTTTTTTTTTTTTTTTTTTGTTTTTTTTTTTTTAGACAATTTCTCCTCTTCTCCTCCCCTCTTCCCCCTTATCTCTCCCTCGTCTTTTTCTTCTTTTTCCCCCCATTTCGTTTTTTTTTTTTTTTTTTTCTTCTTTTAATTGGACACCCCTTTTATTTTCATTTGCACTCTATCTCTGCTTGCAAATTGTAAATAGATCTACCCCGAGCCCATTCCCGCACCGCGCTACTTACTCTCATCTCCTGCCTTTCTCTCTCCTCTCTCCTCGCGCTTCCGCTCCATTGCACCTTTACAGTACATGGATTTATATATGCATTTATTTAATATATCTTTTGCCTGTTAACCTTATTACCACCCTCTCCATCTCCCTGTCGCTTGCAATCCATCCATCTCTCTGTCTCCATCTCTCTCGCCTTCTCTCTCTCTCTCCCTCTCCCCTGCAGTGAACCCTCCTCTCCCAATGTGATTAGATCCTTTACCTCCTCCCGGTGTCTCTTCTCCGGGAGACTTTCCATGCTCAGATTTCCGTCTTAGCCGTGGAACGATGTTCTATGCTCCCTTCAGAGGTAAATCTTTTCCCCCCGCTTGTCTATGTTACCCCCCCTTTGATCCAAGCTTCCCCCGAACCCTTCCCGAAACTCCACCGTGGCTCCGGAGTTGCCTTCCGTCCCATTTTGTGGTCTTTCCCCAACCTCCGTTACTCGAATTTGTCTCGTTTCCTCTCTAAAACTTTGTGTGTCTCTCTTGCTCGGTGCCTAGTAGATGATTGTTGTCCTTGTGTGTTGTGGCCGGCTGTGCAGTCTGTGTCTAACTTTGTGTGCTGTGTTTTAGCGTTACTTTGTTCTGCACCATTCTGTGATCTTGAAATATTAATGATGATAGTTAATTAGATGTCTTTAGAGTTGATTAAAGGAAAATTTTCAACGAATGTATTTTATGAAACAGGTGTAGCTCCTGGCATGCCCTGCTGCTGGGAGGGGGTTGCTGAGGCTTGGAGTTCCTGAGTTGCTGCAGGTTGCTCCAAGTGTAGCATCTCAACCAGGGTTCCATGGAATGCTAGGGTTCCTACAGAGGTTGCTAGGGGTTTCCTGAATAATGAGTCATTTCTGACGCTTAGATGTGTAACCACTGACAACAGTGATCTGTTTAGCTATCTGTAAGGGGAGCATTCTTCCCACTGATCACCAATGTATAGGACATTTCTCCCATTGACCACCAATGTATGGGACATGTCTCCCACTGACCTTTAATGTATGGGACATTCTTCCCACTGACCTTTAATGTATGGGACATTCTTCCCACTGACCTTTAATGTATGGGACAATCTTCTCACTGACCTTTAATGTATGGGACATTTCTCCCGCTGACCACCAATGTATGGGACATTTCTCCCATTGACCACCAACGTATGGGACATTTCTCCCATTGACCACCAATGTATGGGACATTCTTCCCACTGACCACCAATGTATGGGACATTCTTCCCACTGACCACCAATGTATGGGACATTCTTCCCACTGACCTTTAATGTATGGGACATGTCTCCCACTGACCTTTAATGTATGGGACATGTCTCCCACTGACCTTTAATGTATGGGACATGTCTCCCACTGACCTTTAATGTATGGGACATGTCTCCCATTGACCACCAATGTATGGGACATTTCTCCCATTGACCACCAATGTATGGGACATTCTTCCCACTGACCAGCAATGTATGGGACATTCTTCCCACTGACCAGCAATGTATGGGACATTCTTCCCACTGATCACCAATGTAAGGGGCATTCTTCTCATTGGCTACCAATTTATAGGATGTTCTTCCCACTGACCACCAATGTAAGGGGCATTCTTCTCCATGATCACCAATGTAAGGGGCGTTCTTCTCCATGATCACCAATGTAAGGGGCGTTCTTCTCCATGATCACCAATGTAAAGGGCATTCTTCTCCATGATCACCAATGTATGTGACATGCTTCTCAATGATCACCAATGTAAGTGGCATTCCTCTCACTGATCACCAATGGAAGGAGCATTCTTATCAATGATCACCAATGTAAGGGGCATCCCTCTCATTGACCACCAATTTATGGGGCATTCTTTCCACTGACCACCAAGGTAAGGGACATTCTTCCCACTGACCACCAAGGTAAGGGACATTCTCCCCACTGATCACCAATGTATGGGACATTCTTATCCATGATCACCAATGTATGGGACATTCTTATCCATGATCACCAATGTATGGGACATTCTTATCCATGATCACCAATGTATGGGACATTCTTATCCATGATCACCAATGTATGGGACATTCTTATCCATGATCACCAATGTATGGGACATTCTTATCCATGATCACCAATGTATGGGACATTCTTATCCATGATCACCAATGTATGGGACATTCTTATCCATGATCACCAATGTATGGGACATTCTTATCCATGATCACCAATGTCTGGGACATTCTTCTCATTGACCACAAATATGAAGGGCATTCTTCTGATTGACCACCAAAGTAAGGGCATTCTTCTGATTGACCACCAATGTGAGGGGCATTCTTCTGATTGACCACCAATATAAGGTGCATTGTTATCACTGACTAGCAAAGTAAGGGCGTTCTTCTCCATTATCACCAATATAAGGGGGATTCTTATCAATGGTCACCAATGTATGGACATTCTTCTCAATGACCATTAAGGTAAGGAGGAACAATCTTCCCACTTACCACCACACTAATGTTCCATAAGCTATAGATATAGTAATTATTGGCATGGGATTCCCTGAGACTTGAAAGCTATTTTTAAGGGTTCCTCCATGTTGAGGAGTTTGAGGAAGGCTAATTTAAATTGTCTCTGAAAAAATCTTCAAGATTTGGAGGGATCCCCAGGATCCCAGGTAGCCGGTGCTCCTAAAAATGGAAGGTTGTCTAAACTTTTTGAACCTTTTGATATCATTGTTGAAGAAATGACATTTGCTTTGGTTTACTCTGTCTTCAGAAAATAAAACTGATCTGTCCGTGATTCTTGACTGTCCCCGATTACCACTTTGGAAATAATTCTTATTCTTATGCTTTTGGTTTGGATTGTGGATGTTTTTCGAAGGTATTGCGGAAAAGGCTGGTCTTGGCATTTAAAAGTTTGGTTACGCTCAAAGGGTTAGGATAGGTTTGGGTGATGATAAGTTGAGGGTCATTGTGTAGCTTAAGGCTTCATGTACACAGGACCTTTTTACAACCCTCTCCTGAACGATTATTATTTTAGCCAAAAATGAAAAAGCCTGTAAATGAAACACGGCCAAACGCGGGTTACCGCATTTACACATGTTTACAGGTGTGTTACAGGCATTTGGCGTTTCAAATGCTTCTAAACATCCATCCTGAACGCTTTTTTTTTTTTTTGCGTTCCCAAAAATGCTTCTAAACTGATAAGATAACACAGAGGAGAGTTCAGGGGCAGCTGAAAAAAATGCCCAACTGCTCCTAAATGTCCGTTTTAGACATGTGCACAACAGAAAAATTTGTTTATTTTCGTTTCTTTAGTTTCCGTTGATTCGTAAATTCGTAAGTCGTCGGTGTTCGTATTCGTAACGATTCGTATTTTCGTAAAGAGTTATTTTTTTCGTTGATTCGTTTATTCGAAATTCGGACACATTCGTATTTATTCGTACTTTCGTAACATTCGTAAATTCGTAATCGGAGCATAATTCATAATTTTATGTAATGTGTATGTTATTATTACGTTTTAAGAGACACGGAAAATTACGAATCGAAAAAAGAAAGTTACGAATGTACGAATTTTTTCGTTCAATCCATTCGAAGCACGTTAAGCAGCACCATTGTAAGAGACACGGAAAATTACGAATCGCAAAAAAAAAATAAAAAAGTTACGAATGTACAAATTTTTTCGTTCAATCCATTCGAGGCACGTTAACCACTTCAGCCCCGGACCAATTGGCAGCCAAAGGACCAGGCCCCTTTTTGCGATTCGGCACTGCGTCGCTTTAACTGACAATTGCGCGGTCGTGCGACGTGGCTCCCAAACAAAATTGGCATCCTTTTTTTCCCCACAAATAGAGCTTTCTTTTGGTGGTATTTGATCGCCCCTGCGGTTTTTATTTTTTGCGCTATATAAACAAAAATAGAGCGACAATTTTGAAAAAAAATGCAACATTTTTACTTTTTGCTATAAGAAACATCCCCAAAAAATATATATAAAAAATTTTTTTTTCTCAGTTTAGGCCGATACGCATTCTTCTACATATTTTTGGTAAAAAAAAATCGCAATTAGCGATTATTGATTGGTTTGCGCAAAAGTTATAGCGTTTACAAAATAGGGGATAGTTTTTATAGCATTTTTATTAATATTTTTTTTTTTACTAGTAATGGCGGCGATCAGCGATTTTTTTTTTTTTTTTTATTTATTTTTTTTTTGTGACTGCAACATTATGGCGGACACATCGGACATTTTTGACACATTTTTGGGACCATTGTCATTTATACAGCAATCAATGCTATTTAAATGCATTGATTCCTGTATAAAATGACAGTTGTAGTGAAGGGTTAACCACTAGGGGGAGGGGAGGGGTTATGGGCTGTGATGTGTGTGTGTTTTTTTTACATTAGGGGGCGGGGCTGACGTCTGACATCATTGATCGGCTTTCCCGATGACCGGGAACAGCCAATCAATGACAGGAGTAGGAAGCACGGGGAGAGGTTTGTTTACACATACCTCTCCCCGTTCTTCAGCTCCGTAACCCGATCGCGCGACCCACGGGCAGGCATTAAAGGGGACGTACAGGTACGTGCTTTTGCCTGCCCGTGCCATTCTGTAGACGTATATCTACATGAGGCGGTCGGGAAGCGGTTAAGCAGCGCCATTGTAAGGGACACGGAAAATTAAAAAAAATTGAAAATTCAACAACAACAAAAAAAAGTTACGACTGTACGAATTTTTTCATTCATTTTGATTTTCGTTGTTCCTGTTTTCGTTTTTCGGATTTTCTTCTTTCGTAGATTCGTTGTTTCTAATTTTTTTTTTTTTTCGGATTTTCGTTGTTTTTCGTTGTTTTTTTGGATTCGTTCGAATTTTTAGCGAATCGTTCGTTCATTCGTACGATAACGAATGAACAAATTAAACAGGATTTATATATTGCCAACTGTTGTTTTTATTTTTATTATTATACAGGATTTATATATTGCCAACTGTTTGCGCAGCGCTTTACAACATGAGGGCAGACAGTACACCTATGCTGCGTACACACGACCGGACTTTCCGGCAGACTAGGTCCAACGGTCTTCCCAGCTAAGCGTGTTTGCATAGGGCACGTGCAGAGCCCGCCAGGAAGTCGGCACTGCAGAGCGCTAATCACAGGCAGTGAGACATTTTCCTGATGTGCCGCTGCAGAGATCGGGAAATGTCTCACTGCCTGTGATTAGCGCAGTGCCGTCATACTGGCGGGCTCTGCACGTGCCCTATGCGAATACGCCGGAGCTCATCCTTATTCCCAACGGAGTTCTGAACGAACGGACTTGCCCACACACGAACTGACTAATGCCGCGTACACACGGACTTTTCGTCAGCAAAGGTCCGTCGGAACGATTTCTTTCGTGTGTGGGCTCCATCAGACTTTTGCTGTTGAAAAATCCGACAGACTTTAGAAATAGAACATGTTTCAAATTTTCCCGCCGGAACTCCGCTGGACCCAGTTCCTATCGAAAAATCTGCTTGTCTGTGTGCTAGTCCGACGGACAAACAACGACGCAAGGGCAGCTATTGGCTACTGGCTACGAACTTCCTTATTCTAGTCCAGTCGTACGCCATCACGTTCAAATCCGTTGGACTTTAGTGTGATTGTGTGTGGCCAAGTCCGTTCATTCGGAAAGTTCGTCGGAACTCCGTCGGAAAGACCGTCGGACCTAGTCCATCGAAAAGTCCGCTCCTGTGTACGCGGCATTAGTCTGTTTGAAAGTCCGTTAGTTTTGAACGCAATGACGTACGACGGGACTAAAAAAGGAAGTTCAATAGCCAGTAGCCAATAGCTGCCCTTGCGTCGTATTTGGTCTGTCGGACCAGCACACAGACGAACGGTTTTCCCAATAGGAATTGAGTCCGTCGGACAGATTTGAAACATTTCTATTCTATTTTTATATAAAAATTAATGGATTATCCCACACACGATCGGAGTGATCTTGACCTAGTCTGCCGGAAAGTCCGGTCGTGTGTACGCGGCATTACAATACAAATCAATACAGGAGGGATCAGAGGGCCCTGCTCGTTAGATCTTACAATCTAGAAATATTTTGCCTTCCCTGGTTCCTCTTTACCCCTTATTAACATGTTAATTAATTTTTTATTTTTTTTTATTAAAACTGGTTTGTTTTCATTACATACCTTATTTTATACACAGTGATGTCATCACTGGATCTCTGTGTTTCTCTATGCGCTGCAGGCTGATCATGGCTGGTGGGAGGAGATGGCAGGGTGCTGTACATAGCTTCTTTTTTTTTTTTTATTCTGTATACATTTTTTTAACAGTAACAAAAACACATTCTCAAAAACCTACGTACATAGCTTCTTGAAAATATCGCGGCACCCTGCCTCAGTACTCCTATCAATGCAAGCAGTGGGAGGAGTTATGCAAATATCTAAATGCCTTGCTGGGTAGATGTCAGTTTGGAGGCGTGGGTGTTCCTAAATAGGCTGTATTTGCATGCAGACCACCCTAGGTAATGATGCTGAGCCTCCATGAGTGAAAGAACTGAAAGCCAATAAATGAAAGGGGTGGGTCGGGGACAGGAAGGCTGGGGAGAAAAGAGCCAGACAAAGGCGTGTGCACAGGGTTTACCGGCCCACGGGGTGGATTTGATTTAAATCATAATTTTTAAAGAGAAACTGTCATCTCTGTCCCGCAGAGGCTCCTCCTCTGACCCGCTGTTGGCTCCTCCTCTGACGCGATGTTTGCTCCTCCTCTGACGCGCTGTTGGCTCCTCCTCTGACGCGCTGTTGGCTCCTCCTCTGACCCGCTGTTGGCTCCTCCTCTGACGCGCTGTTGGCTTCTCCTCTGACGCGCTGTTGGCTTCTCCTCTGACGCGCTGTTGGCTTCTCCTCTTCTCCTCTGACCCGCTGTTGGCTTCTCCTCTGACCCGCTGTTGGCTTCTCCTCTGGCCCGCTGTTGGCTCCTCCTCTGATCCGCTGTTGACTCCTCCTCTGGCCCGCTGTTGGCTCCTCCTCTGGCCCGCTGTTGGCTCCTCCTCTGACCCGCTGTTGGCTCCTCCTCCTCTGACCCGCTGTTGGCCTCTCCTCTGACGCGCTGTTGGCCTCTCCTCTGACGCGCTGTTGGCCTCTCCTCTGACGCGCTGTTGGCCTCTCCTTTGACCCGCTGTTGGCTCCTCCCTGACGCGCTGTTGGCTCCTCCTCTTACGCGCTGTTGGCTCCTCCTCTTACGCGCTGTTGGCTTCTCCTCTGACCCACTGTTGGCTCCTCCTCTGACCCGCTGTTGGCTCCTCTCTGACGCGCTGTTGGCTTCTCCTCTGACGCGCTGTTGGCTTCTCCTCTGACGCGCTGTTGGCTTCTCCTCTGACCCGCTGTTGGCTTCTCCTCTGACCCGCTGTTGGCTTCTCCTCTAACCCGCTGTTGGCTTCTCCTCTGACCCGCTGTTGGCTTCTCCTCTAACCCACTGTTGGCTTCTCCTCTGACTCGCTGTTGGCTCCTCCTCTGACTCACTGTTGACTCACCGACAGTCTCATTCACTTTAATGGGACGGCTGGTGATGTGGCAGTGACACAACAAGGTGAGGGATGTGGCGGCAGCAGGTGAGTGGATGCCCACTAACAGGCGCTGCCATGATGGATCTGAAATGACAGGTGCTCTTTAAATGTAAGGACTTATTCTCGCTGGTAGTTAGAATCTTTTATATTTGCAAACACAATGAAGGTTTCCTATTTAGAATAATAAGCTGTCAAGTTAGTAAAACAGCGATATCAGAACTGATTCAATCATACAGTTTGTAGTGTACATAGATTTGCAAAACAATGGGATAAAGGAATATTCCTGAACTTTGTTTTATCTCCTGGTTACTGTGACATTGTTTGAAAATACAATGCATGTTATCTCAGCTTGCAGAGCTTGGATCCATTGAATGACTTTACCAAAAATGTAAATATTGCAGAATATACTGCCTCATGCTACATAACTAAGCTCCACTTTATGCTGAATAAACTAAATTATTAATGTATCTTAAATAAAAAACTATCTTTTATTAAAATAAATTTGATTAAAAAAAATCTGATTTAAATGAAAAAAAATCTGATTTTTTATTTTTGTTAAAAAATAAATAAAAAAAAAACATTTTTATCCACCCTGCCGGCCTATTAATTTTCTTATTTGAACACAGTGAGTGATCTGTACTGAACACTCATGTGTTCATTCTTATCTGAAGCATAGTAAACTATGTTTGTGAATGACCAGGAAGCCGCTCAGCAGACAGCACTTCCCATTCGTTCGTTGTCCAGTGCAGCTGAGGCTGCAGAGAAAAGGACTGGGGAAGCTCTGTCCTCAGTCCCCCCGAAATGTGGCAGCCGAGGGGGGAGGGAGCAAACAAGTAGAGCTTCCCCTTTTGGTTGGAGCTCCGCTTTAATGCAATAGGCTGTGCACCAGTGGCGGCTGGTGTTTTTTAGTTTGGGGGGGGGGGGGGGGGCTGCAAACAACCCCCCCCCGGCACTTACCCCATCGGCGGTCAGGGGATCAGGCTGCAGCGGGCATCTGGCAGCGTCTCCTGCGTCCTCTTCTCTTCTAAGATCATGGCGGCTTCCGCCGTGCTTCTTCTCCCCTCCTCCAGGGCGTTCAGTAGGATTGCCTGACCTTTCAGCCAATCAGGAAGCGGGTTTCTGATCCGCGCTTCCTGATTGGCGGAGAGGCAATTCAGTGTTCTGCCACGTACACACGAGCGGAATTTCTGTCGGAAAAATCTTGGATGTTTTTTCCGACGGAATTCCGCTCAAGCTTGGTTTGCATACACACGGTCTCTGAACTTTTGACCGTCAAGAACGCGGTGACGTATAACACTACGATGAGCCGAGAAAATGAAGTTTGATGCTTCCGAGCATGCGTCGAATTGTTTCCGAGCATGTGTAGGAATTTTGTGCTACAGACGATCGTAATTTCTGATCGGAACTTTTTCCGACCGAAAAATAGAGAACCTGCTCTCAATCTTTTGCTGGTGGGAATTCCGCCAGCAAAAGTCCGATGGAGCATACACACGGTCGCATTTTCCAAACAAAAGCTCTCATCAGACTTTTGCTGGCCGAATTTCCGATCGTGTGTACGGGGCATTAGAAAAGCGAATATTCATTTGCTATTCTAACAAACCTGGGTGGGCTCATGGCGCAATGCCCTGCGCTCCGAGTCCACCCTATTTTGAAGCCTATTAGAGCCTCTGGCTGTAATCAAGTGCTTCAATAAAACACCCCCGCCGCTGGAATTCAGCGTCCTGAAAGGGGCCGGATGCATGAATAGGGGCGGTCATGGTTAGATTCATGCTATGTACCCCGGGCCGCCCCTGCTGCGCACACACCAATGGAGCCAGATGATGCTGGATGTCCTCCAAGCAGGATATGAGGCAGGCTGTATGGGAGTGTTGTATTCGATTATGCAAACGTGTTAAAATCCTTGTTTCTCCCTAATTCCTAGAAGTGGGGGCAGCCATATTTGCGCTAACACAACCTGACAGCTGCTGCGGTTGGCCAGGTTGTGGGGGTATGTACATTTAGGGCAGTATGCCCCCCCCCCCCCCTCCGGGACAAGTGCCCAGAACACAAGCAACCCGCTGTCCAGGCATTGGGCCCTAAGCGCAAGTCCTCCTGCTGAGCGCACCGCCCTGTCCTGTCCAGTGGCAGCAGCTGTCAGATTCTCATAGAGCAGTAATGGCGACCCTTGGGACCCCAGATGCTTTGGAACTACATTTCCCATGATGCTCAGCTACACTGCAGAGTGCAGGAGCATCATGGGAAATGTAGTTCCAAAACATCTGGGGTGCCAAGGTTCTCCATCACTGTCATAGAGTTTTGATAGGCTGCCAGCAGCAGGATTGGTCACCCTCCCGCTGCAGCGAAATGCCGGAGACCCATGGGCCGGGACTAAATGCCCGATGTGCCTAAGGCCTTATGTGGTGTGCCTATATAGTCCTAGACGGGCAAAGAAAAATTATACTGTTTAGGGAAAATCTGCATTTGCCGATCCTCAGTAAGAAATCCAAGTCTCTGTAACGTTTGCCATCATTATCATACATTTACACCCCGCAAATGTGGATTTTGGACTGAAATCCTAATTTGCATACGCTCTCATCGCTCAGAAAATGTATAATTGCGATGAAAAATGAGGGCGGATTTCTGCCTACGATTGTTAAAGCGATATTACATTGTATTGTTTCTCAGAAGTGTTCAGGAAGCGCAGTGCACGCCGTATGCTGTGTGCGGCTCTTTAAACAGATTGAGGTCAGGCAGTGATATACAAGATGGATATATTTATTCATCTCGCAAATGTGCAAACTTTGTTTGCTGGTTGATTCTTCCTTTTTCTTCCTGTGGTTCGAATCTTCGTTTTTCTTCCATGGTTTGCTAATTAAATCTTCATTTTTAGTTTTGCGATTGTATTTAGGTGACCATTCATGTCAGAAACTGTGGGTTTACTGCGTGTTTTTACATGTGCGGTGACATGCATTTCATGGGTAGACATGTGCAATTTGTTTTGTTTTTTTTTTCTTTTTTTTCGTTCGTTTTCGTACGAATGAAAATCCGCAAAAAATTTTAACGAATTGTTCGAATCGTACGAATACGAAAATAACGAAAATCCGAAAAAAACAAATTAGAAACAACGAATGTACGAATGAAGAAAATCCGAAAAACGAAAAAAGGAACAACGAAAATGAAAATAAATGAAAAAATTCGTACATTCGTAACTTTTTTTTTTGTTGAATTGGTAATTTTCCGTGTCCCTTACAATGGCGCTGCTTAACGTGCTTTGAATAGATTGAACGAAAAAATTTGTACATTCGTAACTTTTTTTTTTTTTCTAATCGTAATTTTCCGTGTCTCTTACAATGGTGCTGCTTAACGTGCTTCGAATGGATTGAACGAAAAAATTCGTACATTCGTAACTTTTTTTGTCTCTTAAAATGTAATAATAGCATACACATTACATAACATTATGAATTATGCTCCGATTACGAATGTACGAATAAATACGAATGCGTCCGAATTTCGAATAAACAAATAAACAAAAATTTTTTTCCCACAAATAGAGCTTTCTTTTGGTGGTATTTGATCGCCCCCTGCGGTTTTTATTTTTTGCGCTATAAACAAAAATAGAGCGACAATTTTGAAAAAAATTCAATATTTTTTGCTTTTTGCTATAATAAATATCCCCCCAAAAATATATAAAAAAACATGTTTTTTCCTCCGTTTAGGCCGATACGTATTCTACATATTTTTGGTAAAAAAAAAAAACGCAATTAGCGAATATTGATTGGTTTGCGCAAAAGTTATAGCGTTTACAAAATAGGGGATAGTTTTATAGCATTTTTATTAATATTTTTTTTTTACTAGTAATGGCGGCGATCAGCGATTTTTATTGTGACTGCGACATTATGGCGGACGCATCGGAAATTTTTGACACATTTTTGGGACCATTGTCATTTATACAGCAATCAATGCTATTTAAATGCATTGACTCCTGTATAAATGACACTGGCAGTGAAAGAGTTAACCACTAGGGGGAGGGGAGGGGTTATGGGCTGTGACGTGTGTGTGTTTTTTTACATTAGGGGCGGGGCTGACGTCTGACGTCATTGATCGGCTTTCCCGATGACCGGGAACCGCCGATCACTGACAGGCAGTGTAGGAAGCGCGGGGAGAGGTTTGTTTACACAGACCTCTCCCCGTTCTTCAGCTCTGTGACCCGATCGCAGGACACCAGCGGCGAACGGGTCCGCTGGTCCCACGGCCGGGGTCACGGAGCTCCCGACCGGGTCACGAGCGTGACCCACGGCCAGGCAACTAAAGGGCCACGTACCCGTACGTGATTTTGCCTGGCCGTGCCATTCTGCTGACGTATATATGCAGTGGGCGGTCGGGAAGTGGTTAAACTTCCCTTTTATAGTGCAGTCGAACTTTTTAAGGCGTGGTGATATCGACCGTCGGAATTTGGTGTGACCGTGTGTAGGCAAGACAGTTTGAGCGAAATTCCGTCGGAATTCCGACGGGAAAACCATCAGAGCTTTTTCCGACGAGAATTCCGACCACAAAATCCGTTGGACTTTTTCCGACGGATTTTGTCCGACACTGGTGTTGCATACACACGGTCGGACAAAGTTGTCGGAAAATCTGATCATTCTGAACGTGGTGACGTTCGTTGCGTACGACGGAACTACGTAGAGGCTAGTAGCCAATAGCTTTGGTCTCGTAAT
The DNA here is from genome assembly GCA_028564925.1 of Lithobates sylvaticus. Classification (NCBI taxonomy): domain Eukaryota; kingdom Metazoa; phylum Chordata; class Amphibia; order Anura; family Ranidae; genus Lithobates; species Lithobates sylvaticus. Next base: position 220,438,027 of record CM053033.1, read on the forward strand.
TTGATCTGAGCATGTGTGGCACTTTGTCGGAATTCTCTACACACGATCGGAAAAAAGTCCGATAGGATTTTGTTGTCTGAAAATTTGAGAGCAGGATCTCAACGACGGAAAAAGTCCGAGGGAGTCCACACACGGTCGGATTTTCCGACAACATGGTCCGATCGGACATTTTCCGATTGTGGAATGTGTACGGGGCATTAGAGGTCACGTCCATCTTCGTTCTTCTTTGGGTTATTATGTGCACTGCGTTGCAGTTCATTTATATGCATTTGCGCATGTTTCTGTGTATTTGCAGTGTAGAAAAATGTAGCATGCTCTTTTTGCACTGCCATTGCGTGAACTGTGCCCATAGGATATTCAAATATGTTACTAAAGCGCTGATAGGAGTGAAACGGACAACCTAAAAATTAGATGTAAAATGACTAATTATATAAATGAAAAACGTCTGCAGCTATTTAAAGAGGAAGTAAAGGCACTCAATTTAAAAAAAAAAAAATTCAACCTGCAAGGCAAAGGCATAATGAGCTAGTATGCATAGCATACTAGCTCATTATGAATAACTTACCTGAGAACGAAGCCCCCAAAGTGACCCTCGTCCACGTCCTCCTCCGAGTGACTTCCGGGTCTCGCTGCTTCGGCGCTGTGATTCGCCGGAGCCGCGATAATGTCACTCCCGCGCATTCGCGCGGGAGCCGCCACGAGCAGCATATCGCCGTGATCTGCGGCGTGCTCAGTGCGCCTGCGCGCCACTGTCTATGGCGCATGCGCCGTAGGCAGCGGTGCCTGTCTTTTTGTAAATATCTCCTAAACCGTGTAGGTTTAGGAGATATTTATTGGAGCTACAGGTAATGCCATAATCTAGGCTTACCTGTACGTCAAAGTGGTTTGTAAGGGTTTACAACCACTTTAACCATTTGCTAACTGGGCAACTAAACCCCCCTCCTGCCCAGACCAATTTTCACCTTTTGGCGCTGTCACTCTTTGAATGACAATTGTGCGGTCATGCGACATTGTACCCAAATAACATTTTTATAATTTTTTTCCCCGCAAATAGAGCTTTCTTTTGGTGGTATTTGATCACCTCTGCGTTTTTTTATTTTTTGTTAAAAAATTAAAAAATTTTGAATAAAAAAAAAATAAATAATACAAAACCGTTTTATATTTTGTTAATACATTTTTCAAACACTGATAGGCAGCACTGATGGGCACCAATAGGCTGCACTGATAAGGCGACACTAATAGGCACTGATGAGGTGGCACTGATGGGCGGCACTAAAGGGCACTAATAGGTGGCACTGATAGCTGGCACTGATGGGTGGCAGTGATGGGCACTGATTGGCATTGGTAGGTGACACTGATAGGCAGGACTGCTAAGTGGCTTTGATTGGCACCACTGGTGGGCATTGATAGGTGGCACTGATGTACTGGTGGGCACTGATTCGTGGCACTGGCAGGCAGTACTGGTGGGCACATATGAGGCCATCGGTCCCTTCCTCTTTGGGACCGTTGTCCCTTCAACAGAAGCTGGTGATCGGCTTTTTCTTCTCCTCACGCGTGCGGGCGGGAGCCGCCGGTAATGGAACAGTCTAACTGAAGCAACAGCACGTACGTGCCATTGCTTCAGTTTACTTGAGTGCGCATGTGCCAATGATGGAACATGCAAATACAGGGGATGGCCGTGCAGGTTTAGGAAATATCCAGTGTAGCTACAGGTAAGCCTAATTATAGGCTTGCCTCTAGTAAAAAGTGTTGTAAAGGGTTTACAACAACCACTTTAAATAAGGAAATGTGTGTTTCAGTGCGTTTTTGATGCGTTGTACAGCATTCCAGTACAGCCCAGTGCAGGAAAAATGCAGCATGTTCTGCTTTTTTTTTTTTCTGGAACACACTGGAACTGCAAGCACTGGTGTGAACTATGCCATTGAAAACCATATATCCTATTTTACCATGCGTTTTTGATGCAGAGATAAAACGCACTGGACTGCATGTGGTGGGAACTGGCCCTAAGAGACTCCTAAGTTAGCTGAATTGCATTCGTTGGGTGGCCTTGTCGGCACCACTTGGCTTGTCAAAATATTTTCCATCCACTTTTTTTTTAAAGGAGCCAGATTGAAAGATTGTCTGGCGAATAGCAACTGCGGTCCAATCAGATGCAGGCACTGTTCAGGTATTCTGACAGCCGTGGGTGGTGGTTCAGAATACAATAACCGACTCAGCAGATTCCTCCATCTGCGTTGTTTAGAGTGGATGGGATGATCAAGTGATTTCTTAATGTAAGTGTAATGTATATGGCCAGCTTAGAACAAATCTGCCTCTCATAGTTGCCCTGCAGTCTGTATAATCTGATCTCCCTGATCAGGTCCATTGTACAGCATAGATTTAGATTGTCTTCCAGTGAGGTGCAGTTCTCGCCATCTGCTGGTTGAAGCTGGTATTAAATGTTCACAGGCAGTATTTCATATTTACCTGATTAGGATCAAACAAATAAATATTGTTATATTTTTTTTCAGCCCTAAATAAAATAAATTGAATATATTGAATATATAATGATATATAAATATAGCTTTTATATTATATATATACTATGTGTGTAATATATTGAATATATAATGATATATAAATATATATATTTTTATATTATATATATATATATATATACTATGTGTGTAATATATTGAATATATAATGATATATAAATATATCTTTTATATTATATATATACTATATGTGTAATATATTGAATATATAAAAAATAAATTGGCCTTCAATAAATATTATTGAAAAAGAAAAGAAAATGAAATGACTGAGTTCATATTTAGCCAAAACTTTTTTTGTTTTAATTAGGGCCAGTTCACAACACATGCAGTCCAATGCACTTTTTTTCCGCATCAAAAACGCATAGAAGTCCGATCTGACTTTTCCTGATCGTGTGTATAGAATTCCGACGTACAAAGTGCCACAAGTGCTCAGAATAAATTTGGGGACGAAAGCTATTGGCTACTGGCCTCTACGTAGTCCCGTTGTACTTGTTATACGTGTGCGACCGTGTGTATGCAACACAAGTTTCGGCCAAAATCCGTCAGAAAAAAATCAGACGGATTTTGTGGTCGGAATGTCCGACCGTGTGTACGGGGCATTAGAGCTATGGGCAGAAGTGAGGTTTTGACGTCATGGAGACGGGTGGGGGCCATCTTCCCCTCACTCGTCTCCATGCCAAGAAAGGCACAACATCCGATCGCCTCCGCCGCTGCCGACGGCTCCGGTAAGCGGCGGAGGGGCCTGGAGCGTGGCGTGGGGCCCTCTTCCGCCGCCGATAAAAGTGATCTTGCGGCAAATCCGCCGCAGAGACCACTTTTATCTTGAAGCGGACCGCCGGCCGAACAAGAAGATACTGGGGTTATGGCAGCTAGCTGCTGCTATAACAATGATATCCTCCTTAAAACTAAGGACGTATATCGGCGTGCGGCGGTCCGGAAGTGGTTAAAGAGGAGGGCCCACAAAAAAAAAAAAATGAAAAGTCAGCAGTTACAAATACTGCAGCTGCTGACTTTTAATAATCGGATACTTACCTGTCCCGGGGTCCTGCGATGCGGGGGAACGAGACCCCTCCTCGTTCCCCACGGCGCCGGCATTCTTAATGTGGGAACCGCCGTGATTCGACGCTCACTCATCTGGGACACATGACAGGTCCCAGATGACTGTGCGGCGCCTACAGGAAGTGACGTTTAGCCCGGGCAATGAAGGTGGCAGACTACAAGGGACCCCCTAGCAACAGGCATTTAGAGGTGAGTAAAAAAATATTTTTTTTCCAATTATTTATTTTTTATTTTTTTTATGATTTTTTTTAAGCCACATTTTTTTTTTTTTTTTTGGTGGCAACACCACTTTAACTTAATATTGACACCTGCTGCAGATCACAACTGCAGTGCGTTTTGAATGCGGTGCAGGAAACGTGAGTTTCCCTCACCGCATTCTGGTGTGGCGGGCACTTAGGTTGGGTTCAGTGTTGCATTTAACATGCGCTGTGTTTGGGCAGCCCATTCATTTGAACTGGCTGCCTTATGCACCAAAACAGGTACATGTGCTTTTTTGTAACCAGTGCACCACCGTGCGTGTAAATGCTACATGAATCATCTGCCCTTTCTCAAGATGGCCACAGCTATAAATGCTAGGGGGTTGGTTTCAAAGGGGTTTCTCAACAAAATAAAGCATGAAGACATGGATGGATGGGGGAGTTTGCTTTGAATATTAAAAAATGAATTCAATAGCATTTTGGTTTGTGGTGCTCAGATGCAATGTACAGTGAGGGGGGAAAAAAGTATTTGATCCCCCCTGCTGATTTTGTACGTTTGGTCACTGACAAAGAAATGATCAGTCTATAATTTTAATGGTACCGTATATACTCTAGTATAAGCCGAGTTTTTCAGCACATTTTTTTTGTGCTGAAAATGCCCCCCTCGGCTTATATTGGAGTTAAGCATTTTACTGCTGCCGAAAATGACATTTTCCGAATCGACTTTGGGGCCCCGTACCTCGGTGCTAGGAACCCCAAATTTGGTGTGCAAACCCAGTGGAACTAGCACTACAAGTGGCCCCGAGATACAGGGCCCCAAAGTCGGTCAACTGTCCATCTGCAGCAATGTCATTTCCAGAAACCCCACATTTTGGCTGCAGCTAGGGGGCAGATAGGAACCCTTAGGCCCCTTTCACACAGAGGGCGTTTTGCAGGCGCTATAGCATTAGAAATAGCGCCTGCAATCCGCCCTCAAACTGCTGCTCCATGCACCCCAGTGTGAAAGCCCGAGGGCTTTCACACTGGAGCGGTGCGCTGGCAGGGCGTCAGGAAAAGTCCTGCCAGCAGCTTCTTTGGAGCGGTGAAGGATCGTGTGTTTACCGCTTCTCCACCGCTACTCCCCATTGAAATCAATGGGGCAGCGCTGTAATACCGCCGGCAAAACGCCGCTATTGCAGCATATTGCGGGCGGTTTTAACCCTTTCTCGGCCGCTAGCAGGGGTAAAAGCGCCCCCGCTAGCGGCCGAAATGCGCCCTAAATCCGACGGTAAAACGCTGCTAAAAATAGCGGCGTTTTACTGCCGACGCTATAGGTGGCTTGGTGTGAAAGCCGTCTTAACTACAGAGTTTGAAGTTCGGGGGGACCTATGGCTGCAAATGGTCACAGTGAGGCTGCAAATGGGCATTGTTGACCGTCTTTTCCACTTACAGTAGCTGCGCATTTCTCACCCTAGGCTTATACTCGAGTCAATAAGTTTTCCCATTTTATTGTGGTAAAATTAGGTGCCTTGGCTTATATTCGGGTCGGCTTATACTCGAGTATATACGGTAGTGTTTTTTCAAAAGGGACAGAGAAAAATATTTTTACTCAATATGTTTGTGTCTGCACACACAAATCCTGGCGTTATTGTGCGCTCGGAAGGCACAGGTGCAGCGTCCAGCCCCACTGCCAGCGGGCTGTCAAAATCTATGACAAGCTGGAATACGCAGCGGCTGGATGCTGTACCGAGTGGTACTCGTGTTTAGGGATGCATGCCCAGAATGCAGATTTCCTGCAGTGCGTTGACATGCAGTAACGTGCGTTGAGCTGTATGAAAAAGCAGACGTGCTCTAATTTTACACAGTGTGCACCACTGCTCATGTACGGTGTGATTAGGTCACACAGAAATCAATCGCTTTTTTTTTTGTTCTCTTGAGTTGACTGATGCTGATTAACGTAGATGAACGCACTTGGTGTGAATGAGCCCATAATAATATAAATTAGATGTGTAGTGAAGTAAAAGTACCTCTGTCAGTGGTTCCATGTATGGGTACCTCCAAGGATGGGTATGGAGATATGAGGACCTCCAGGTGTGAGGACCTCAGGTCCATTCTTGGATTTACTGTCGAATCAGCTATTAATCCCCCAAGGGCCCTGGTATGCAAAATTTTGAACATATTTTTGGGGGTCAAACGCCTGGACCCGCCTCAGTCCACCTAATGCCACGTACACACGATTGGACATTCCGACAACAAAACCGTGGATTTATTTCCGACGGGTGTTGGCTCAAACTTGTCTTGCATACACACGGTCGCACAAAAGTCGGAAATTCTGAACATCAAGAACGCGGTGATGTACAACACGTACGAAGAGCCTAGAAAAAAGTTCAATAGCCAGTGCGCTCTTCTGCTTGATTCCGAGCATGCGTGGAATTTTGTGCATCAGAATAAACGCGCTCGGAATTTCCGACAAATTTTGTTGTTGGAAAATTTGAGATCCAGCTCTCAAACATTTGTTGTCAGAAATTCCGACAGCAAATGTCCGATGGAGCCTACACGCGGTCGGAAGTTCCAACAACAAGCTCACATCGAACATTTGTTGTCGGAAATTTCGACCGTGTGTACGTGGCATTAGAAGCAGCGTCTGATGGTTAAGAGGTGTGCTTTGTCAGCATTATGTCTAGGAGTTGGGCAATGGAGGCATTCTCTTGTTTGAGCTTTGTCATGGAGGTGTTCTTACTTGAGTTTTGGCCATGGAGGATTTCTCTTGTTTGAGCTTTGGCCATGGTGGCTTTCTCTTGTTTGATCTTTGGCCATGGTGGCCTTCTTTTGTATGAGCTTTGGCCATGAAGGCCTTCTCTTATTTGAGCTTTTGGCAATGGTGACCTTCTCTTGTTTGAGCTTTGGCCATGGTAGCCTTCTCTTGTTTGAGCTTTTGGCAATGGAGGCCTTCTCTTGTTTGAGCTTTTGGCAATGGAGGCCTTCTCTTGTTTGAGCTTTGGCCATGGAGGCCTTCTCTTATTTGAGCTTTTGGCAATGGTGACCTTCTCTTGTTTGATCTTTGGCCATGGTAGCCTTCTCTTGTTTGAGCTTTTGGCAATGGAGGCCTTCTCTTGTTTGAGCTTTTGGCAATGGAGGCCTTCTCTTGTTTGAGCTTTTGGCAATGGAGGCCTTCTCTTGTTTGAGCTTTGGCCATGGTGGCCTTCTCTTGTTTGACCTTTTTATTTTCGTTTTGAATAGAGCAAGGAAGGGTATAACCTCTGACTGTTTTTTTTTTTTTTATTGCTGTATATGACTCAGCTGGGGATATTTTCCCTCAGTGCCACCCTTGTGGCAGCAGGTCACAAAATGAGAGGAACATGGTCACCAGGACAAGAAGGTACACTGGGCAAGATTGCAATCCTTCTGCACACTATCCAAAACAAGAAGAGATGTCTTAGCCATTTTAAATGTGACCAGCCAACTGTCAGCTGTCAGATAGAAGCAATAGGGTGGCTGTACAGGCCCCCCGGTACTGAGACCCCTGATGCCTCATTAAAGAGAACCTGTTATAGCACAATGTTATCACATAGGGGACCTTTGGTTCTAACCTTCTGTGTGCAGCAGCCCCCTTAATACTTACCTGAGCCCCATCTCGATCCAGCGATGTCCACGAGAGCCTTGCCCCTTAGGGGAATTGCACTTTTGATTGGCTATTGGCAGCAGTGGGAACCACTGGCTCTCGCTGCTGTCAATCACAGCCAGTGAGCCAATCAAGAGATGGAGGGGATGGGGCCAAGTCACGGCTCTGTATGTGAATTGACACACAGAGCAGTGGCTCGACTCGGGTGCCTCAATAGTAAGCTGCTTGTTGCGGGGCACCCAACAGGAGGGAGGAGCCAGGAGTGCCGGTGTCCTATCGAAAATAGTCCCCCATCTGATAGTGTCCCCCCTGTAGTGCGCAGGCGCAGCGCCTGCGCAGTACGGAGGACATAGGAGACTCCGAAAATCTCTGATCATCAACAGCTGATCATGAGCTCTACACGGTGCATTAATACCACATTCTGTCACACGCTCCCTCATGCTCCTGATCGTACAACTTTGCAAGGGGCGGTGTGAAGAGGCGGTGTGAAGGGGCGGTGTGAAGGGGCGGTGTACCTACAGAATGCACACAGCTGGGGCGGTGATAAGCAGTGTTGGTCATCTTACTTTAAAAAAGTAATTAGTTAAGTTACAAATTACTTCTCCCAAAAATTAATTGCGTTAGTAACTCAGTTACTACATTGGAAAAGTAATTAGTTACTCAGCAAAGTAACTGACTTTTTTTTTAATATTCTATACGTGTAACTAAGGGGCGGGTCTAGTATTACTGTAACCAAGGGGCGCATTTATTATTATTGTTATATATCGTGTAACCAAGGGGCTGCTCTATTATTACTCTAACCAAGGGGCAGATCTGTTATAGCGTGTAAGCAAGTGGCGGGTCTATTATTATTATATCGTGTAAGGGGCGGGTGGCTACAGAAGAGGGCGAATGTTAAATTAATGGGCAGAGCTCGATATATAACAATAATAATAAATGCGCCCCTTGGTTACAGTAATACTAGACCCGCCCCTTACTTACACGATAGACGCCCCTTGCAGAGTAGCACGAGCATCAGGAGCGTGCGGCATCGCCTCGTACAATTACATGTTAACTGCACCTGCGCGGTGTAGAGTTCACTCAGAGCTGTTTAGGTTCGGCAATTTTCGGAAGCTCCGTAGTCCTTCGTACTGCGCAAGCGCTGCTCCTGCGCAGTACAGGGGGTCCTTATCCGGCGGGGGGAACTTTTTCGGCAGGACACCGGAATTACACTACTGCCATCTAGTGGCAGTAGATGTAATTGGGGTAACTAAGCCAAAGTAATGGTAACTGAGTTACCATGAGGGGAAAAGTAATCAGTTAGATTACTCGTTACCCTCTAAAGTAACTGCGTTAGGTAACTCAGTTTATTTTAACTCAGTTACTTACATCACTGGTGATAAGGGCAGGTACTTCAATGTTACAATATATCTTCTCAGTAAACACGCCCGCAAACATCCGCCCATTTCTGAAATCCACCCCCTCGAGCACCAGGAGCGTGCAGGAGCGTGTGACAGAATATAATATTAACTGCGCAGGCGCCGGGTATACCTCATGATCAGCTGTTTTTCTTCTGAGACTTTTGGCGCCTACTTTGTCCTCCGTACTGCGCAAGTGCTGCGCCTGTGCAGTACGGGACGGACACTATCCGATGGGGGGACACTTCTAGTCAGAACACCGGCGTTGGCCCCCGAGAAAAAGAGGATCCAGGCTGCTGTGTGCAAAACCACTGCCCAGAGCAACTAAGTATAACATGTCTATTATTTTAATGAAAAAAATAAATAAAGCTTTTACAATTACTTTAAACCCCCCCCTCACTAGAAAAAACTTAGCCTATGAAAGTAAACACACATGGGGGGCGCCACGTACAAAAATATTGATCACAGTATTGCCACGTATGGCAGAGCAAGAGGAATAATTCTAGGGCCATCATTCATGGGTAACTCCAAACTGGTGACTTGTGGTGGCTTTTAAAGTGTCACCTATGGAGAATTTTGTGCTGCAAAGAACTTTATTGAATTTTCAATAAAACAAGTAAATAACATTGACTACAATGTAAGTTCAAATGCAACAGATCAGATTATAGCAAAGGAGCGAGGCACCATATTAAAAAATGGAATGGGTATGTAAGCATAAGGTTAGTGGAGATAGTTTATCCACTTCAGCCCCGGACCAATTTGCAGCCAAAGGACCAGGCCCCTTTTTGCGATTCGGCACTGCGTCGCTTTAACTGACAATTGCGCGGTCGTGCGACGTGGCTCCCAAACAAAATTGGCGTCCTTTTTTTCCCACAAATAGAGCTTTCTTTTGGTGGTATTTGATCGCCCCTGCGGTTTTTATTTTTTTTTTGCGCTATAAACAAAAATAGAGCGACAATTTTGAAAAAAATGCAATATTTTTTACTTTTTGCTATAATAAATATCCCCAAAAAATATATAAAAATTTTTTTTTTTTCCTCAGTTTAGGCTGATACGTATTCTTCTACATATTTTTGGTAAAAAAAAATCGCAATTATTGATTGGTTTGCGCAAAAGTTATAGCGTTTACAAAATAGGGGATAGTTTTTATAGCATTTTTATTAATATTTTTTTTTTTACTAGTAATGGCGGCGATCAGCGATTTTTATTGTGACTGCGACATTAAGGCGGACACATCGGACATTTTTGACACATTTTTGGGACCATTGTCATTTATACAGCAATCAATGCTATTTAAATGCATTTATTCCTGCATAAATGACACTAGCAGTGAAAGAGTTAACCACTAGGGGGCGGGGAGGGGTTATGGTCTGTGACGTGTGTGTTTTTTTTACATTAGGGGGCGTGGCTGACGTCTGAAGTCACTGATCGGCTTTCGCGATGACAGGGAACAGCCGATTAGTGACAGGCAGTGTAGGAAGCGTGGGGAGAGGTTTGTTTACACAGACCTCTCGCCGTTCTTCAGCTCTGTGACCCGATCGCGGGACACCAGCGGCGATCGGGTCCGCTGGTCCCGCGGCCGCGGGGCTCCCGACCGGGTCGCGCGCGCGCGACCCCACGGCTAGGCAATTAAAGGGGACGTACGTGTACGTGCTTTTGCCTAGCCGTGCCATTCTGCCGACGTATATGTGCAGGAGGCGGTCGGGAAGCTGTTATATAAGGGTATATATTACTTGTCCTGCGATAGCTGAGCCCATAAGGAGTCTTTTGTCTGTCAGTCAAGATATGACAGTCTACAGAAGGAGGGGTTTGGAAGATATTTAACAAGCAATGTCAAGTGATTAAAATAATGTGAGCAATAGAAATGGAAAAAGATGAGGGAAGATGAAAGAGCCGGAGAAACAAGGTGGATGAAGGGAGAGATCTGGTCACTTTTGGATACCAAAGTTTGTTCTTTCACGCACACAACTTTCAGGCTTGATATGTTGGCACAACCTCATCTTTTTTATTTTACGAAGAATTGGGATAATATATTGCATTTGTGTGGCCTAAAATAAACTTCAGTGTATTTTTTACGGAAGATTTGCGTTTAATATCATGTGACATAAACATTTGGAACTACCACCATTTTATTTTCCAGGGCATCTGCTTTCAGAAATGATATAATATTTGGGGTGTTTAAAAGTGTTTGTTAACCCGCAGGGTACAATTTACATTAGCCTCTTGGTTGATGAATCTAATGTCCCCCTGTGACTGTGCTTTATAAAAAATGCAGCTATATACCTTGTTTACAGAGCGCAGATCGACGACACGTGACCCGCCATCTCTCTCCTCTCTCGGATGACAGCTGCAGTGGGTGGGGCCGAGGGTCCCCTGCTGACGTCAGCCAGGAGGGGAGGAGGAGAGAGCTGGTGTTCTGTCGGAAAATGTCCGCCTATCAAATATTGTCTGCCCCGTACTGCGCAGGCGCAGCGCTTGCGCAGTACAGAGCACAAGGAAATTTGGAAAATCTCCGAAGATGAACGGCGCCTGCGCCGTGAGTCCAGATGCAAGCCCCACCATCCAAGTGGACATAGGGCTGCAAATAGTTAGAGGGCCCCTCGCGGGCTCGCTTATCTCGCCACGCTTCGGGCACGGCCTCGCTGCGCTCGGCTCTTTTGGATTCTAACTATATGTCCACTTGGATGGTGGGGCTTGAACCTGGACTCACAGCGCAGGTGCCGTTCATCTTCGGCTTTTTTCGTAATCTGCTTGCGCTGTGAATGAATGAATGATTTGTATAGCGCTGCAAATGCGAACTGAATCGCCTCAAGGCGCTTGGTCTGTCCTTGTTGTCCTGCTTAATTAGAAGAGGTGGGTCTTGAGTTTTTTCCTGAAGGCCTGATGGTTTTCTTCCAAGCGGATGTTGTTTGGTAGAGCGTTCCATAGCCGAGGTCCCTGTACTGCGAATCTTCGTTCTCCCTTAATTTGTAGTGGGCTTTGGGGAGGAGAAGGCGGTTTTGGTTTGTTCTGCATGCGCAGTACACAGCGGACACTATCCGATGGGGCACAGTATCCGACAGGACACCGGCCCCACCCGCTGCAGCTGTCATGTGAGAGAGGAGAGATCCGGCGGGTCACGTGATTGCCGATCTGCGCTGTGTAGACAAGGTATATAGCTGCATATTTTGTAAAGCACAGTCACAGGGGAACATTAGATTCATCAACCAAGAGGCAAATGTAAATTGTACCCTCATTTGAGCAGCAGAAGGGGAGCTTACAAACAGGGAGGGGGGGAGGACAGAGGAGAGAACGGATGACAGAGGTACGTAAACTGACCACAGTGTCAGGGCTCAGCAGTCAGTTTTCTATTGATGCTGGCTGCTGGAGGGTCTATGGATGCTGGCTGCTGGAGGGTCTATGGATGCTGGCTGCTGGAAGGTCTATTGATGCTGGCTGCTGGAGGGTCGATTGATGCTGGCTGCTGGAGGGTCTATTGATGCTGGCTGCTGGAGGGCCTATTGATGCTGGCTGCTGGAGGGCCTATTGATGCTGGCTGCTGGAGGGCCTATTGATGCTGGCTGCTGGAGGGCCTATTGATGCTGGCTGCTGGAGGGCCTATTGATGCTGGCTGCTGGAGGGCCTATTGATGCTGGCTGCTGGAGGGCCTATTGATGCTGGCTGCTGGAGGGTCTATTGATGCTGGCTGCTGGAGGGCCTATTGATGCTGGCTGCTGGAGGGCCTATTGATGCTTGCTGCTGGAGGGCCTATTGATGCTGGTTGCTGGAGGCCCTATTGATGCTTGCTGCTGGAGGCCCTATTGATGCTTGCTGCTGGAGGGCCTATTGATGCTTGCTGCTGGAGGGCCTATTGATGCTGGCTGCTGGAGGGTCTATTGATGCTGGCTGCTGGAGGGCCTATTGATGCTTGCTGCTGGAGGGCCTATTGATGCTGGCTGCTGGAGGGCCTATTGATGCTTGCTGCTGGAGGCCCTATTGATGCTTGCTGCTGGAGGGCCTATTGATGCTTGCTGCTGGAGGGCCTATTGATGCTTGCTGCTGGAGGCCCTATTGATGCTTGCTGCTGGAGGCCCTATTGATGCTTGCTGCTGGAGGCCCTATTGATGCTTGCTGCTGGAGGCCCTATTGATGCTTGCTGCTGGAGGCCCTATTGATGCTTGCTGCTGGAGGCCCTATTGATGCTTGCTGCTGGAGGCCCTATTGATGCTTGCTGCTGGAGGCCCTATTGATGCTTGCTGCTGGAGGGTCTATTGATGCTGGCTGCTGGAGGGTCTATTGATGCTGGCTGCTGGAGGGTCTATTGATGCTGGCTGCTGGAGGGTCTATTTATGCTGGCTGCTGGAGGGTCTATTTATGCTGGCTGCTGGAGGGTCTATTGATGCTGGCTGCTGGAGGGTCTATTGATGCTGGCTATTGTTGCTAGGGTATATATTGTTGCTAGGGGGTCTATTGTTGCTGAGGTGGGGTCTATCAAATTCCATACAAATTACTACGTAGCACAAAGGTTCTGTATTCTTATAAAGGAGCGGTACAGTAAGGTGGGTAGGGGGTGGAACCAAGGGACGGTGCTCAGAGTTGGGTAGGGGGGCAGAAACGAAGCATGACTCAGAAGGGAGGAGTTCCTGTACCTATTCTCTGAGAAAAAAAGCCTGAGTGGTCAGGGAATATAGCTTAGTGTAGCGTCACCTATAGCAGCCCCAGTTCCCAAAAATCAAGCAAGCCTAGCCTACTGATACATGGAAGCTCCCCAATCATCTCCATGGTCTATGAAACCAGAAGGGACCAGCATTTTGTCACTTCCGGTTTTGGTTTGTTGTTTACAAGCCGTTACTGGTGTGAAAGCATCTGATTTAAACAGATCTCTGTTTGATCAGATGCTTTTGAGAGTTTAGTAGTCCCCAAATTTCTCCATAAAGAGGACCTGTCATGCTTATTGCTATCACATGGATGTTGTTCATCCCTTGTGATAGCAATAAATGTATTAAAATAAAATGAAAAGACAGTGTAAGCGCCCCCGTCCCCCTATGCTCACGCACAAATCCGAACGCATACGCCGGTCCTGTAAACAGTGATCGCACCTTACGTGAGGTACCGCCGCGAATGTCTGAGCGAGAGCAATAATTCTAGCACCAAACCTCCTGTGTAACTCTAAACTTGTAACCTGGAAAGGCTTTTAGAGCGTTGCCTATGAAGTATTTTAAGTATAGTAGTATGTCGTCATTCCATGGGCACTCGCAGTTTTTAAGTGTGATATGTTAGATATATATTTACTCGGAGTAATATCATCTTTAATATTCTAACAAACAATAGAGTATTATATTGTGTTTGTGTGCAGTAAAATTCATTAAAGTGTAATTTTTCAAAAAACAGTTGTTTGAAAAACCACTGCGCAAATATCGCGTGACATAAAAAATCCGGAAAATCCACTGTGCACTGCCAGTGCACTTGGAAGTGCAGTCGCTGTAGATCAGAGGGCAATATTTGAAATGAGGGGAACCTCTGCTGTTTTCGATATAACCATATGACTGGTGTGGCAGTGATTAGGGACCATATGACTGGTGTGGAGTGATCGGGGACCATATGACTGGTGTGGAGTGATCATGGACCATATGACTGGTGTGGAGTGATCAGGGACCATATGACTGGTGTGGCAGTGATCAGGGACCATATGACTGGTGTGGAGTGATCAGGGACCATATGACTGGTGTGGCAGTGATCAGGGACCATATGACTGGTGTGGAGTGATCAGGGACCATATGACTGGTGTGGCTGTGATCAGGGACCATATGATTGGTGTGGAGTGATCAGGGACCATATGACTGGTGTGGCAGTGATCAGGGACCATATGACTGGTGTGGAGTGATCAGGGACCATATGACTGGTGTGGCAGTGATCAGGGACCATATGACTGGTGTGGAGTGATCAGGGACCATATGACTGGTGTGGCTGTGATCAGGGACCATATGATTGGTGTGGAGTGATCAGGGACCATATGACTGGTGTGGCAGTGATCAGGGACCATATGACTGGTGTGGAGTGATCAGGGACCATATGACTGGTGTGGCAGTGATCAGGGACCATATGACTGGTGTGGCTGTGATCAGGGACCATATGAGTGGTGTGGCAGTGATCAGGGACCATATGACTGGTGTGGCAGTGATCAGGGATCATATGACTGGTGTGGCAGTGATCAGGGACCATATGACTGGTGTGGCAGTGATCAGGGACCATATGACTGATGTGGCAGTGATCAGGGACCATATGACTGGTGTGGCTGTGATCAGGGACCATATGACTGATGTGGCAGTGATCAGGGACCATATGACTGGTGTGGCTGTGATCAGGGACCATATGACTGGTGTGGCAGTGATCAGGGACCATATGACTGGTGTTGCAGTCATCCCACCTATTGAGTGCCCCCACAGCAAGCACGCTGCTGTGTCTCAGCCAATCAGGAGAGAGAGTCTCTCGTGGACATCGCTGGACAGATAGGGGGCTCAGGTAAGTATTAGGGCGGCTGCTGCACACAGAAGGCTTTTATCTTAAGGCCCCTTTCACACTGGGGCGGTTTGCAAGCGCTATTGCGCTAAGAATAGCGCCTGCAAACCGACCCGAAACAGCTGTTGCTGTTCCTTCAGTGTGAAAGCCCGAGGGCTTTCACACTGAAGCGGTGCGCTTGCAGGACGCTCAAAAATGTCCTGCAAGCCGCATCTTTGGCTCGCTATAGGAGCGGTATATTTACCGCTCCTATAGCGCCCGGTCCCATTGAAAACAATGGGGGAGCGCGCCGAACCTGCCCGCAAAACGCCGCTATAGCGGCGGTTTGCGGGCGGTATTGACCCTTTTTCGGCCGCTCGCGGGGGGTAAAAACACCCCGAGAGCGGCCGCAATGCGCCGCTAAAACGCCGGTAAAGCGGCGCTAAATATAGCGCCGCTTTACCGCCAGCGCCCCCACCGCTCCAGTGTGAAAGTAGCCGAATGCATAGAATACATTAAGATAAAAAACCTTCTGACTTTGCAAACCCTTTAAGCCTTAAGGCTTTGGCATCACTCTAAGCTTAAGGGTCGGTTCACGCCATGCCCGCACATGAATCCTGCCTGTGCAAATCACATGCGGTTCTCTGATTCATTTTGACCACAGCACACCATTACTATTGTACCATGCGTGATCCGGTGCAGGCAAACTTACTGTGTCTTGCGTTTGGGGTGTTGCTTTGTACAGGCACCTGCTGCAGATCGCAAACGGAGTGCGTTTTGCATGTGGTGTGAATGTGGTCATGGTGTAAACTGGTCCTTTTAAGTGAACATGAAGAAAAAAGCTTTTTTAAAGTTTTGGATGTAGAAGGGATCAGCCAGAACCTCCGGTAGGTCTTTATTGCTGTATGTATCCTCACTGGCGGGATTCACTCTTTCTATTTGGTGGCCATTGCCTCCAAGACAAAGATCAATGGAAAGTACTAAGCTTTTCAGTTATCATCTGAAGAAGAGGCCATGGGAAATCTCCTCAATGGGGCACAAGCAGGTTTTCTCCAGTTTCCACCAGCGGAATGCACCCCCCCTCCTGCTTTGTAGAGCCCTGTTTTGAGTTTCAATAAGGGTAGATTTAGACATGCGTCTAAATATCCCTTGCCTCTGAAGCCCGATCCACCTCATTAATTACATCCTGATGGGTGGGGTGAAACGCGAATACCCCAACCTGGTATCCTAGCCAACTAGCCACAAATCTTCGCAGCTGCTGGTCGGGGTTGAATACTGGCTCATCAGTATACTGGCAAATCAAGGACTTTAACAAAATGGCGCCCATCCACAGTCTGCCTCGGCATATAATGAACTTCTCTTAGTAAAAAATTGGCTCAGCTTGGTCCTACCCATGGGAGAACCCTCTCTAACATGTTTCGCCCAGTGGGGGGGCTTAATCATTGAGGAAAATAAGACATCAGTTTAAAAAAAGGTATACATTTCAAAAACTGTCAAATAAAGTTGTCTGAAAACCATTCTAGTTTGCCTTTAAG
Source organism: Lithobates sylvaticus (assembly GCA_028564925.1). Taxonomy (NCBI): domain Eukaryota; kingdom Metazoa; phylum Chordata; class Amphibia; order Anura; family Ranidae; genus Lithobates; species Lithobates sylvaticus. The sequence goes on from CM053033.1 coordinate 220,454,830, forward strand.
GAAACAGTGCTTGTCGGGAAATGAGTTATTGGCTCACATGGGGTTTCATATTGGGAGACGAGTGCCGTCTGAGTCTCTTTTCATCAGAGATCATCAAGGCTCACGTACACTTGTATTTCACCAGAGGATAGAAAGTACAGGAGGAAAAGCCTGTGCAGTTTTTCATGCTTTGATCTAAGCTCGATTCCCCTGTTGATAAATTGAAAAGGCTCGTTGTAGGTTTAAAAAAAAAAACGAACTTGTATTAACCAATCTGGTAGCAGCTTTTATCATACTGATGGGGTTCATTTACTGCTGGTCATAGACTATATGGCCAAAAGTATTTGGTCAGCCCTCCAAATGATTGAGTTCAGGTGTCTCCAGTGAAGTGTCCTGGTAATTTCCTAGCATTCAGGCTGGGTTAGACCCCTTTCGCACCACAACGCCAATAGCGTTGACGGTAAAACGCCACTATTTTTAGCAGCGTTTTACCGTCGGATTTGCGGCACATTTCGGCCGCTAGCGGGGCGCTTTTACCCCCCGCTGGCGGCCGAGAAAGGGTTAAAACCCCCGGCAATATGCTGCAATGGCGGCGTTTTGCCGGCGGTATTACAGCGCTGCCCCATTGATTCCAATGGGGAGCAGCGCTGGAGGAGCGGTGAGTTCACCGCTCCTTCACTGCTTCAAAGAAGCTGCTGGCAGGACTTTTCCTGATGTCCTGCCAGCGCACCGCTGCAGTGTGAAAGCCCTCGGGCTTTCACACTGCAGACAATGGTGCAGCTGTTTTAGGGCGGATTGCCGGCACTATTTCTAACGCTATAACGCCTGCAAAACGCCCTTGGTGTGAAAGGGGACTTAGGGTTGTCACCTTTTCTTAACCACTTGCCGACCGGCGCACGACGATATACGTCGACAGAATGGCACGGACAGGCAGGAGGGCGTATATATAAGTCCCTCCTTTCTGCCTGTCCGTGCCATCGGGAGCGGCGTGAGTCCGGTCGCGGTCCCCGCTGACTCGATCGCCGCGGGGACCCCCGCGATCGTCTCACGGGACGGCTGAACGGGGAGATGCCGAGATAAACCGCATCTCCCCGTTCTGCCTAGCAACTAGTGACGCCGATCTCTGCTCCCTGTGATTGGAGCAGAGATCAGCATTCACTAGCTTACAGCCACGCCCCTCCCAGAGTAAAAAACACACCCCTAGGCATACTTAACCCTTACACTGCCCCCTTGTGGTTAACCCCTTCACTGCCAGTGTCCTTTATACAGGAATTAATGCATTTAAATAGCATTGATTGCTGTATAAATGACAATGGTCCCAAAAATGTGTCAAAAATGTCCGATGTGTCCGCCATAATGTCGCAGTCACAAAAAAAATCGCAGATCGCCGCCATTACTACTAAAAAAAAAATTATTAATAAAAATGCTATAAAACTATCCCCTATTTTGTAAACGCTATAACTTCTGCGCAAACCGATCAATAATCGCTTATTGCGATTTTTTTTTTACCAAAAATATGTAGAAGAATACGTATCGGCCTAAACTGAGGAAAAAAAATGTTTTTTTATATATTTTTGGGGGATATTTATTATAGCAAAAAGTAAAAAATAATGCATTTTTTTCAACATTGTCGCTCTATTTTTGTTTATAGTGCAAAAAATTTAAACCGCAGGGGCGATCAAATACCACCAAAAGAAAGCTCTATTTGTGGGAAAAAAAGGACGTCAATTTTGTTTGGGAGCCACGTCGCACGACCGCGCAATTGTCAGTTAAAGCGACGCAGTGCCGAATCGCAAAAAGGGGCCTGGTCCTTTGGCTGCAAATTGGTCCGGTCTGAGAGTGGTTAAAGCGGGGCTCCACTGCCTAAAACATATTTTTTTATTTTTTTGGTACAATGACATAGATGATGTTATGTAAAATTATAACTCACTTTTTCCCTTTTTTGTGTTTAGGATGTCCATTTTCGCTTTAAAAATGTACTTCTAAATCTTCTTATTCTTGGTTCTCATCTTGCCTGTGGGCATATGAATCCCACAGGCATCCTCTTCCAGGATACAGTGCCGCTGATCGACCAGCATGCACTGCGCGCTGTATCCCCGAATTCGCGGTAACCTTCAATAGAAGCGCCGTCAACAGCTCAGGTTGCCATCGCAACGGGCGGCGTCGTCGGAAGTCCTGCCCCATTGTGATGGCAATGGAGTTGAGCCAGGCCGCCGCACTGACTCCTGGGAACAATGACACAAGCTCCCAGGAGCCAGTGCGGCTCTCAGGAAATGACAAAATAGCCGCTATATCCACGCCCATATCCGAAGACTACACAGACAGGAAGTAAAGAAGATTACTACTAGCATACTAGCTCATTATAAATTACTTACCTGAGATCGAAGCCCCGACATCGGGCCTCGTTCTCCTCCTCCGACGCCGCCATCTATCGTGGCTCTGGCGCTGTGACTGGCCAGAGCCGCAATGACGTCACTCCCGCGCATGCGCGCTGGTGCCACCACTAACGGCATGATCACCGTTAGAAACGGCACTCTCAGTGCGCCTGCGCCGCCGTAGACATCGGTGTCTCTATTTCTGCAAATATCTCTTAAACCTTTTAGGTTTAGGAGATATTTCTTGGACCTACAGGTAAGCCTTAATCTAGGCTTACCTGTAGGTTAAAGGGGTTGTAATGGGTTTACAACCACTTTAAAGTCAAACCCGAACACTTTAGCAGTGCACATCATTTATTTTTTTTAATAGTATAAACTATACATATATTTTGCAATTAAATAAGATACCTAAATTGATTTCTAAATTAATTGAATTTCTTTCAATTTAAATTTAATTAAATAAAATTAATCATTTCTAAATTAATCACAAGGGTTCCCCTTTACATCAGAGTCTGCAGAGTCCCCCCTTACAGTGTAAGGGAACTCTGTGGACTCTGATTCCACAGAGTCCACAGAGCTCTGATTCCTCAGAGTCCACAGAGCTCTGATTCCTCAGAGTCCACAGAGCTCTGATTCCTCAGAGTCCACAGAGCTCTGATTCCTCAGAGTCCACAGAGCTCTGATTCCTCAGAGTCCACAGAGCTCTGATTCCACAGAGTCCACAGAGTTCTGATTCCTCAGAGTCCACAGAGTTCCCTTATACTGTAAGGGGGGACTCTGCAGACTCTGATGTAATTGAGAACTCTGGGGACTCTAACATAAGGGACTCTCTGGGAAACCCGATTTCAGGGGGGAACACTGAGAACTCTGATGTATGGAGAAGACTTTGATGTAAGGAGGAACACTGTGGCCTCTAATGTAAAGGGGAACTCTGATGTAAGGGGTGCTTTGAGAACTCCAATTTACCTTAGTGTACTCACTCAAAGACAGGAGAGAGAAGGGGGGAGACTTCAGTCACAGACAGGGATGGATGGTGAGCTCACTCACCCCTTGGCAGTCAACACCTCTCATCCAGATGTATCTGAGGCTACTGGACTTCAAATTTACGGCCCCAACTTTCCTTTCCTAAGGCACAGTGCCGGGGATTGGAGTGTGGGCAGACACAGAGGGGTAGGGGTGGGTGGAAAAGGTGCAGATCGAGCCCTCTCTCCTGTCCCGTCTGTGGGTGTGTGTGTGGGGATGGTTAGTGTTGGCTTTGGGCAGTGTAAAAGAGAGTGTAACAGACACTCTCGGCTTACACAACTGCAGCCAACAACCCTGCTGGGAAGCCATAGTCCGGTCTGAATAATGTGTCCAGGTTTCAGGTGGTCTGAAACCCGGACGCATGATTCCAAACCTGAACTGTCCAGGGGAATCCTGGACAGGTGGCAACCCTAGGCTGGGTTCTCACTGATGTGATGTTAGACATCGCATGTGATTCGCACTGCTGTGCAGATCATATGCGATGTCTGTGTGATGTGAATTCAGCCATACGGATTGTATGGCTGAATTTGCATCGCATTTGAACCAAAATGGAGCAGAACCCTTTTTTGATCTTCACTGGAATCAGATCTTGATCCGATTCCTGCACCATTTTGGCAGTTCGCACTGCGAACCGATCTGGGGGTGTCATTAGCTTTGTATAGTGACACCCACAGCAGTTCTCATAGGGCAGTAAGAACTGCCTGCCAGAGACATGCCATGAGGGAACCCGCCCTGGAATCGCGCTGGTGCCCGCAATGCAATAGTGTGAACCGAGCCTTTAACCTTGTGGCAACAGTTTGGGGAAGATTTCCTTTACAGGGGGTCCCCGAGTTACGAACTCGTTAGGGACTGGCCCCGTGTACGGAAGTCGGAAATGTTTGTAAGTCGGCGCGCATGCGCAGACCGACAAATACGGAGATTTCCGGACATTTCCGATGTTCCGTCTGTTGCCGTTCTGCGCATGCGCGGCAAATTACGGACATTTCCGGCATTTTTCGACGCTCCGTATGGCCGCGCATGCGCAGAACGGCCGAAAACCACCGAAAAATGGCGGAGGGTCCCCGCAGCACCCCGTTCGTAAGTAGGGGTTGTTCGTAGGTCGGGTGTTCGTAAGTCGGGGACCCCCTGTAGTTGTAGCATGATTACGCCCATGATTGCGTCCTTGTGTACAAAGCCAGCTCCATATAGACATGGTGTCATGAGTTTGGTGAGGAGAAACTTCAGTGGCCTGCACAGAGCCCTGACCTCAAACCGGGGGCGTATCATGAAATCAGTGGGCCTGTGTGCAAGATCTAAAGTGGGCCCAAGGGATTCAGGAAAAAAAAATGTGGTGGGTGTAGCGTGCTGCAGTGAAAAGTGGGCATGGTTTAAACGGTGACAAATATTGGGTGTGACTAAAAGGGGTGTGGTTAAATAGAGTCTGAGATGACTTGTATATGTATGAAGGTGGGTAGTATGTGCAGGAGAGGGGTGCAGAGTATATGGCGGTGGGTAGTATGTGCAGGAGAGGGGAGCGGTGGGTATTATGTGCCCACCTCCTGGCATCTGAAACCCCTTAAAGTACCGGGAGGCACCGGCACAAAGGGGTTAACAAAAGAACATACATTCCACATGAATACTTATGCTACCAAAAATGTGTGTGTGCTGTAAATTGCCTCCAGCAGTGCTCCTGTTTCTTCTTTGGCCATCATTTTGCTGAAGCCCAAAGCAGCCACTTCCCTATTGGACCCCCCCCCCCCCCTATATGTCCCTTTCTTCAATTAATATATGTGCATTTCCAGGCTTGATTGTATGTCTTGGCTCAGATAGAGAGGAAAGCTGACAGAAGCTTTACAGTGCTGAAGTTCATAGGCTGCCAATAATGGGAAAATGAAGAGAATATTAGGGAGGAAAGATAAGACACTATCCTTGTAAGTTTAATTCTTTTGTGTCTCCCTGGCAGCAGAGTTTGCCCTGTTACCTCCCCTGCTTTTCTTTTCTCCCTCCCTAATCTGTGTTCCCTCTGCACAGTCTATCATTACTGTTGCTTTCTTCCCCTTCTGCAGCAGTAAATCTTAACGCTATCAGCTGATCGGCCTCTAGTGACTCTGGTTTTAGAGAGCAACTGAGCATGTGCAGAGCAGGGTGAGGCTGTGCATTACTGGATTCTTAACAGAATAGGCACTTATGTTTAACCACTTACCCACTGGGCACTTAAACCCCCTTCCTAACCAGACCAATTTTCAGCTTTCGGTGCTCTCACACTTTGAATGACAATTACTCAGTCATGCAACACTGTACCCAAATGAATTTTTTGTACTTTTTTTCCCACAAATAGAGCTTTCTTTTGGTGGTATTTGATCACCTCTGGGTTTTTTAAAGAGGAAGTAAAGCCTCTTAAAAAAAAAAAGACACCCTGCAAGGCAAAGGCATAATGAGCTAGTATGCATAGCATACTAGCTCATTATGAAAAACTTACCTGAAAACGAAGCCCCCGAAGCCGTCCTTATCCTCGATCTTCTTCGCCGCCATCCAGGGCTGGAGTGACTTCCGGGTCTCGCCGCTCCAGCGCTATCATTCCCTGGAGCGGCGAGACGTCACTCCCGCGCATGCGCACGAGATCGGCATATCGCCGTGATCTCGGCATCTTCAGTGCGCCCTCAGTGCGCCTGCGCACCGTAGACAGCGATGCCTTTTCAGCACTAAATATCTCCTAAACCATGTAGGTTTAGGAGATATTTATTGGACCTACAGGTAAGCCTAGATGTCATATGGAAGGGTTTACTTCCACTTTAATTTTTGCGCTAAGAATCAAAATATACTGAAAATTCTATGTTTCTATTAAAATTTATTGGCAGAGTATTGGCAGAGTATTGGCAGAGTATTGGCAGAGTATTGCAGTGTTGCACAGTGGTGGCAGATCGTAGCACAATGGTGGCAGAGCGTTGCAGAGCGTTGCACAGTGGTTGCAGAGCGTTGCACAGTGGTTGCAGAGCGTTGCACAGTGGTTGCAGAGCGTTGCACAGTGGGGGCAGAGTATTGCACAGTGGTTGCAGAGCATTGCACAGTGGTGGCAGAGCATTGCACAGTGGTGGCAGAGCGTTGCACAGTGGTGGCAGAGCGTTGCACAGTGGTGGCAGAGCGTTGCACAGTGGTGGCAGTGTATCTGTCACTGACCAGCGCTGTGGGCACTACACATCCTGCCCACAGCGCTGGTCCCATCTCTCCCCCCCCCCCCCTTCCGCTTCTCCCCTCTCACTGTACCGATCGGTACAGAGAGGGGAGGGAGGAACCGACGTCATGACGTGACGCCGGTTTGTGTACATGTGATCGCTCTGTCATTTGACGGAGCGATCACATGGTAAACGGCCGCTATAAGTGGCCGTTTACCATGATCCGTGATGCGCCGGGTCCTCGGGACCCGGCGGTCACGGATGTTCCCGAGTGCGCACCCCAGGGGGTGCGTGGGAGCAAGTTTCTGGGAGGACGTCCGTAGGACGTCCACCCAGGATAAGCCGACCACGCTGTAGCCGTCTTTCGGCTATGGCCCGGTCGGCATGTGGTTAACATAGCTATACATGGAAAAGGGGCCAGCCTGAAGTAATCTAGCAGGACCTAATTTTCTAAGTATCACTTTAAACCCAACATTTTCACCCGTTGTAAAGCATATACAGTATCTCACAAAAGTGAGTACACCCCTCACATTTTTGTAAATATTTTATTATATCTTTCCATGTGACAACACTGAAGAAATGACACTTTGCTACAATGTAAAGTAGTGAGTGTACAGCTTGTATAACAGTGTAAATTTGCTGTCCCCTCAAAATAAGTCAACACACAGCCATTAATGTCTAAACCGCTGGCTACAAAAGTGAGTACACCCCTAAGTGAAAATGTCCAAATTGGGCCCAATGTGTCAATATTTTGTTTGGCCACCATTATTTTCCAGCACTGCCTTAACCCTCTTGGGCATGGAGTTCACCAGAGCTTCACAGGTTGTCGCTGGAGTCCTCTTCCACTCTATGACAACATCACAGAGCTGGTGGATGTTAGAGACCTTGCGCTCCTCCACCTTCTGTTTGAGGATGCCCCACAGACGCTCAATAGGGTTTAGGTCTGGAGTCATGCTTGGCCAGTCCATCACCTTTACCCTCAGCTTCTTTAGCAAGGCAGTGGTCATCTTGGAGGTGTGTTTGGGGTCGTTATCATGTTAGAATACTGCCCTGCGGCCCAGTCTCTGAAGGGAGGGGATCATGCTCTGCTTCAGTATGTCACAGTACATGTTGGCATTCATGGTTCCCTCAATGATCTGTAGCTCCCCAGTGCCGGCAGCACTCATGCAGCCCCAGACCATGACACTCCCACCACCATGCTTGACTGTAGGCAAGACACACTTGTCTTTGTACTCCTCACCTGGTTGCCCCCACACACGCCTGACACCATCTGAACCAAATAAGTTTATCTTGGTCTCATCAGACCACAGGACATGGTTCCAGTAATCCATGTCCTTAGTCTGCTTGTCTTCAGCAAACTGCTTGTGGGCTTTTGTGCATCATCTTTAGAAGAGGCTTCCTTCTGGGATGACAGCCATGCAGACCAATTTGATGCAGTGTGCGGCGTATGGTCTGAGCACTGACAGGCTGACCCCCCTCCCCTACAACCTCTATAGCAATGCTGGCAGCACTCATACGTCTATTTCCCAAAGACAACCTCTGGATATGATGCTGAGCACGTGACCTCAACTTCTTTGGTCGATCATGGCGAGGCCTGTTCTGAGTGGAACCTGTCCTGATAAACCCCTGTATGGTCTTGGCCACCGTGCTGCAGCTCAGTTTCAGGGTCTTGGCAATCTTCTTATATCCTAGGCCATCTTTATGTAGGGCAACAATTCTTTTTTCCAGAGCCTCAGAGAGTTCTTTGCCATGAGGTGCCATGCTGAACTTCCAGTGACCAGTATGCGAGAGTGAGAGCAGAGTTTAACACACCTGCTCCACATTCACACCTGAGACCTCGTAACATTAATGAGTCGCATGACACCGGGGAAAATTAATTGGGCCCAATTTGGACATTTTCACTTAGGGGGTGTACTCACTTTTGTTGCCAGCGGTTTAGACATTAATGGCTGTGTGTTGAGTAATTTTGAGGGGACAGCAAATTTCCACTGTTATACAAGCTGTACACTCACTACTTTTACATTGTAGCAAAGTGTCATTTCTTCAGTGTTGTCACATGAAAAGATGTAATAAAATATTTACAAAAAATGTGAGGGGTGTACTCACTTTTGTGAGATACTGTACAGTGCCTTGAAAAAGTGTTCATGGCCTTTGAAGCATGGAGCTTATATTCTACTTTAAATGTGTGTCCAGGGTTCATATCTAGAGGGATGGGGAGGGTAGCTCCAGCACACAGCAGGTGATTAACGCATGCAACTGTGCACTGTTTTCTATAAGATTGTGTACTCCCTCCACTCAGGTCTCAGAATACACTAAGCTTCCTTCCCTTCCCTAGAAGACTGTGTACAGGGGAGGTGTGTCCATTCCCTCCACTCAGGTCTCAGAATACACTCGGCTCCCTGCTTTCTGGACTTTGGCTCTGGAGAAGAAAGGGCTTCAGATAAACATGTACAGCTTATGTGGGGAGGATTTGTTTAATCTCTGTGTAACACCTGAAACCTGATAATCAAGAACCTCCGCTTCCATTTCACTGTAATGCCGCGTACACACGATCGGACTTTCGGCCAGCAAAAGACCGATGAGAGCTTTTCGTCAGAAAATGCGACCATGTGTACGCTCCATCGGACTTTTGCTGGCCGAATTTCCGCCAGCAAAATTTTGAGAGCATGTTCTCAATTTTTCAGACGGGAAAAGTTTCTATCGGAAATTGCGATCGTTTGTAGCAATTCCGACGCAAAATTCCTACGCATGCTCGGAAACAATTCAACGCATGCTCGGAAGCATTGAACTTCATTTTTGCGCCTCGTCATAGTGTTGTACGTCACGCGTTCTTGACGGTCGGAGTTTGGTGTAACAGTGTGTAGGCAACACAAGCTTGAGCGGAATTCCATCGGAATAACCATCCAAAGATGAGAATTCCGATCGTGTTTACGTGGCATTACAGCTCCTGAGTATGCATAACACTATTAAATAGGAGACCCATTGTTAAAAGGAATGTAAACCGCTAGGGCTTTCTTGTTTGATACGGCTATGCACACTAAGCCCCCATTCACACCTCAGCGTTTTGTGGCTTGAAGCCTCAAAACGCTGGAGGAGAAAAAAAAATCTATTATTCTCTATGGAGATGGTTCATATCTCCACTGCACGTCACCTGAAGCTCAAAAAGTTCTGGAGCTTTTTTTTGTAGGTCGATTTGGGCAAATTGGTACATTTTTGAAGCGTTTTTTGTTCCATTGAACTGCATGAAAAAGCTTGATGCAAGTGTTTTTTGAGCGTTTTTAATGCGTTTTGTCATGCATGTTTGAGCGTTTTTCTGCTCAAATGCAATATTTAAGTGAAAATGAATAAATAATAAAATACATAAATAATAAAAATTAGACATGTGCAATTTGTTTAGTTACGAATTCGTTTTCCGTTCAAATTTGTTATTTTCGTTCATTCGTTATCGTACGAATGAACGAATGGTTTACTAAAAATTCTAACGAAAAACGAACTATCGAAAAGAACGAATATGAAAAACAACGAAAATACGAAATAATTAAATTAGAAACAACGAAACTACGAAAGAATGAAAATCCGAAAAACGAAAATAGAAACAACGAAAATAGCGAACAAAGATTCAAAAATAACGAAAATCAAAATGAACGAAAAATAATCGAAGTTTACGAATATTCGGAAAAAGGAAATCAAAACAACGAAAATACGAAATAACAAAAATTCTGCTGATCGAGAATTCGAAAGAACGAATGTTAGTTCTGATTCTGAAATATTCCATCCTGAGTCCAGATAGGGTGTGGTTGGGTCGGAGGCACTGTGTTTTTTGGTGGATTTTTGAGTTAAGTTCTGACTTGTGAGAGAGAAATTCTTTGTTTCTTAAACATGTAAATAGCATACACATTACATAAAATTATGATTTATGCTCCGATTATGAATCTACGAAAACAATGTTACGAAAGTACGAATAAATCAATCTTACGAAAGTACGAATGTAACTAAATCTACGAAAATACGAATTTCGAATCAATGAAAATTAGATTCGTAGCAACAAAGTCAGAAACAAATGTTCAAAAACGTGACGTTCAGGTGTGAATGCAGCCTTATGCCTCGTACACACGGTCGGAATTTCCGATGGAAACAGTCCGATGGGAGCTTTTCAACGTATTTTCCGACCGTGTGTATGCCCATCGGTCTTTTTCTGTCGGAATTTCTGACAGACTTTGGATTGAGAGCCTGTTCTTAATTTTTCGAAAACCTTTCTATCGGATTTTCCGATCGTGTGTATGCAATTCCGACACGCAAAATTCCGACGCATGCTCGGAAACAATTAGACGCATGCTCAGAAGCATTACACTTCCCTTTTATAGTGCTGTCTAACGTGTTTTATGCCACTGTGTTACTGACCATCGGAATTTGGTGTGACCGTGTGTAGGCAAGACAGTTTGAGCGAAATTCCGTCGGAATCCCGACGGGAAAACCATCAGAGCTTTTTCCGACGAGAATTCCGTCCGTGTGTACGCGGCATTAGGAACTGGGAGACGAGGTAACATGTAAGGTATAACAGTTGTCCCCTCCCATGCATTTTTAATACAGTACTAACTTTTTCCAGGCTGGTCATGTGACATGTAGGGTCCCGTTGAGATCTTCCTCAGGAGTGGGCAGTCATTATTGATTCAGAAAGCAGCTGATGTGATGATGTAAGCACCATCCTCTGTATCATTGTATGTGAGTGCAGGCATACCTCCCAACATTTTGAGATGGGAATGAGGGACACCTTTTAGCAAACGTATGTAGGCATAGGACACGCCCCCTGCCACACCCCCTTAAAGGAGAATTAACCAAACAAAAGGTTAATTAAATTCACAAGGGTATTTATTTACCACTACTATTCCTTTATATTGGCTTTTAAAATTTACAAATGCAGCAATTTAAAAATTAGATAAGAGTTTTAGCACTGGGAAACCACTTTTTGAACGATTAAATAGTGCATTTTATATACAACTATATAAATCAGACCAGAATGAGGGACAAATGAGGAGGAATGAGGGACAGAGGGACATTGCTCCAATTCATGGACAGTCCCTCGAAATCAGGGACAGTTGGGAGGTATGATGCAGGGCGCCATGCTGATGCACCTTTAGGGGGTGTGTCAGTTAGGCTCCACACTCACCAGATAGGCTCAGTCTTCTGGGTTAAATGATGCCCAGCCAATCTTTTACAAATCAGCTGATGCAAAATTTACAGTTCATTCAAAAGATGATAGATATAATGAAAAAGGAACTTTCAGCCATGATGGAGAGTCCAACTGAGTTTAAGCACTTGAGGTCCAGGCCATAGCCAAATGATGGCTACAGCGCGGACCTCAATTTCCGGGAGGGGCGCGCGGGGAGGGCGCTGTGATCACCGAGTCACTGAGACTCGGGTGATCACCGATCCGAGTAAGGGGCCGGTCATTAAATCCTTTAGGGGCTGAAGTGGTTAATGTTCAACTTTGGTTTACTACTGCTTTAAATCTACGACTGATTGAATATTTATCATTTTCTCTATGTCCAACATAATAACGTATGGGAATATTTTGCAGGATGCAAAGTCCTGTTGGGGCAGACATAGGGTTTAATGCGCTCTCTAACTGTAACGCACTGTGAGTTATACTTTTAAAGGCTGGCAAATGTAAGCATATTCGCCGTTCAAGTCTATGTTCAAGGGCATTGGCCCAGAAGATTCATGTCAGGTATAACTATGTACATTGCAGGGATTTTTAACAAACTTTGTTGCAGATTCCTACCTTTTGTTATTTGAAAGAAGAGCTGTTGGGAATGGGGATGATTTTATAATAATTAGTCAGCTGCTGCACTTGCAGTGCTCTAATGAGGAAAGTGTCAGGGACTGCATCTCTTTAGATGTAAGTTTCTCACCAAAAAATTACATTTTTGTTGCAGGGGATGCCCAAAATCTGTGCAGACTTATGGGAAAATCAGTGAGCCAATCACACGAGCAGAAAATGCATTTCATGGGGGCGTTCTGTACGTCATCTGTGCACTGAACACCTCCAGGTTGTCATATTGCATTTTACAGAAGATTACAGCGCTGCAGAGTTAAAAGGAAAGGTCATTTTTCATAACATTCAATAATAATATGAGTCGCAATTGTATACACAATATATTTGTTTGCTGCGATAGTGCAGTTACCCTTTATAGTAGAACTAAAGGCTCCTGTCTGAAGTCTAAACAATTACAAAATCCAGTTACACTGTGATGCACAAGCCTCATAAAGTAGATACAAAAAAAACAATCTTTACCTTCCCTGACTGGGCCAAATCCTCCTTCATTTGTATCTCACACGCTCCCCTTTCACAGGCACTGCAGATCACACTGGGAGAGGCAAAGTTGCCAATCCAAAAAAGCAGTGGGTGGGACTAGATGTGGCCAGCTGCTGATTAATAAGCTGCAGGATTGTGAATCAGCAGTGACAATGCTAATAGACATGCCCCCTGCAACATTTCATCCCCTTGTAGTATAAGCAAGCGCAGAATACATGAGAGTGGCAACTCTGCTCTGAATTCAGGAGCAGTGCAGCATAGTTGCCACACCATCACATGAAGCTGCAGATGCTTATGTTAATTAAGTGCAGTGCCACATATTTGTTTTTTTTTAAATGGGAGGACATACAGTACTTTAAAAAGTATGCAGGGTGGATGAAAAATGTACAAAAAAAAATGCAGTGGTTTGGATTTAAATTTAAAGAAGTTGTAAAGTCGGAAGTTTTTTATCTTAATACATTCTATGCATTAAGATAAAAAGCCTTCTGTGTGCAGCAGCCGCACCAGCACCCCCTAATACTTACCTGAGCCCCATCTCTGTCATGCGATGTCCACACGTGTCTCAGCCGTCCGGGACTCTCCCTCCAGATTGGCTGAGACACAGCAGCGGCGCCATTGGCTCAATCAAAGTCAGTCAGCCAATCAGGAGAGAGAGGGGGCGGGGCTGGGCCACAGAGCCGTGTGTGGATTGACACAGGGAGATGTGACTCGGCTCGGGTGCCCCCATAACAAGCTGCTTGCTGAGGGGGCACCCAACAGAAGGGAGGGGCCAGGAGAGCAGAGGAGGATCTGGGCTGCTCTGTGCAAATCCACTGCACAGAGGAGGTAAGTATAACATGTTTGTTCTTTTTATTTAAAAAAAAAAAAAAGATACTTTACAATCACTTTAAGTAATAGCCTGAAACTTGGAGACCAACCTACTGCCCACGGTGAAAGAGCAAGGATACGCACATCATGTAATCAATCAGAAGACACCTAGAATTTGGGTACATATGCTAAAATTTTCTCTTTTTAAATCCAAAATTTGCTTTCTAATTTATTTTAATAGTTTTTTTCCTATTCACCAGCATAGAATTAAAGCTAACAAACCATACTTGTACAGTAAAACATGTTATACTGTACGTTACCACAATGCTAGGTGTGAAGGTGGTCCTAAAGCAGCTCCCATATTTCCCTTGATACAAGTACAGGTTTACTGCAGGGTTTTTGTCATGCTCTGCTGAGTTCGACCCATTTAGGTAGCTCAGTCCTTTCTCTTTTTGCTATATGACCAAACTTTATGGACACCTGACCATCAAGACTACAATATATAACCAAAAGTTTGGTGACACTTAAACCCACAAAATTATTCAGGTTCAAGTATTTGCAGTGAATTAGCAACAATCTGGATAAGGTCCTTTTCTCTTCCAGCTTGAGTGAGCCCCTGTGCACAAAGCCAGCTCCATAAAAGCATGGTTTAGATGAGTTTGGCATGGAGGAACTTGAGCGCCCTGCACAGAACCGTGACCTCAACCCTACGTGGTGCTTAAGAACAGCTGCATACCAAAAAGCACAAAAAAAAATGCCCTAATAGTTACACTGCAGCCCCTCTCTGTCTCTGTAATGCTGTGTCCACAGTTGTCTCACCGTCCGGTACTCTACCTCCAAATTGCTGAGACACAGCACGGCGCCATTGCCAAACACATCCAAATCTAGACAGCCATTCCAGAGAGAGTGGAGCGGGGCTGCCACAGAGCCCGTTGTGATTGAAACCAGAGATTTGAACGCTCGGGTGCCCCCAAAAGCTCTCTAGGGGTGCACCCAACAGAAGGGGCCACAGGATGAGCATAGAGGATCTGGCTAGTCTATTGCAAATCATCTGACAGATGGTGGTAATGGATAACAGTTGGTTCTTTTTATTAAAAAAACAAAAAAAAAAGTTACTTTACATACTTAAGTAAAGCCTGTAACTTGGTACGACCAACCTACGCCCACGTGTATAAGGCAAGTATTGCACAAAGCCAGCTCCATAAAAGCATGGTTTAGATGAGTTTGGCATGGAGGAACTTGAGCGCCCTGCACAGAACCGTGACCTCAACCCTACTGAACACCAATGGAATGCATTGGAATCAGGGCAGTTTTTAAGGCAGGGCAAAAGGGGCAGCTGCCATGGGCCCTGTCATTGTTGTGGTGCCCAAAGCAGCTGCCTCATACTTGCCAACTATCCTGGTCTAAATTCCCTCATCCCTTGAAGTTTTGGTCCCGTGCTGTGTACCAATATCTCAGTGTGAAGTGCTGCTACTAATGCTGCTCAGCTCTGCCCTATTGTTGTGTAAAGATGACTCACCTGCAGACCATGTGTTTACATGTAAATTAACGACATTCATATGTAAATAGGGGTGGCCGGCGACATTGATATGTATATCATGCCCCCCTGAGGTCATATCCTCAGTAATCTCTAGCAACCAATCAACAAGCAGAAATCATGTGCTGTAACCTCTAGCAACTAATCAGTGAGCCGTCATGTGTGCTGTAACTTCCAGCAACTAGTCAGTGAGCGGTAATGATACACTGTAACCTCTGGCAACCAATCGCAATAGCAGTGTAAACTGATTTGGAGTCTAGGTGCTATTTATTGTATGGCTCAGAGCAGGTGGAGAGCAAAACTGCATGGGGGGGCCCCAAGAAAAGTTTTGCCCAGGGTCCAATCAATATTAAAGACGGCCCTGATTGGAATGCTGGTTGTGAGTAAGGTCATTTTGGTTAATATCGGTACTTGACCTCACAAATGCTGAATAAGAACAAATTCACACAGACACACTCCAAAATCTTGTAGAAAGCCTTCCCAGAAGAGTGGATGCTGTTATAGCTGCACATTCAGGAGGCCCAACTCTATATTTTAAAGCCATAGTTTTTGGAATGGGATTTCCAACAAGCTAATACAGGGGTGATGACCAAGGGTCCACATGCTTTGGCCATAAAGTGTGCCTGTAGTTCTACTTTAAACACTTCCTGTCAGTGGTGGCCCATATGGATGACAGGGGGTATCTATTTGTATGACTGAAGCACATGGCACTGTATATTTGCACACGGCGGTGTATATTTGTGTTACTGTAGCACACAAATTTTGTATTCCGCTGCCTTGGACAAGATCAAAAATGTAACCTTATCCTGTTGCCCCCTCTTGCATTGCACTCTGTCCAGGCCAAGCCCCACTTACCCACGAGCCTGGTTTTATCAGCTCCTAATTGAAAAAAATTGGAATCTTCCCCCCACACCATCCCTGTATAAATGTAGTTCATTTCTTGGGATGGCTGGCGAGGGTTTGGGCTGGCCAATCCTTGCGTAAAGTGTCACTCCAGCAACAAGTGTTTGGCACTTGTACACGGGCACTTTGACTAAGGCACTGCTATAAAAAAGTAAGTACAGACATTAGTGTTCCACACCCATTTTACACGAAGTTCCCCTTCATCCTCTAACTTTCCTCAGCCTTCCTTCTATTCCCATCTCCCCACCCTCCAACATGCTCACACTAATCTTTGCTATAGCGTCCTCTCTCCTCAAACTCTCATTTCTTTACCCCCCTCTCCAGCCCGCAACCTGTACATATCTCCCTCTCTTCTGCCCACTCAATATTACTGCACTTATCACCTCCTGCTGATTCTAAGCCCACACAGTATCACCACTTCCACTCCACTGCCCTCCTATAAATCCCACTCCCGCCTTACCACCCTCACCCTCCTACTACTCCTAATGTCTGGGGACATCGCACCAAACCCCGGCCTCCCACCCCCAAAATTGGCTGTCTATCTCCTCCAACAATAGTCGTAACTCCCAACTTCTCATCCCAATTCCCCTGATTCCACAAGTCAGCCCCCCTCTTTCATGTGCCCTCTGAAATGCCCACTCGGTCTTCGACAAACTAGCTTCTGTCAATGACCTTTTCCTCTCCAAATCCCTTAATCTATTTGCTGTTACCGAAAAGTGGCTCCAGGAATTCGATACTACCTCTTCAGCTACCCTGTCCCACAGTGGCCTCCTCTGGACTCCACCAGACCCAGTGGACAAAAAAAAGGTGGCGTTGGACTTCTCCTCTCCCCACAATGCACCTTCCAGGTTCTTCCCACACCTCCCTCTCTTTCCCCCTGCTCTTTCGAAGTTCACTGCATTTGTCTTTTCTCTCCAGCTTGTCTGAGGGCCGCAGTCGTTTATCGGCCTCCTGGACCAGTGTCACGCTTTTCTGGATTACTTCTCTGCATGGCTACCCTATTTTCTCTCCTCTGAAGTACCTGCTATCATTCTAGGTGACTTTAACATTCCAATCAATGTTAATACTGCAACCACTTCTCAACTGCTCAACCTAACCTCCTCTTTTAACCTAACACAATGGACACAAACCACCACTCACTCCAACGGCAATACTCTCAACCTCGTATTCTCCCATCGCTGCACTCCCTGCAACCTCTCTAACACCCCCTTTCCTCTCTCTGATCACAACCTTATCCGTTTCACACTCTCCTTGTCTTCTACCTCCCATGCTGCCAACCCAGAAACTACTACCCGCAGAAACCTTTGCAACCTCAACCCTTCCCTTCTTCATTCTGCTACTAATGGCCTTTACGACAAAATCGCACCCCTGTCCTGCCCAGACCTAACTACTTCCATCTACAACAACATGCTGTCATCCTCCCTAGACGTACTTCCTCCTCTTTCTACACGCAGAACCAGGCCCCATCTGCCACAACCCTGGCTAACAGATGACACCAGAAGTCTCTAGAGATGCAGCTGTGCTCTTGAGCGAGCATGGCGTAAATCTAAATCCCTGCAAGACATTACCCTCTACAAATCTGCCCTTCTCAAATACAACTCCTTGACAAAACCTTGTCAACTCTTTTCTACCCTTAATTCCTTACTTCAACCCCCACTGCCCCCACCCACCAACTTGATTACCGCTCAACAGATTGCCAACCATTTCAAAAGCAAAATTGACACAATTCGCAAGGAGATATCCAGCATTAAACTTCCTCCCCTACCCAACACATCAGGTCCAACACCACACTCAATACGCTCCTTCTGCCCAGTTACCACCAATGAAGTTGATAAACTCCTCTCCATGGACCACCTCACCACCTGTCCCCTGGACCCTGTCCCCTCACAATTACTGCGACCACCTTCCCACTCTATCCTAAACTACCTAAACCACATCTTCAACCTCTCCTCCGGAACCTTTCCTTCCCTGCTCAAACAAGCACTGGTTACCCCCTACTTAAAAAAAACCCACTAGACCCCACCTGTTTGAATAACTTAAGACCCATCTCCATGCTCCCATTTGCCTCATTGAACGCCTTGTCCATGACCGAATGAGTCGCTACCTCATGGACAACAACCTTCTCGACCCTTTACAGTCCGGCTTCCATGCACAACATTCCACTGAAACTGCCCTACTAAAACTCACCACTGACCTTCTAACTGCTAAAACCAATGGCCATTACTCCACACTCATACTCTTATGCCCCGTACACACGGTCGGAAATTCCGACCACAAAATCCGTCGGATTTTTTCCAACGGATTTTGTCCGACACTGGTGTTGCATACACACGGTCGGACAAAGTTGTCGGAAAATCCGATCATTCTGAACGTGGTGACGTTCGTTGCGTACGGCGGGACTAAGTAGAGGCTAGTAGACAATAGCTTTGGTCTTGTAATGTGATCTGAGCATGCGTGGCACTTTGTCCGTCGGAATTCGCTACACACGATCGGAAAAGGTCCAATAGGACTTTGTTGTCGGAAAATTTGAGAGCAGGATCTCAAACTTTTTCCGTCAGAAATTCCGACGGAAAAAGTCCGATGGAGCCCACACACGGTCGGAATTTCCGAAAAACATGGTCCGATGGGACATTTTACGTCGGAAAATCCGAACGTGTGTACGGGGCATTAGACCTCTCTGCTGCCTTCGACACAATTGACCACCTGCTCCTCCTCAGCAACTACACTCCCTTGGCCTCTGTGATTATGCTTTGTCCTGGTTCTCCTCCTACCTATCTCAGTGCACTTTCAGTGTCACTTACAACTCCATCTCCTCCGCTCCTCTTCCTCTCTATGTTGGGGTACCCCAAGGCTCCGTCCTTGGGCCCCTCCTATTCTTGCTCTATACCTCTTCCCTGGGCCAGTTGATAACCTCCCATGGCTTTCAATACCACCTCTACGTCAATGACACCCAGATCTATCTCTCCACTCCTCAACTCACTCCCTCGATCTCCATGCGGATCTCAAACTTACTGAATGACATATCGGTATGGATGTCACATCACTTTCTCAAACTCAATCTTTCAAAAACTGAGCTCATATTTACTCCTTCCCGCCCCCCCCCCCCCCCCCCCTGGGTGCTGGGTGTAATCCTTGACTCTGACCTCTCCTTCAGCCCCCACATCCAATCACTGGCTAAATCCTGCCGCCTTAACCTTCGCAACATCTTCAGAATTCGACCCTTCCTAACTTACGACACCACAAAGCAACTTATTCACTCCTTGAATATTTCCCGCCTTGGCTATTGCAACTCTCCCCTAATGGCCCACCTTTACGCAGGCTATCCCCCCTCCAGTCTATTATGAATGCTGCTGCTAGACTAATACATTTCACTAACCGATCCGTGATGCTGCTCCTCTCTGCCAATCCCTTCACTGGCTTCCCCTACCCCACCGTGTAAAATTCAAAATGCTAACCACAACATACAAGGCCATCCACAACATCGCCCCCAGCTACATCACCAACCTCATCTGCAGATATCGCCCAAATCGTCCCCTCCGCTCCTCCCAGGACCTCCTGCTATCTAGCTCCCTTGTTACCTCCTCTGATGCTCGCCTTCAAGACTTCTCCAGAGCCTCTCCCATCCTCTGAAACTCCCTGCCCCGGTATATCCGATCAGCCCCTACCCTGTCCACCTTTAGGAGATCCCTGAAAACTCACTTATTCAGGGAAGCCTATCCCACACCCACCTAACAACAACTGTCCCGAGCCACCCCCATCAAATCATTCCCCGCATCTATTACCTTTTGTACCACCACCCCCTCCCTTTAGAATGTAAGCTCTACGAGCCGGGCCCTCCTGTACCTTTCTGTATTGAACTGTACTGTAATTGTGTTGTCCCCCTATACATTGTAAAGTGCTGCGTAAAATGTTGGAGCTATATAAATGTGTATAACAATAATAATAATAATAATATAATACACGGCGGTGTATATTTGTGTGACTGTAGCACACGGCGGTGTATATTTGTGTTACCGTAGCACACGGCGGTGTATATTTGTGTGACCGTAGCACACGGCGGTGTATATTTGTGTGACCGTAGCACACGGCGGTGTATATTTGTGTGCCTGTAGCACATGGCGGTGTATATTTGTGTGACCGTAGCACGTGGCAGTGTATATTTGTGTGCCTGTAGCACATGGCGGTGTATATATGTGTGACTGTACAGGGCTGGTGCAAGGATTTTTGACACCCTAGGTGAAACCTAATTTTGCCGCCCCCCCATGACTCCACCCCTGACCCCACCCCCTTTTTCCTGCCCATGTAAACCCCACCTTTTTAACGAAGCGCCCATCAATGCAGCCTACCAGCGCCCATCAATGCAGCCCCACCAGCACACCAGCATCACATGTAGCCTCACCAGTGCCCATCAATTGCTTCCATTCATTCAGGAGTCGGGACACAGACACAGTCCTCCACCGCCACTGCGCCTCTGACACTATGTGTGAATTGAGGGGTCGGCTGCCTGCTGATTCTGAGACTTAGTTGCTTTCTGCAGAGAGAAGAGAGTAGGAACCCCAGTGACCGGGCGCCCTAGGCAGCATGGCGCCCTAGACGGCTGCCTAGTTTGCCTAGTGGTAGCACTGGCCCTGTAGGACACGGCGGTGTATATTTGCGTGTCTGTACTGTACACTGATTGGTGGATTGTCTGTTAAATACTTGTTGGTTTACACTGTACATTGTCACTTGCTTGACGAAGGGGCCCTGTGTGGCCCCGAAACGTTGCTGTATTTTTATCATGTGACCACAGAATAAAGCTTTGGACCCTTTCAAGGAATCCTTGGTGTGCTGATGACTTTTTATTGCGTTTGTACTGTACAGGGGGTGTATATTTGTGTGTCTGTACTGTACAGAGGGTATATATTTGTGGGACTGTAGCACACGGCGGTGTATATTTGCGGTTCTGTACTGTACAGGGGGTGTATATTTGTGTGACTGTATTTAGCCCGATGTATGTGTGTATGCACCAGGAAGCAGCAGGCCCATACATGGCATTGTGTGTGTGTGTTTGTGTGTCATTGTGTGTCTGTGTGTGGTTGGTTGTGTCAGTGCTGATGGTTGCTAGGTAACTGTCGCTGCTTTAATTCCTATATTTAGGGGTTTTCAGAATAAGGTTGAAGTTTTTATCACACGACGGTCTCTTACAATGCAGAATGAGCGCTCTCCCAGGGTGACAAGGGTGAGACGCCCCTGTATGTCTCCTTATATCCTACTGTCTCTCTCACCCCAGTATGTCTCCAGATAGTCTGCTGTCTCTCTGAGTGCTGATTTGTTGATCTCAAGCCCTCTCTTCTATTATATTCTGACCCCCCCCCCCCCTCCCTGCCATTCTTTTTCTAGTCCCCCCCCCCCCCATGTTTTTTATTACCACCCCCGGTCTTTTCCTTTTCCTATCTATTAGCATTTTGTCTTTTTTTTTTTTTTTCTTTTGCAGTTCCTTTTCTCTCTTTTCTTCCCCTTCACCCCCATCTACACTCTATATTCCCCCACCCCCCTCTCTATCTGCCTCTGCGCCCCCGCTCTCTCGTCCTTCCCTTTCTCTCCCTTTACCTTTCTCCCCCCCCAGCTCTATCCCTCTCACTACACAGCAGACCTGTATGTATCTCTGTACATTACACAGCACGCTACAGTGACTACCGCTTGTCTTGTCCGCAAGATCCATCCAGGATGTGCAATGTCTGTGGATGGAAGAAATACATACATTATTGCTTGATATCCGTTCATTCTCACCGTTATATACTCTGCATAACACAAACATAGCAGTATGGATCGAATAAGAAGCAGCTACCAACCTGCCCACCTACCTACCAATCTGTAATCTATCTGTATCTGTTGTACCATCTGTTATAGCTATCTATGTATCTACCTGGAATAAGCCTCCTATCTATTTATCTATCTATATATCTATCTATTATAAAAATTCTTTACATATCTGACTTGTTTATATATCATTTATTTTTAAATAAACAAATTGGACAACATGTAGAGAGCTGTCGATCGACCGATCTATCTATCTATCTATCTATCTATCTATCTCTATCTATCTATCTATCTATCTATCTATCTAACAAATATTATGAAAAGATTTACACATCTGGCTTGTTCAGGTGTATCATTTGTTATACATTTTAGAGAGCATGTAAGGATACCTTCAGTATCTACAGGGTGGATACAGTTGTATTTATATATATATATATATATGCAGGTATAATATTTATTATACGGTCATGTCGGTGACTTAACATTTCTAAAAATGATACTGATCAATAACCTTATAATGTAATATGCTGTTCTGTATACAGTAACTGGAAGTGACAATAATTTGCTCTGAGGTTACCTGCAAATATATTCTGTGCTCATCCAGTGGATGAAGTCTGCCTTCTTTATTTGGGTTGTTTTACTTACTGGCCCATGACTGGTGTCTTTCTGTATTTTCTGTACTGACCGACACATGTCCGGTGTCATTCTGTACTCTCTGTACTGTCCGACACATGTCCGGTGTCATTCCGTATCCTCTGTACTGAACGATACATGTCCAGTGTCATTCCGTATCCTCTGTACTGACTGACACATGTCCGGTGTCATTCTGTATCCTCTACTGAACGATACATGTCCGGTGTCATTCTGTATCCTCTGTACTGAACGACACATGTCCGGTGTCATTCTGTATCCTCTGTACTGAACGACACATGTCCGGTGTCATTCCGTATCCTCTGTACTGACAGACACATGTCCGGTGTCATTCTGTATCCTCTGTACTGACTGACACATGTCCGGTGTCATTCCGTATCCTCAGTACTGACCTACACATGTCCGGTGTCATTCCGTATCCTCAGTACTGACCTACACATGTCCGGTGTCATTCCGTATCCTCTGTACTGACTGACACATGTCCGGTGTCATTCTGTATCCTCTGTACTGACTGACACATGTCCGGTGTCATTCCGTATCCTCTGTACTGACCTACACATGTCCGGTGTCATTCCGTATCCTCAGTACTGACCTACACATGTCCGGTGTCATTCCGTATCCTCTGTACTGACCTACACATGTCCGGTGTCATTCCGTATCCTCTGTACTGACCGACACATGTCCGGTGTCATTCTGTATCCTCTGTACTGACTGACACATGTCCGGTGTCATTCCGTATCCTCTGTACTGAACGATACATGTCCGGTGTCATTTTGTATCCTCTGTACTGACTGACAAATGTCCGGTGTCATTCCGTATCCTCTGTACTGACTGACACATGTCCGGTGTCATTTCGTATCCTCAGTACTGACCTACACATGTCCGGTGTCATTCCGTATCCTCAGTACTGACCTACACATGTCCGGTGTCATTCCGTATCCTCTGTACTGACTGACACATGTCCGGTGTCATTCCGTATCCTCAGTACTGACCTACACATGTCCGGTGTCATTCCGTATCCTCAGTACTGACCTACACATGTCCGGTGTCATTCCGTATCCTCTGTACTGACTGACACATGTCCGGTGTCATTCCGTATCCTCAGTACTGACCTACACATGTCCGGTGTCATTCCGTATCCTCAGTGCTGACCTACACATGTCCGGTGTCATTCCGTATCCTCAGTACTGACCTACACATGTCCGGTGTCATTCCGTATCCTCTGTACTGACTGACAAATGTCCGGTGTCATTCCGTATCCTCAGTGCTGACCTACACATGTCCGGTGTCATTCCGTATCCTCAGTACTGACCTACACATGTCCGGTGTCATTCTGTATCCTCTGTACTGACTGACACATGTCCGGTGTCATATCGTATCCTCTGTACTGACCTACACATGTCCGGTGTCATTCCGTATCCTCTGTACTGACCGACACATGTCCGGTGTCATTCCGTATCCTCTGTACTGACCGACACATGTCCGGTGTCATTCCATATCCTCAGTACTGACCTACACATGTTCGGTGTCATTCTGTATCCTCAGTACTGACCTACACATATCCGGTGTCATTCCGTATCCTCAGTACTGACCTACACATGTTCAGTGTCATTCTGTATCCTCTGTACTGAACGATACATGTCCGGTGTCATTCCGTATCCTCTGTACTGACTGACATGTGTCCGGTGTCATTCCGTATCCTCTGTACTGACTGACACATGTCCGGTGTCATTCCGTATCCTCAGTACTGACCTACACATGTCCGGTGTCATTCCGTATCCTCAGTGCTGACCTACACATGTCCGGTGTCATTCCGTATCCTCAGTACTGACCTACACATGTCCGGTGTCATTCCGTATCCTCAGTGCTGACCTACACATGTCCTGTGTCATTCCGTATCCTCTGTACTGACTGACACATGTCCGGTGTCATTCCGTATCCTCTGTACTGACCTACACATGTCCGGTGTCATTCTGTATCCTCTGTACTGACTGACACATGTCCGGTGTCATTCCGTATCCTCTGTACTGACCTACACATGTCCGGTGTCATTCCGTATCCTCAGTACTGACCTACACATGTCCGGTGTCATTCCGTATCCTCTGTACTGACTGACACATGTCCGGTGTCATTCCGTATCCTCTGTACTGACTGACACATGTCCGGTGTCATTCCGTATCCTCAGTACTGACCTACACATGTCCGGTGTCATTCCGTATCCTCAGTACTGACCTACACATGTCCGGTGTCATTCCGTATCCTCTGTACTGACTGACACATGTCCGGTGTCATTCTGTATCCTCTGTACTGACTGACACATGTCCGGTGTCATTCCGTATCCTCAGTACTGACCTACACATGTCCGGTGTCATTCCGTATCCTCAGTACTGACCTACACATGTCCGGTGTCATTCCGTATCCTCTGTACTGACCGACACATGTCCGGTGTCATTCCGTATCCTCTGTACTGACCGACACATGTCCGGTGTCATTCCGTATCCTCTGTACTGAACGATACATGTCCGGTGTCATTTTGTATCCTCTGTACTGACTGACAAATGTCCGGTGTCATTCCGTATCCTCTGTACTGACTGACACATGTCCGGTGTCATTTCGTATCCTCAGTACTGACCTACACATGTCCGGTGTCATTCCGTATCCTCTGTACTGACCTACACATGTCCGGTGTCATTCTGTATCCTCTGTACTGACTGACACATGTCCGGTGTCATTCCGTATCCTCTGTACTGAACGATACATGTCCGGTGTCATTTTGTATCCTCTGTACTGACTGACAAATGTCCGGTGTCATTCCGTATCCTCTGTACTGACTGACACATGTCCGGTGTCATTTCGTATCCTCAGTACTGACCTACACATGTCCGGTGTCATTCCGTATCCTCAGTACTGACCTACACATGTCCGGTGTCATTCCGTATCCTCTGTACTGACTGACACATGTCCGGTGTCATTCCGTATCCTCAGTGCTGACCTACAAATGTCCGGTGTCATTCCGTATCCTCAGTACTGACCTACACATGTCCGGTGTCATTCCGTATCCTCAGTACTGACCTACACATGTCCGGTGTCATTCCGTATCCTCTGTACTGACTGACACATGTCCGGTGTCATTCCGTATCCTCAGTACTGACCTACACATGTCCGGTGTCATTCCGTATCCTCAGTGCTGACCTACACATGTCCGGTGTCATTCCGTATCCTCAGTACTGACCTACACATGTCCGGTGTCATTCCGTATCCTCAGTGCTGACCTACACATGTCCGGTGTCATTCCGTATCCTCAGTACTGACCTACACATGTCCGGTGTCATTCTGTATCCTCTGTACTGACTGACACATGTCCGGTGTCATATCGTATCCTCTGTACTGACCTACACATGTCCGGTGTCATTCCGTATCCTCTGTACTGACCGACACATGTCCGGTGTCATTCCATATCCTCAGTACTGACCTACACATGTTCGGTGTCATTCTGTATCCTCAGTACTGACCTACACATATCCGGTGTCATTCCGTATCCTCAGTACTGACCTACACATGTTCAGTGTCATTCTGTATCCTCTGTACTGACCGACACATGTTCGGTGTCATTCTGTATCCTCAGTACTGACCTACACATGTTCAGTGTCATTCCGTATCCTCTGTACTGACCGACACATGTCCGGTGTCATTCCGTATCCTCTGTACTGACCGACACATGTCCGGTGTCATTCCGTAACCTCTGTACTGACCGACACATGTCCGGTGTCATTCCGTATCCTCTGTACTGACCGACACATGTCCGGTGTCATTCCGTATCCTCTGTACTGACCGACACATGTCCGGTGTCATTCCGTATCCTCTGTACTGACCGACACATGTCCGGTGTCATTCCGTATCCTCTGTACGGAACGACACATGTCCGGTGTCATTCCGTATCCTCTGTACTGACCGACACATGTCCGGTGTCATTCTGTAACCTCTGTACTGAACAATACATGTCCGGTGTCATTCCGTATCCTCTGTACTGACCGACACATGTCCGGTGTCATTCCGTATCCTCAGTACTGACCATCTCCAATACTGTAATTTTCTATGTGAAACTGAACAGCCCTTTCTGTATGCTCTGTACTGATTGGCTCATGTTCTGTGCCATTCTTTCTGCTGTCTTGACCCTCACATGTCCGGTGTCATTCTGTTGTATATACTGTATTATCCGTCACATGTCCAGAGTTATTTTGTATTCTGTTCTGACCACATGGCTGGTGTCATTCCCAATGCTGTACTAGCCAAGTTATGTTTTGTGTCACTCTTTATCTTGTTATATCATTGTAGTACCTGCCAGGTGCCCAATGCTGTTTATTGAAGTAGGACTAAATTCTAATTTGCACTTTTTTATTTTGTTATATATTTTGGCATCATGCTGTGGTTGCTGTGATTTTGTGGTCTATGATTTTGTTTTGCGGCAAACGTTCATATTAAATTTGTTATTTGTGGTGCAGAAATGTCACCCTTGTTATCTGTTGCTCTAGTTCAGGGGTCTCCAAACTTTCTATACAAAGGGCCAGTTCACTGTCTTTCAATCTTTAGGGGGGCTTAACTGTGGCCATCAGGAGTAGAAAATATCCCAGCATTAGTTGGAGTAAACAATGCCCCATCTTTGGTGTCATTAATAGGACGGGTGCCCCATCATTGATGTTATTGGTAGGAATTGTGCCCCATTGTTGGTGGTTATTGATAGGAATTGTGCCCCATAGTTGGTCTCATTGAGCCCCATTGTTGGTGTCAGCGGGAGGAACTATGTACGATTGTTGGTGTCATTGGTAGGATTTGTGGCCCATCGTTTGTGTCATTGTTTGGAATTGTGCCCTATCATTGGGCCCATGTACGATTGTTGGTGTCATTGTTAGGATTTGTGGCCCATCGTTGATGTCATTGGTTGGAATTGTGCCCTATCATTGGGCCCTATTGTTGGTGTCAATGGAAGGAACTGTGCTCCACCGTTGGGTGCCATTAGTAGAAATTGTGCCCCATTGCGGAAGTGCTGTTTGGCGTTGGGAGGAATTGTGCACCTTTGCTGATGTCAGTGAAGTAAATTGTGCCCCCAAGGGCTGGATAAAAGCAAGCAAAGTGCCACATCCGGCCCCTGAGCTGCAATTTGGAGACCACTGATCTAGGGCAATGCTGCTTCTGACTGCTAGTCTCATCAGATTTGGGGTGAGAATAACTTTGTTTCGCCCAGCCGTTCCATTCTGACGCAGTAAAACTGCGGCGGCTGGTCGGCAAGTGGTTATTTCACAAAAGTGCCTACACTCCGCCGCACCTCCCTGGTGTGAACGGAGCCGCATTGCCTTGTTTTAGGCTCCATTCACACTTCACTAATTTGGAATCGCAGGTGGAATCAGCGCGAGTCTGCCCCGCGATTCCAAATCGGGTGGCAATCGTTGCAAAACACGCAACGTGCATTTGGGTGCCACCCATTCTAAATGACATCCCGAACGAGGTGCGATTTTTGCCGCGCAACGGTTTCGCGCTGCAAAATGGGCACTTAAAAAATTGGCGCGGAATTGCCTAAAAAGCAACATGCATTTGGGTGCCACCCATTCTAAATGACATCCCGAATGAGGTGCGATTTTTGCCGCGCAACGGTTTCGTGCTGCAATGGGCACTTAAAAAATTGGCGCGGAATTGTGTAAAAATCGCCCACACACAAGCGGCTGCATGAAGTGTGAATGAGGCCTTATGGTTTGTGATCCTTCAGTGACTTTCTGTTTGCGGTCGGTATCATTTAGCATTTTGCGATCGTTCGTTGTTTCGGTGTCTTGCTATCACTTTTTTTATTTTTTAACTCCTGGTCTTTGGCCAGAATGCTATTGTCACTTTTATCTTGCGATCTCCCTGTGCTAAATACCATCCTGCTCGCTTTCACTATCATCAAATGCTTTCGTAAATCCGAATAATTTAAACAACATCTCACTTACCATCAAAGCAGGCAGTAAATTCCAATGAGTGCCCACAGGATGTCACCCTACTTCCTCTGACTGGCAGGGTGTTTGCCGGATGTGTGCGCAGTATATCAGTGTCTAGGGGTGCCCTGCAATAGCAGATTATGTATCTTTAAATACAATTGTTGATCTAGCCTTACCGATCCTTTGCAGATCGTAAACCTTTGTGAACCGGCTCTCACTGTTTTGTTTCCTTATTCATCAAGCCTTATATTATTATACAATTCTTAAGCCCCATACACACAGTCGGAAAATCCGACCACAAAATCCATCGGATTTTTTTTCCGACGGATTTAGTCCGACACTGGTGTTGCATACACACGGTCGGACAAAGTTGTCGGAAAATCCGATCATTCTGAACGTGGTGACGTTTGTTGCCTACGACGGGACTACGTAGAGGCTAGTAGCCAATAGCTTTGGTCTTGTAATGTGATCTGAGCATGCGTGGCACTTTGTCCGTCGGAATTCGCTACACGCGATCGGAAAAAGTCCGATAGGACTTTGTTGTCGGAAAATTTGAGAGCAGGAGATAAAGCTTTGTCCGTCGGAAAATCTGACGGAAAAAGTCCAATGGAGCCTACACACGGTCGGAATTTCCGACACCGTTGTCCGATCGGACATTTTCCGTCGGAAAATCCGACCGTGTGTACGGAGCATTAGTGGTTACCTCTTTTCTAATGCCGCGTACACACGAGCGGACGTTTCAACGGACTAGGTCTGACGGTCTTTCCGACAGACTTTCGACAGAGTTCCGACTTACTTTTCGAATGAACGGACTTGGCCACACACGATCACACTAAATTCTGACGGATTCGAACTTGATGACGTACGACCGGACTAGAATAAGTAAGTTCGTAGCCAGTAGCCAATAGCTGCCCTAGCGTCGTTGTTTGTCCGTCGGACTAGCACACAGACGAGCGGATTTTTCGATAGGAACTGGGTCCGGCGGAGTTCCGACGGGAAAATTTAAGACATGTTCTATTTCTAAAGTCTGTCGGATTTTTCAACAGCAAAAGTCCGATGGAGCCCACACACGATCGAATTGTCCGACGGATTCGTTCTATCGGACCTTTGCTGTCGAAAAGTCCTCTTGTGTATACGCGGCATGCATGGAGAGGTAACTCAAGTGACGAAAATTCTCGTACGACAGAATAAAAATTTCGAAAGTGATGTCATGTGTTTATTTCTCTTGTATTTTCGGACGACAACTGTACTGATTAACTGCTTCAATACCGGGCACTTACCCCTCCTTCCTGCCTAAGCCAATTTTCAGCTTTCAGCGATGTCACTTTTTAAATGACAATTGCGTGGTCATGCAACGCTGTACCCAAACAACATTTTTATAATTTTGTTCCCATAAATAGAGCTTTCTTTTGGTGGTATTTGATCACCTCGCTAAACAAATAAAAAAAGACCGAAAATTTTGAAAAAAAATACGTTTTTCTTTGTTTTTGTTATAAAATTTTGTAAAAAAATAAGTTTTCTCCTTCACTGATGGGAACTGATAAGCTGCACTGACGGGCACCGATGTGGTGGCACCAATGAGATGGCACTGATGAGGTGGCACTAATGGTTGGCACTAATGGTTGGCACTGATATGCAGCACTGATAGGCACTGACAATGGGCATTGATAGGCGGCACTGATGGGCACTCATGGGTGACACTGATAGGTGACACTGATGGGCACTGAAAGGCTGCACTGATGGGTATTTATTTGTGGCACTGATGGGCACTGATAAGTGGCACTGCTGGGCACTAATTGGCATCACTGATGGCACTGCCAGGAAATATTAATAGACACTGATTGGCAGCTGCCGGGGCACTGATTGGCATATCCCTGGTGGTCTAGGGTGGCATACCTGTTGGGGTTCCTTCATGGGCATCCCTGGTGGTCCTAGCGGCATCCCTGGTGGTCCTTGCGGCATCCCTGGTTCTCCTGAGCGGGCATCGGCGGGGGGGCTGCGCTGATAAAGAATCGGCACAGACCCCCCCTGTCAAGAGAGCCGCCAATCGGCTCTCCTCTACTCGCGTCTGTAAGACGCGAGTGAGGAAATGCCGATAAACGGCTCTTCCTGTTTACATCGTGATCAGCCGTGATTGGACACAGCTGATCACGTGGCAAAGAGCCTCCGTCATGACGCCCAGTTAGGATAACTGAACCACTTCCCGGCCGTCATTCTTCTATAAGCTGGACGGGAAGTGGTTAAACGAAAATCGTAGGAACTGGTACCGTACGAGAAAAATTTTCACGTCTGTCCGATTGGATAATATCAGATGAGCTGTCGTGATCGGCTCTCGAAAAGTTCTGTACTAACGATTGAATTATTGTACGATCGCTTCGAAAAGCTGTTTTGTCCATTTTTTTGTCTGATTTTCAGATCGTGTTTTTTTTTAATTCTGACTCAGTTTGCAAGCTAATGGGATGTGCAGTACCGCATTTGGCCAGAGGTGCAGGGGTGCGGAGGACACTCGGAACGGTTCGGAGCCGCTCGGAACTTCTCCGAATCACTCGGAAATACACCGTTGCCTTTCCGAGGCTTTCCGAGTTCAGCAGAGCTGTCCCCGAGTATTTACAAGGCTCTCCGGCGCTCCCCCCACCTCTGGCCACATTCGGTATTGCATGTAATAGAAGTCAATGCGGAACAAATTATCTTTGTTTCCATTAAATTCTATAACGAAACTCGCTTTGATATGCGACTGCTTTGGATTACAAGCATTCTCCTGGAATGGATTATGCTCCTAATCCAAGGTTTCACTGTATTTCTGTAGGCACAGCATGTCCCAATAAAAAAAATACCATTACAGAGGGGCCCTGCCACAGATCAACTGTTTAACGTTTTTAAAAGCGGAACGTCATCCAAAATGGGAAGTTCCGCTTGTCTGCACCCCTTTGACAGGTACCTGCTCCAACTTCAGGTGAGATGTGCCGCAGCGATCTGAGATGGAAGTTTGTCCCTCCCTCCTTTCCCCACAGCCTTCTGGGACACATCACAGGTTCCAGAAGACTACAGAATCATTCACAAAGTGCAGGCGCGCATGCGCAGTGAGAAACTGGCTATGATGCCGGGGCCTGCAACCAAAGCCCCAGTATTGAAAGGAAGCCTGCACTGATTTGCAAAAAACTTTTGCAGATAGTGCCCCTCATGAAGCTAGGACTCTGGTGCCGTTAAGCAACAAAGCTTATGACATGCTGCTCTTTTTATTCAGAATAAATTATATATAAAAACTCAAACTTTTTTTTTTTAAGCTTTGGGTAGAGACAATGTATACTTGTGACTTAATAGGGAGATTTTCCATCACTTCCTGTCATGTCGACCTAACAGGAAGTGAGAGGACATCTCTCCAGTGTGAAGGATGTGTACAAGTGTGAATGGTCCCTGAATGTATTGGGCTGGGAGGATCTGGACAAAGGATTGTTTTGATGAGTCTTTACAATAGTAGATCGCTACAGTCCCAGGTCTAGCAGCCTGTGTGTAAGTATGGCTCCATCCACGTACCTAAACATTTATAAACAATATGCAGACCCAGAGCTCTGGAACACTAACACAGTTTTAGTTAGACTCATCATATTATGTTCGTATGTCTAAAAACTAATTTTAGACCCCTAATCAGGGGCGGACTGACCATTCGGCCACTCGGGCACTACCCGAGGGCCCTGGGCCACTAGGGGGCCCCATCAGGGTTGCCAGCCTCAGTAAAACCAGGGACAGTATGTAAAAATCTGTGTTTTTGTTTACATCTGTCTCTGAAATGTCCCTTACCGACATCCTTTTTAGTCTACAAAAACCAGAGATTATAGCTGCCCCACCTCTCCAGTACCTTCTCAGCCAATAGAAACATGCCTGTGTATACTGTGTGATTCTATACTGTGTGTGTGTATACTGTGTGGCCCCATAATCTCTGATTGCATGGGGGCCCCATAATCTCCTATTGCCCGGGGGCCCCATGAGTTGTCAGTCCGCCCCTGCCCATAATAATGATTACCCTTTCAATGTATTGATCGATATAGACTGAGCACAGTTTTTTTTTTCCTTTTAGATGCTCGAGGACCCCCCATGCATCGAATGCCCTATGTCACCTCTCCGTATGACCGCCCAGCTTGGAATCCACGATACTGTGTCATCTCTGGAAACCAGGTTCTTATGCTTGATGAGGAGGAGGTGAGATGCGTTCTTTCATAGAAATGTGTTCCTGTCCAGACCAGAATGGGTTCCTGGGGCTGGGATCTCAGTGCTGCTGGGTTTTGGTGCAAGACCCATTGGGGTTGATTGACTGAAACTGGAGAGTGCAAAATACAGTGCAGCTGTGCATGGTAGCCAATCAGCTTCTATCTTCAGCTTGTTCAAGCTTTAACGAAAAACCTGGAAGATGATTGGTTTCTATGCACAGCTGCACCAGATTTTGCATTCTCCAGTTTTAGTAAATCTAATGCCACGTGCACGCGATCGGAATTCTCGTCGGAAAAGCCTTGGATGGTTTTTCCGACGGAATTCCAACGGCTCAAGCTTGTGTTGCCTACACACGGTCCCACCAAATTCCGACTGTCAAGAACGCGGTGACGTACAACACTACGACTAGCCGCGAAAACGAAGTTCAATGCTTCCGAGCATGCGTCGGAATTTTGCGCGTCCGAATTGCCACAGACGATCAGAATTTCCGATAGAAACTTTTTCCGTCGTACTCCCCCTAGTATGTATTCTTAGCTCCCAAGTGTATAACTTTACATTTATCAACATTAAACCTCATTTGCCACTTAGTTCCCCAATTAGACAGAGCATTGAGGTCGGCTTGTAATCTGCATAGCTTGGTGTCATCTGCAAAGACAGAAATGTTACCTTTGATCCCAGACCCAATATCATTTATCAAGATATTAAAAAGTAAGGGTCCCAACACTGAACCTTGGGGTACACCACTGATAACCTTAGACCATTCAGAGTAAAGCCCCATACACACGGTCGAAAAATCCGACCACCAAATCCATCGGATTTGGTCCGACGGATTTAGTCCGACACTGGTGTTGCATACACACGGTCGGACAAAGTTGTCGGAAAATCCGATCATTCTGAACGTGGTGACGTTTGTTGCGTACAACGGGACTGCGTAGAGGCTAGTAGCCAATAGCTTTGGTCTTGTAATGTGATCTGAGCATGCATGGCACTTTGTCCGTCGGAATTCGCTACACACGATCGGAATTGGTGTGATCGGACTTTGTTGTCGGAAATTTTTTAGAGCAGGAGATACAACTTTGTCCGTCGGACAATCCGATGGAAAATGTCCGATGGTGCCTACACACGGTCGGAATTTCCGACAACATTGTCCGATAGGACAGAATCCATCGGAAAATCCGACCATGTGTATGGGGCTTAATGCCGCGTACACACGGTCGGATTTTCCGACGGAAAATGTCCTATCGGACAATGTTGTCGGAAATTCCGACCGTGTGTAGGCTCCATCGGACTTTTTCCGATCGTGTGTAGCAAATTCCGACGGACAAAGTGCCACGCATGCTCAGATCACATTACAAGACCAAAGCTATTGGCTACTAGCCTCTACGTAGTCCCGTCGTACGCAACGAACGTCACCACGTTCAGGATGATCGGATTTTCCGACAATTTTGTCCAACCGTGTGTATGCAACACCAGTGTCGGACAAAATCCGTCAGAAAAAATTCAACGTATTTTGTGGTCGGAATTTCCGACCGTGTGTACGGGGCATAAGAATCATTGACCACTACTCTCTGAATTCTGTCTTTTAGCCAGTTTTCTATCCATTTACAAATATATCTTTCCAAGGCTGTAGACTTTACCTTACACATGAGCCGTGTGTGGGGAACTGTGTCAAAGTGGGTAAGCCAAGAGTTCCATGCTTTTTGTAAAGGAGTAATGATTAATGATTATGCATGAAGGTAAAAAAACTTTCTGTGTGCAGCATCTCCCCCAGCCCTCCCAATACTTACCTAAGACCCATCGATATCCAGCGATGTGCACGAGAGCTATGGCTCACCAGGGATTCTCCCTCATCATTGGCTGAGACAGCAGCGGGAGCCATTAGCCAGTGAGCCAATGAGAATAGAGGACACTCAGACCAGCGGCTCGGCTGGGGATTCTCCTCGGCAAGCAGTTTGCTCTGGGGGCACTTGGCAGGAGGGAGGGGCCAGGCGCGCCAGCAGGGGACCCGAGAAGAGGAGGATCGGGGCTGCTTTGTGCAAAACCATTACACAGAGCAGGTAAGTAGGACATGTTAAACAAAACTTGCATGCACTATCACTTTAAGGTGGGAAATCGATTCCATGAGCTAAATAAAATCAACCCTAGTCGGTGCTTGTTTGAAGGAAATATTTGGTAACTTCCAATTATACACAGTCCATTGCGCTGCCTAAGGATAGCTGAGATCAATTTACGATCTACCTTTTTATGGAAATTTTATAGATAGACAACTCTTATCCTCATATTGATCAGTGATTCCAAATTAATAATAACGACTGCAGTAGGGAACAGACACAAAAGATACACTCTGCATCTTTCCAAATAACTGTTCTGTTTTATTCTACGCAATTGAAGTTTTTTTATACACATGATTATGTAGGTATCACATTAATATTACAATTGTACTTCTATGGTAACAAGGGGCGTAACATAGGCAGGCTAATTCTAATCAGGACTCAAAAGAATGCAAACATGTACTGAAAACATTATTAGTTCTGTGTGCACTATGAGTGTGGTGTGAAATGCATAGGAAAACCATACAAAATAGAAATACAATTTTATATACAGATTTTACAATTTCCTTAACAACCTTTGGGCTGGAAGGGAGAGGGAGGAATAACAAATATTGAGCTAAAGAAAGTTGCAGCATAATTCTGGTTAACTGACAAATAGGATTCCATATCCTACCCCAAAGGACCTGAATGCAGACTTCTCGAATTCCAAGCATTCATCCCTGGCTGCATAAAGCTCTAAACGTTCATACCAATAGGTGCCCCGTCCAGCCGCAGGAGCTGTCAGCCTCTCATAGAGTTTGACAGGCTGCCAGCAGCAGGTTGGATGCGACACCTGTGCCCTCCACCTGCACAGGGCCGTTTTTAAGGCAGGGCAAAAGGGGCAGCTGCCCTGGGCCCTGTCATTGTTGTGGGGCCCAAAGCAGCTGCCTCATACCTGCCAACTATCCTGATTTTAAATTCCATTGTCCCTTGAGGTTTTAGTCCTGTGCTGTGTCCCGATATCTCCATGTGAAGTGCTGCTACTAATGCTGCCCAGCTCTGCCCTATTGTTGTGTACAGATGACTCACCTGCAGACCCTGTGTTTACATGTAAATTACCGGCATTCATATGTATATAGAGGTGGCATTCATATGTAAATAGCGGCGGCCAGCGGCATTGATATGTATATCATACCCCCCTGAGGTCATATCCACAGTAATCTCTAGCAACAAATCAACAAGCAGAAATCATGTGCTGTAACCTCTTGCAACTAATCAGTGAGCCATAATGTGTGCTGTAACCTCTAGCAACCAGTCAGTGAGCTGTAATGATACACTGTAACCTCTGGCAACCAATCGTAATAGCTGCCTGATCTGATTCAGTAAACTGTTTTTGAGTCTAGCTGCTATTTATTGTATGTCTTATGCCCCGTACACACTGTCGGAAATTCCGACCACAAAATCCGTCTGATTTTTTCCGATTTTGTGGTGTTGCATACACACGGTCGGACAAAGTTGTCGGAAAATCCGATCATTCTGAACGTGGTGACGTTCGTTGCGTACGACGGGACTACGTAGAGGCTAGTAGCCAATAGCTTTGGTCTTGTAATGTGATCTGAGCATGCGTGGCACTTTGTCCGTCGGAATTTGCTACACACGATCGGAAAAAGTCCGATAGGACTTTGTTGTCGAAAAATTTGAGAGCAGGATCTCAGACTTTTTCCGACGGAAATTCCGACGGAAAAAGTCAGATGGAGCCCACACACGGTCGGAATTTCCGACAACATGGTCTGATAGGACATTTTCCGTCGGAAAATCCGACCGTGTGTGCGGGGCATCAGAGCAGGTGGAGAGCGAAACTGCATGGGGGGGTTGCCCAAGAAAAGTTTTGCCCAGGGTCCAATCAATATTAAAGACGGCCCTGCACCTGCAGCTAAACACCAGAGCCCCATGCCTAGTTTTACCACCCCCCAAAGCTAGTATAAATGAGCCCTCAAGGAAACCTGTAGAGCGAGAATTAAATGAGGACAACATTAGCAGCATCCATTTTTTTTTTCTTAATAAATGCACTCTAAACACATTTTATAGTAGATTTTTACCTGCATCCGTTCTATAGAAAACGAGAAAAGACATTACAAGACAGGTGAGGTGAGTACAAAGTGGGAGGTTTTCCCTCATTGAAGGAACAATATTAGTTTTAGTGTTAGAATAAGAAACAATCCACTTCTAAAGTAGGAGACTCAAGGACATCAGTGTTTGTTGCCTGAAATAGTACTGCCTGTTCAATGACTTTCTGTATTCTGGGCATTCTGAGAAATTGTGTGTGAAAACTGTATACGGCTGTTGCCATGGTTGCACGGAAGGGAAATAGGATCATTTTGACACCTTTTGGAAATCGTAACCGGTTGAAGATTGAAATGGCATGGTAACTTATAATAATGGCTTTTGTCGCAATTATATATTTACATTTTTATTTTTGCAGAACTATGTGAGCTGATGCAAGTCTTACGCAGAGAGTTAAATTAAATATTGATTACTTGTAAATAGTTTTCTTTAAAAGTGGTTATTGACCTCGCTTATCTTCTCTGGCTGTCCTCCGATACATAATAAAAAGCCGTTATAAGCTGTCACAGCAAACAAAGCTGAATGTGTACAGTATAGTTAGCGGATGGAAAGATGAATCGCAGGAGGAGCGAGAGCTTTAGACCCCTTTCACACTGGGGCGTTTTTAAGGAGTTTTTCAGTCGCTTTAGCGCTAAAAAAAAGCGCCTGAAAGAAGCCGCAACTGCAATCCCAATGTGAAAGCCTGAGTGCTTTCACACTGAGACCTAGGGCTGCAACTAACGATTATTTTCATAATCGATTAGTTGGCCGATTATTGTTTCGAATAATCGATTAATAACCTTAAAAAAGGGTGGTGTATAATTTAGTTAGTATGTAAAGTTTTAAAAAAAAAAAGGCAATTTATTCTTAAATATCTCCATACAGTGGTAAATATAAATAACCAACTATACAGTTAGGGAGCAAAATATTTAATCCACTCTGAGAATAACAGACAGAAGAGATATACTTTTTTTGGCCAATTAGTTGTTGGGCAGATTAAAAAACACAAATTGCTGCAAAAACGCATTACATGCTTTTCTGCAGCATCTCCATTGAAGTATATTGAACCAAAAAAGCACCGTTTTGCGTTAACAAAAAGTCCCTGACCCTTTCCAAACAGCAGAGGCTGAAAAAAGCATAGATGTGACCGTGTCCCATAGGAAACCATGTAAATGAACTGTAGTACGTTTCTGCAAAAAAGCACCAAAAAACACATAGATGTGAACCAGGCCTGAGACGTTTAGTAACATAATGGGGGGTTAAAAAAACGAAAATTAGCCCTTTATAGTACAAAAAAAAAAAAAAAAACATCACTACTGTAAGGGGTTAATTCTTTTACTGTAGAACTGTGGAAGTAATATTTACAGTAGCAATTATTTGCTCTTTTTGTACTATAAAAGGGCTCATTTTTTTTTTTTTTAACCCCATTATGTTACTGGCCGATTAATCGATTATGAAAATAATAATCGATTAATTTCATAATCGATTAGTTGTCGATTAATCGATTAGTTGTTTCAGCCCTACTGAGACCCCTTTCACACTATGGCATTTTTCAGGCGCTTTAGCGTTAAAATAAGCGCCTGTAAAGCGCCTGAAAGAAGCCGCAACTGCAATCCCAAT
This sequence comes from Lithobates sylvaticus, assembly GCA_028564925.1. Lineage (NCBI taxonomy): Eukaryota > Metazoa > Chordata > Amphibia > Anura > Ranidae > Lithobates > Lithobates sylvaticus. The sequence goes on from CM053033.1 coordinate 220,493,300, forward strand.
GTGAAAGCCCGAGTGCTTTCACACTGAGGCGCTGCGCTGGCAGGGTGTCAAAAAAGTCCTGCAAGCAGCTTCTTTGCAGCGCTTTTGGAGCGGTGAATACACCGCTCCTAAAGTGCCCCTTCCCATTGAAATCAATGGAAAGCGTCTGCAAAACGCCTGAAAAGCACCTGCAAAGCGCTTTTGGCATCAGTGCTTTGTGGGCGCTTTTAACCCTTTATTTGACCACTAGCAGGGGTTAAAAGCTCCCCACTAGTGCTCGAAAAACACTAATAAAGGGCTGCTAGTTTAAGCGGCGCTTTACGAGCGTTTTTTGGGCGCTGGCAGTGTGAAAGGGCTCTTAAAGCCCTTGGGTTTTCACATTGGGATTGCAGATGAGGCTTCTTTCAAGCGCTTTACAGGCGCTTTTTTTAAACACTAAAGCACCTGAAAAACGCCTGAAAAACGCCCCAGTGTGAAAGGGGTCTTAAAGTGTATTTCTAGTTTTACATGAAACGGAGAAGGGTTACACCCAGGTATGCCCAGGGTGGGCATGCAATGTCATTTTCAGTGGCTCCCAGGAGATCTTCACATGGTATGGACTGGCCTGCTGAAGGACTGAAAGATCCTATGTTGGGCTCCTGCTCCCTACAGATACAGTGCCACTGCCATAGGCTGTAATTGACAGCTCACTAGGCTGTCAACTACAAAGCTTTGCCTACCCTTTTGAACCAATGGACCACCCACCTCAATGATGTTTGAGAGAAGCCTGCCCTATGTCTCTAACATTCAGGCCCTTTTCTCAGTACCAGCCTAGTTCTACCTGTGTCCTTGCATGAAGAAGCCTACCCTCTTTCCTCCCCTTAGTGGAACCATTGGCTGCAGCAGGTATGGATGTAAAGCCCCTGTGTTTATGATGGTGCAGAAATTGGAGGTGATCTGATGTCTGAAGGTGTAGGAATTGGGGGTGGATCTGAGGTCTGAAGGTGTAGGAATTGGAGTTGATCTGAGGTCTGAAGGTGCAGGAATTGAGCCTGGTCTGAAGGTGTAGGAATAGAAGTTGGTCTGAAGGTGCAGATAATGATGCTGATCTGAGGACTGAAGGTGTAGGAATTGAAGTTGGTCAGAAGGTACAGGAATTGGGACTGATATGATGTCAGAAGGTGCAGGACAGTGGCGGTGCGTGCATAGAGGGTGCAGGAGCGCCGCCCCCCCTCTCCTGCACCGCTCTATCACCAATAGATAGATTCATGCATTGCATGAATCTATCTATTGTCACCGCTGCCGCCCCCTATTCAGGTGTCCGGCCCCTGATCGGGCGCCGGGCATCTGAATTACAGTGGGGGGGGGGGGGGTGTGTTTCTGGAAGCGCCCCTATTAGAGCTGTAAGCTCTAATAGGGGACCTTATTAGAGCGGTGTGCTCTAATAGGCTTCCCTAAGTGTAAACAGCGGGCGCACTGCTGTGCGTTCGCTGATTACACAGTATTGTGTTACAGAAGCGAATACATCGCGTCCCTAACACAGACCCGCCTCTCAGCCAATCTGGTTGTCAGGTCTGTTACCTGTCACCTGATTGGCTGAAGTCACAGGCGCTGTGATTGGACGCTAGGCGTCCAATCATAGCAGAAGACAGGAGGAGCGCGGGAGAAGAAGACATCCGACAATGAGACACCGCTCGTCGCCTGACGCCGTCACCAGCTGCACACCGGCACAAGGTAAGTGCAGAGGGCAGGCAGGGGGCACAGTGGCAGCACTTGAGGGGCACAGTGGCAGCACTTGAGGGGCACAGTGGCAGGCTGGCAGCACTTAAGGGGCACAGTGGCAGCGTTTGGAGCACAGTGGCAGCACTTGGGGCACAATGGCAGCGTTTGGAGCACAGTGGCAGCACTTGGGGCACAATGGCAGCACTTGGGGCACAATGGCAGAACTTGGGGCACAGTGGCAGCACTTGGGGCACAGTGGCAGCACTTGGGGCACAGTGGCAGCGTTTGATGGGCACAGTGGCAGCACTTGGGGCACTGTGGCAGCGTTTGATGGGCACAGTGGCAGCACTTGGGGCACTGTGGCAGCGTTTAATGGGCACAGTGGCAGCGTTTGATGGGCACAGTTGCAGCATTTAATGGGCACAGTGGCAGCGTTTAATGGGCACAGTGGCAGCGTTTAATGGGCACAGTGGCAGCGTTTGATGGCACAGTGAGGCTGTTTGTTTGCGCCCCCCCAAAAATTTTGAGCACCAGCCGCCACTGGTGCAGGAATTATAACTGATCTGAGGCCGGAAGGTGCTTTAATTGAAGCTGATCTGAGGTGCAGGGATTGGAGGCGTGAAAGTGCAGGAACTGAGGCTGATCTGAGTTCTGAAGGTGCAAAAATTGTGTCTGATTCAAGATCTGAAGGCACTGGAACTGTAGATGACCTGAGGTATAAAAGTGCAGGAAATTAAGTTGGTCTGAAGGAGCAGGAATCAGGCTGACTTGAGGTCTGATGGTGCAGGAATTGAAGCTGATCTGAGGTCTGATGGTGCAGGAATTGAAGCTGATCTGAGGTCTGATGGTGCAGGAATTAATGCGCAGGTATTGATGCTGATCTGAGGTCTGAAGGTGTAGGAATTGAAGTTGATATGAAGTCTGACGGTATGGGAGTTGGGGCTGATCTGAGGTCTGAAGGTAGAGGAATTGAGCCAGATCTGAGGTGTGAAACTACAGGAATTGAGGCTGATTTAGGGTATGAAAGTGCAGAAATGAAAGCTTATCTGAGGTCTGAAGGTGCAGTAACTGTGGCTGATCTGAGGTCTACGGCACGCTAACAGAAAATGTGAAAAAGGTTGACCCCTACATTAGAAAATGTGTTATGCCGCGTACACACGATTGGAATTCTCGTCGGAAAAAGCTCTGACGGTTTTCTCAACGGAATTCCGCCAAATAAAACGAGCCGAGTTCAATGCTTCCGAGCATGCGTCGAATTGTTTCCGAGCATGCGTAGGAATTTTGCGCCTCAGAATTGCTACAGACGATCGGAATTTCCGATAGAAACCTTTTCCGTCGTAAAAATTGAGAACATGCTCTCAATTCTTTGCTGTCGGAAATTCGGCCAGCAAAATTCCGATGGAGCCTACACACGGTCGCATTTTCCGATGAAAAGCTCTCATCGGTCTTTTTCTGGCCGGAATTCCGATTGTGTGCACGTGGCAAAGGTGTAATTTTAGTTACAAACGTAATGTCAAAATTATTAGTACTCACAAATATAGGCAGAAGTCATAGGCAAATCTTGACTTTTGCTATAATGGGTGAGCTGGGGACTCGCATGCTTCCCTTCCACCTCTTGAATTTTTTTTTGTCCACATCTATTTGCATGTTAAATGTGTTTTTGTGTGTTGATGGGGCACTCACAATTTTACAGTTTTTACTCGAACAACAATTGAAATTTTAATCTTTCGATGGGGATACCTGTTCAGGTGACAGCTGGCATGTCTTTCCTGTTGTGTCTCCAAAACAGAATGCGAAGGGTAATGTTATCTAGAGGACACAAACCCCATAGAAAATCCTTTTTCTACTCTATCCAAAATTAATGAGAAATAAATAACTAAATAAAAATTAATTTGACATCTCGAGATCAAAGATCTATATAAAGCACACTTAAAAAAATAATATTAACCTTGTAAGGCCCCATTAAAAAGTAAGTAAGGTTTGAAGAGTTTAGGGGTCAGTAGTAAGTCAGAGTTCAGAAGTGAGTAGTATGTAACGCAGAGTTCAGAGTTTAGTAGTACGTAACATAGGTGTGTTGCCAAAATTGTAAAAGACATGGAATACCTTTAGGCACACCAAGGGGAGTAACAATGTGATGCGGATAGCGCATCTCAGCAAACAGTGGGTGTGGCCAATTTGTCAGTGGGAGGGGTTTAAAGGGTCATTTTTACATACTGCATAACCCGAGCCTCCTTGTACCCATAAAATATGTTTTGGTTACTGTTCCACAAGCAAGAGTCTCGCAGACATGTATAAACCTCAGCACAATAAACCAAAATTTATGAAATGCTTCCATTACAAATGCTTTTTTGTACACTTAGGCTGCTTTCACACTGGGGCGGTGCGGGGCGGCGACGGTAAAGCAGCGCTATATTTAGCGCTGCTTTACCATCGTTTTACCCGCGGTATGCGGCCGCTAGCGGGGTGGTTTTAACCCCCCGCTAGCGGCCGAAAAAGGGTTAAAAACCTCCGCAAAGCGCCGCTGCAGCGGCGCTTTGCGGGCGGTATCCCCGCGGTCTCCCATTGATTTCAATGGGATGGAGCGGTATAGGAGCGGTGAACACACCGCTCCTTCACCGCTCCAAAAATGCAGCTAGCAGGACTTTTTTTACCGTCCTGCTAGCGCACCGCTCCAGTGTGAAAGCCCTCAGGGCTTTCACACTGGAGACACAGCAGCAGCTGTTTCGGGTCAGTTTGTAGGCGCTATTTTTAGCGCAATAGCGCCTGCAAACCGCCCCAGTGTGAAAGCAGCCTAAACATAGACATAGAGCTAACAATTTTCCTGTCTTAAAGGGGTTGTAAACCCTCGTGTTTTTTCACCTTAATGCATCCTATGGCATTCGTGTCTATGGACGCAAATGCTGGACTCGGGAGCGCCCCCGCAAGCTAACCCCCTGGGAGAGCGCTTAGGGGGTTATCTGATGTGGGGAGGACCCGCGAGAGCCGCCGAGGAACCCCAGAAGACAAGGTTCAGGGCCACTCTGTACAAAACAAGCTGCACAGCGGAGGTAAGTATGACATGTTTGTTATTTAAAGAAAAAAAAAAACTAACCCTTACAATCACTTTTTTTTTAATTTATTTTTATTCGTTCAACATAATAATAATATATTACATTTTGGGTTTTGGGTTTAGATACGCTGTAATCCCTAGTTCGCCATCCTCCAGATTTATGAGATTTGTGATTATTATAGTTATTATTACACAGGACTTATATAGCACCAACAGTTTGTGCAGAACTTTGGGAGACAGTACAGTTACAATACAATTTAAGATAAGAGGGTCAGGAGGCTCCTGCTGAAGAGAGCTTACAATCTAAAAGGGAAGGGCCGGGGAAAACAAGCAATAATAAAAGTGCGGGGATTAGCTGTTAAAGAAAATTTTAATTCCAGTTGTTAGGTGGAGCTGGGTAGGCTTCCCTGAAGTTATGAGTTTTCATGGATGACCTAAAGGCAGACAGAGTAGGTGATAGCCAGACAGGCTGAGGTAGGGAGTTCCAGAGGATGATGGGAGAGCTCTCGAGAATTCCTGAATGTGAGCATCGGAGGACATGATGAGGAAGCTAGAGAGCAGGAGGTCTTGGGAAGAGGACCATTTGGGTGATGTTTTAAGACAAGTTTAGTGATGTAGCTGAGGGCAGAGTTGTGATCCCCTTCATCACTCCATCACCAACATCTTCTCCGAGTCTGGAGTAATTGGGTGGCCACCGATGATGGAGTTTGGATATGCCTTGAATAAGCCCGTATTAAGCAAACATACAATCCCAGCCTAGCATGGCAGGATGTGATGAGGAGGCTTGAGAGCAAGAGGTCTTGGTAAGAGTGAAGAGGACCATTTGGGTGATGTTTAACCACCTGATTACTGGGCACTTAAACCCCCTCGTGACCAGACCGATTTTCAGCTTTTGGCGCTGACGTACTTTGAATGACAATTGCGCGGTCATACAACACTGTACCCAAATGAAATTTTATCATTCTTTTCCCACAAATAGAGCTTTCTTTTGGTGGTATTTAATCACATCTCGGGTTTTTATTTTTTGCTAAACAAACAAAAAAAGATGGAAAATTAAAAAAAAAAAAACGATGTTTAATAGTTTGTTATAAAATGTTGCAAACAGGTAATTTTTCTGCTTCATTGATATGCGCTGATGAGGCAGCACAGGTGGGCACTGATGGGCTGCACTGGTTGGCACTGATAGGCTGCACTGGTTGGCACTGATAGGCTGCACTGGTTGGCACTGATAGGCTGCACTGGTTGGCACTGATAGGCTGCACTGGTGGGCACTGATAGGCTGCACTGGTGGGCACTGATAGGCTGCACTGGTGGGGACAGATAGGCTGCACTGGTGGGGACAGATAAGTCGGTACTGATGGGGACAGCAAAGATGGGCACGGGTGGGTGGCACGGATGGGTGGCACGGATGGGTGGCACCGGTGGGCACTGATGAATGACACTGATGGGCACTGATGGGTGGCACTGATGGATGGCACTGATGGGCACTGATAGGTGGCACTGATGGGCACTGGTAGGGGACACTGATGAGCACTGGTAGGTGACACTGATGTGCAGCACTGGCACTGTGGGCACTGACAGATGGCACTGTGGGCACTGACCAATGGCACTGTGGGCACTGACCAATGGCACTGTGGGCACTGGTAGGCGGCACTTTAATTATGCAAAGGTGGGCACCATGGATTGGGCACATTGCAGTGAGAGGGACTGATGTCCCTCTCACTGCCGCCGGTGATCGGCTTTTTTTTTTTCTCCTCATGCTGTCAGCGCGAGAAGGAAAAAAAGCCGATTACCGGCTCTGTTATTATCACATGATCAGCTGTCATTGGCTGACAGCTGATCACGTGGTAAGGGGTCGGGATCGACCCCTTACTCGGATCTGTGATCCAGCGAGTCTCACAGACTCGCTGATCACAGAGCGCGCCGCGCGCGCCCTTCAGGGGGCGCGCAGGCAGCTCATGGCCGGGACGACGTCAATAGACGTCGTCCCGGCATCTTAGATCCGCGCTGTAGCCGTCATTCGGGTATAGCGCGGATCTCAGGTAGTTAAAGACAAGTTTGGTGATGTAGCCGAGGGCAGAGTTGTGATCCCCCTCATCACTCCGTCGCCAACAGTCTCTGAGTCTGGAGTAATTGGGTGGCCACCGATGACAGAGTTTGGATATGCCTGGAATAAGCCCGTTTTAAGCCAACATACAATCTCAGCCTATTCCCGACATATCCAAGTTGCGTCATGTGCCGCAGTCAATACAAAACATTGCTGGCACGAATGGAAAAAAGTTTTATGGTAGAGGGCACATACAGAGTCTTATCCACCATAAAACTCTACCGGTTAATGTGCTTTTTATGGTGTAAATTAAGTTCCGCTATAACTCTCCTCTCTTTCTCTTAAATAATCCTTTCTGCTAATTCCGTTCTTTGTTTTCCTCCATTGTTTGCCAAGCTCCCTCGCGTTCCTTCCATATAATTTCCTGCCCGTGCCTTCATCTAAGGCCCATTCATCAGCTCCAGCTTCACTGACAATTTCTCCTTTCTTAAAAGACAGTCTCTTTTTAATTTGCTCAAGCCTGGGAAATGCAGAGATGTCTTTAGATTAGATGAAAAATATACTTCTGACTAAAGATGTCCGTATACTTGAGGTGCTAATAGGGAGAATAAATAATGTATAATGTTCCCGATTCATCAAGCTGCGACATGGGATGCTGAAAGTGGATTATCAAGTGATATTATCACATGTGATTACATGGTTTGATTTACCAAAGAGAGAAGATAAAGAGTTAGTTGTTGTTAATGCAAAGCTAAAGGCCTCTTTCACACCGGGGCGGATCAGTGCTGATCCGCCCCGTGGATATCCGCTTGCTCAGCGGGGATAGCCGGATCGACCTCCGCTGAGCAGGAAGATGACAAGTCCGTCTCTGCATATTGCGCAGGGACCGACCTGTGAGAGCGGCGCTCTCCCCTATGGGAGATCGGGTGACGACAGACCGTAGGACCGTAGAGTAGAGTCCGTCGTCATCCGATCTGTCACACTTTTTCGGATCGGAGCGGGTCGGATGTCAGCGGACATAACACAGCTGACATCCGACGCTCCATAGACCGCCTGAAAAACTGACAGGCGGATCTGAACATATCGGCTGTGTGAAAGAGGCCAAACTCTATCTAAGCACACAAGCTGAAAACACTATTTACATTTTTTTTTGTCATTTTTAATATTCAAAATAATACGTGATCTAATGCCGCATACACACGGTCGGATTTTCCGACGGGAAATGTTGAATGTGAGCTTGTTGTCGGAAAGTCCGACCGTGTGTAGGCTCCATCGGACATTTGCTGTTGGACTTTCCGCCAACAAATGTTTGATAGCAGGTTCTCAAATTTTCCGCCAACAAAACTTTGTTGATCCCACAAGAAGACCATTAGATGCCTTGCTGTACGATTGTTGGCCAACCGAGCCTCTGATTTAGCAAAAGGTGCCAGTGTGGTGCCAGTGTGCCAGGATCTTGTCTTGCATGCTAAGGCCCCATTCACATCTGAGCGTTTTCTAGCTTGAAGCCTGGAGCTACAAAACGCTGGAGGGGAAAAAAAATCAATTATTTGCTATGGAGATGGTTCACATCTCTACTCCAAAACGCCGGAAGCTCAAACAAGTTCTGGAACTTTTTGTTTAAGGCAGATTTGGGCGTTTTTCTTCTTTTTACATTGGTGACATTTTGACCTGCACAAAATCGCGGCAAGACGCCATAAAAAACGTGGCAAAAAAGCAGTGAAATACGCGGCAAAAATCGTGGTAAAATTGTGCGACTTTCTGCCGGAAAACACTACGCTCAGTTGTGAATGGGGCCTACACAATTGTCGTGCCACAAACGTAGTGACATACTACGAGGAATTTCAACTCTTGAGCGCCACCCTTTGGACCCCTTCTGCTAACTTTGTGTTTGGTGAGCATTGGTTCCGATCATGCGTGTTTGTACATTCGACTTTTGTGTGACGGATTTGTGTACTGACCATTCGAAAATCTGACGTCAAACCGTTGTCCGTCGAAAATTTACTAGCCTGTCATCCAACATTTGTTGGCCGAAAAGTTGGACAACAATTGTCAAAAGGAGCGTACAGTCTGTCAACAGACAATCCCCTGCTAACAATCGTACCGTGTGTACGAGGCTTTAAGCCTCGTACACACGATTGGATTGTTGGCCAACAAAACCGTGGACTTTTGTCCGAAGGGCGTTGGCCCAAACTTATCTTGCATACACACAGCAAGGAATTGTCGACCAACAAATACGAACGTAGTGATGTACTAGACGTACTACATTGTTTTGCAGCTCTTTAGCGCCACCCTTTGGGCTCCTTCTGCTAATTTCGTGTTAGTAGAAGTTTGGTGAGTGTTGATTTGCGCTTTTCCTTTTGCGCTTTTCAGTTAGTTTCTAAACAGACATGTTGAGGAATCGGAGGAGATAACGTGTTATTTATTATTGGCCTTGGAGTTATTATTTTGACATCATTTTTTTGGTTGAATAATCATTTGATTTGGTATATTTTCTATTTTTTGGATGCATAGAATGTACTTTTTGGTTAAGTTCTATTGGCAGATATCATGTCTAATTTTATTTGTTTTCTTTTTTTAATGCACAATAAAACAATAGTGTAGAATAATATTTGGCTGTGTGTTTTACTTCAAATGACAGTTTGGGAGTCGGCAGTTACATTTAAAAAAATACAATGTAAAATTAACAAGGGACACCAACATAGTTGTATCTTTGATCTTAAAAACTACGAGATAATGGTGTGTGGTAACTTGCCCAAATAAAAAATAAAATAAAAAAATCATAAAAATATTATTCTTGATATTACTAGAAAAAAAAAAGCCTTTGAAAATGTGTTTGCAATAACTCCATCAGTATCACCAGCAAAGCAGCTTCATTATTATCCCATTAAAGAAGAAGAGAACATGTACAAATATATAAGGGGTCCATATAGTGAACTTGGTGTTCAGTTATTTACTTTACGGTCAACACAGAGGGGGCACTCTTTACGTCTAAAGGAAAAGAAATTTCATCTCCAAATACGGAAAGGTTTCTTCACAGTAAGAGCTGTGAAAATGTGGAATAGACTCCCTCCAGAGGTGGTTCTGTCTAGATCAGTAGATTGCTTTAAGAAAGGCCTGGATACTTCCCTAAATGTACATAATATAACTGGGTACTGACATTTATAGGTAAAGTTGATCCAGGGAAAATGCGATTTGCCTCTTGGGGGGGATCAGGAAGGAATTTGGATCATACTCTGCTGTTTTTTTTTCGCCTTCCTCTGGATCAACTGTGGGTATAGAATTGGGTACAGGCATACCCCACTTTTAAGTACACAATGGGGGTTTATTTACTAAAGCTGGAAAGTGCAAAATAAGGCTGATTTCTACATAAAAACCAATGAGCTTCTAACCCCAGCTTGTTCAATTAAGCTTTGGTAATAAAACCTGGATGCTCATTGGTTTCTATGTGGAAGGGAGCCTGATTTTGCACTGTGCAGCTTTAGTAAATAAACCCCATTGTGTACTTAAAAGTGGGGTATGCCTGTATATTGGATTGTACGATATTTTTTAATTTTATTTATTCATTTTTTATGGTTGAACTGGATGGACTTGTGTCTTTTTTCAACCTGACTAACTATGTAATAGTGCGCTGCATTTCGAGATTTCAGAATTTGCCGCGTCACGAATGTTAATTCTCCATTGCGAACGCTAGTTTACAAGACTAATGCGGCGTACACACGGTCGGAATTTCCGATGGAAACTGTCCGATGGGAGCTTTTCATCGGATTTTCCGACCGTGTGTATGCCCAATGGTCTTTTTCTGTCGGAATTTCCGACCGGACTTTGAATTGAGAACCTGTTCTCAATTTTTCCGACGGAAAACCTTTCTATCGGATTTTCCGATCGTGTGTATGCAATTCCGACACGCAAAATTCCGACGCATGCTCGGAAACTATTCGACGCATGCTCGGAAGCATTAAACTTCCCTTTTATAGTGCTGTCGAACGTGTTTTATGCCGCTGTGTAATTGACTGTCGGAATTTGGTGTGACCGTGTGTAGGCAACACAGCTTGAGCGGATTTTCCGATCGTGTGTACACAAGTCCGTCGGACAAAAGTCCAAAGTACAAACACGCATGCTCGGTAACAAGGAAGCTTATGCCGCGTACACACGATCGGAATTCTCGTCGGAAAAAACTCTGACGGTTTTTCAGACGAGAATTCCGATCGTGTGTACGCGGCATAAGCTTCCTTGTTACCGAGCATGCGTGTTTGTACTTTGGACTTTTGTCCGACGGACTTGTGTACACACGATCGGAAAATCCGACAGCAGACATTTGTCCGTGGAAAATTTTAAAACCTGCGATCCAACATTTTGTCCGTGGAAAATCTGATAACAATTGTCCGATGGAGCGTAAAAACGGTCGGATTTACCGCCAACATCCTATCATCACACATTTCCCATCGGAAAATCCGATCGTGTGTACGGGGCTAAATAAGAAGATTTTAGGACAACAGTCTGTCAACAGACAATCCCCTGCCAACAATCATACCATGTGTATGAGGCTTTATGCCCCGTACACCCGGTCGGATTTTCCGACGGAAAATGTCCTATCGGACCATGTTGTCGGAAATTCCGACCGTGTGTGGGCTCCATCGGACTTTTTCCGACGGAAAAAGTTTGAGATCCTGCTCTCAAATTTTCCGACAACAAAGTCCTATCGGACTTTTTCCGATCGTGTGTAGCGAATTCCGACGGACAAAGTGCCACGCATGCTCAGATCACGTTACAAGACCAAAGCTATTGGCTACTAGCCTCTACGTAGTCCCGTCGTACGCAACGAACGTCACCATGTTCAGAATGATCGGATTTTCCGACAACTTTGTCCGACCGTGTGTATGCAACACCAGTGTCGGACAAAATCCGACGGATTTTGTGGTCGGAATTTCCGACCGTGTGTACGGGGGGCTTAGAGTTGGTAAATCTGAAGCAGATTGTAATGTGTGATCATCTATATATATATATATATATATATATATATATATATATATTGTAGCTCATATGTAGTCATTATTACTTTGTATTCATTGTATATTCACATATAGTTATTGATAGCACCATATGTTGAGTATTGCTTTTCCATGTTATGCTGTCCTAATATTCCTCCTATATCACCTGCCATGTACAGATCTATCCAGGCTAGCTCTGCTATTCTCTAATAAATAGAAGTCCCTATGAATGATATAAGCGATATAAGGAGGACCCGTATAGACTTGGCGCAGTGCTGTGGGTGTGGAGTTGAAGGGTCAGTCAATGAGAGAGGGAAGCTGAGGTTATAGGCGGCAGATCCTCTCTCTCTCCCCCCCCCCAGGCAGAGAAGCTGAATGAGGCAGCTGATGGACGGGGATATGTGGGAGGACTGCAAGCTGCTCTTGCAGATCCTGTCCTGTCATTGTAACTGCTAAGAACTATGAGCATTGCAGGGAGAGAGTGGGAGAGACACAGAGACAGGGAGGGGAGGGATACGCGGCACACACTGAGATGGCTGAGAATAGGAGAAAACAGAGGTGAGAGGTTAGGGGTACAGAAGAGAAAAAGAAATAAACCAGGCCGGAGGCAGAATTGGAAGTCACTTAGGCCCCTTTCACACTGGGGCGGGGAGCCGCAGTGACGGTAAAGCAGCGCTATATTTAGCGCTGCTTGACCGTCGTTTTAACCGCGGTTTTCGGCCGCTCGTGGTGCGGTTTTACCCCCCCGCGAGCGGCCGAAAAAGGGTTAAAGACCCCCCGCAGAGCGCCGCCGTAGCGGCACTTTGCGGCGGTTTCACCGCGGTGTCCCATTCTAATCAATGGGAAGGAGCGGTATAGGAATGGTGAACACACCGCTCCAAAGATGCTGCTAGCAGGACTTTTTTTGTCATCCTGCTAGCGCACCGCTCCAGTGTGAAAGCCCGCCGGCTTTCACACTGGAGTTAAAGGGGCCGGATTTTTTCATGCGGTGAACAGGCGCTATTTTTAGCGCTGCACCGCATGAAAAACGCCCCGGTGTGAAAGGGGCCTTACTGTCCCTGGTTTTACTGAGGCTGGCAACCCTGATGGGGCCCCCTAGTAGCCCGGGGCCCTCGGGCAGTGCCCGAGTGGCTGAATGGTCAGTCCGCCCCTGGCTGGAATTGATATCTGGATTAGATTTTTATGGTAAACAGGATTTGGGGAAAAAGAGGGGCGCCCTGTGGTGGGGAGGTGAACGAGTCAATAGGGATTCACAGTGAGAGAGTGGGCAAGGGGTATCGTATAGTTCGCCATAATCAGCCCACTTCCATACCCACAGCTCCCAACTGTCCCTGATTTCGAGGGATTGTCCCTGATTTGGAGCAATGTCCCTCATTCCTCCTCATTTGTCCCTCATTTTGCTCTGATCTCTATTGTTGTATATAAAATGCACTTTTTATCTTTCAAAAAGTGTTTTCCAGCGCTAAACCTTTCATCTGATTTCTAAATTGCTGCATTTGTAAAATTTTAAAGCCAATATAAAGGAATAGAAGTGGTAAAAAAAAGCTCTTGTGGATATAATTAACCTTTTTTTGGGTTAATTCTCCTTTAAGGGGGTGTGGCAGAGGGCGTGTCCTATGCCTACATACCATTGCTAGTAGGCGTTCCTCATTCCCATCTCAAAATGTTGGGAGGGATGCACACCCATCCATCTGCCCAGTTGGTGAGGATTGAACCATTAAGGGGTGCACCTAGGGTTGCCACCTTTTCTTTAAGTCTAACCCGAAACACTTTAGTGGCGCACAGCAATTTTTTTTTTATAGTATAAAGCAGTGATTCTCAACCAGGTTTCCTCCAGAGGCTGCTAGGGGTTCCTTCAGCATTGGATAAGTTCCCACCAACACCATTGATCTTTTTAGCTATCTGTAAGGAGGTAATTCTTCCCAATGACCACAAGTGTAAGGACCATTCTTCCCACTGACCATCACACTTATGTGTCATGAGTTGTAGATTTCACATTTTTAGCAGGAGTTCCCTGAGACCGGAGAACTATTTCAAGGGTTCCTCAGTGTTGAAAAGGTTGAGAAAGGCTGGTATAAAGTCTGCATATATTTTGCTATTAAATAACAATTCTAATCATATGAAGTTAAGAACAAGAGTCCCCCGTTACATCAGAGTCCACAGCAGGGGCATTGCTAGGTCTGCAAAAGATCTGGGGCTAGAGCCAGAGGCGGCTCTAGGCTTTGTGAGGCCTTAGGCAAAACTTACACATGAGGCCCCACTCACGCCCGTAATAGGAAAAAAAATACAAGCACACAGAAAAGAGGGGTAGAAAGAGAATCAGTGATTGAGCACAGGCAAATTAGGAGGACGCGAGGCCCCTGTGAGTGCGAGGCCTTAGGCGACCGCCTAATTTGCCTAATTAGAGAGCCGCCTCTGGCTAGAGCCAATAGCAGTGGTCACCAACCTTTTTGCAGGCACGTGGGGTGTGGTAAGCAATTTTTTGCGGACAATTTGTCAAGGCAGTGGCTGGTGTTGGCATCATCTCAACATCATGGTTGATATGGTGTCAGGGACATGTCAGCGGACATCTTCCTTCAAAGTCAGCGGACATGTCACCGCTGACATCCATCGCTCCATAGACTAGCATGGAGTGCCCGTTCAGGTCCGCCGTCAAAACTGACAGGCGGCCCTGAACGGTCTGACAGTGTGAAAGGGGCCTGAGGTGCAGATCGAGCCCTCTCTCCTCTCCTGTCTAAATTGGCTCTAGAATGTGTATGTATAAATGTGAGTTAGGAACTTTTAGATTGTAAGCTCCTTGAACAGGTATGTAAAGCACTGCGTAAATTGATGGTGCCATATAAGTACTTGAAATAAATAACTAACTGTGGGGGATGAGCGGATAGAAGTGATAAAAGTTTAGTAGTTCGTTGGAAGTGGCTTTCCTGAAGAGATGAGGGTTCAGGGATCGCCTAAAGGCAGCCAGAGTAGGAGATAGCCAGACACATTGAGGTAGAGAGTGCCAGAGGATGGAAGAGGCCCTGGGGAAGTCCTGGAGTAGGAGACAAGAGAGCCTGAGAGCTTGAGGTCTTGGGAGGAGTAGAGCCCATGGTTTGGGTGGTATTTGGAGACAAGATTAGTGATGTAGCTGGGAATAAAGTGGGTAAGGGAGAGGGTAAAGAAAGAAAGGAGTGGGTGAGTAGAGAGCAAGGAAGGAAAGGAGTGAGTGAGGGATAGAGCAGAGAAGGAATAGAGTGAGGAAGAGTGTAAGAAAGGAAACAAAATGGGTGATGAAGAGCAGGGCCGTCTTTAATATTGATTGGACCCTGGGCAAAACTTTTCTTGGGGCCCCCCATGCAGTTTCGCTCTCTACCTGCTCTGAGACATACAATAAATAGCAGCTAGACTCAAAATCAGTTTACTGAATCAGATCAGGCAGATATTGCAATTGGTTGCCAGAGGTTACAGTGTATCATTACCACTTACTGACTGGTTGCTAGAGGTTACAGCACATATTACGGCTCACTGATTAGTTGCAAGAGGTTACGGCACATGATTTTTGCTTGTTGATTGGTTGTTATAGATTACTGTGAATATGACCTCAGGGGGGCATGATATACATATCAATGCCGCTGGCCGCCACTATTTACATGTGAATGCCACCACTATTTACATGTGAATGCCACCGCTAATTACATGTGAATGCCACCGCTATTTATATGATTGCCGGTAATTTACATGTAAACACAGGGTCTGCAGGTGAGTCATCTGTACACAACAATAGGGCAGAGCTGGGCGGCATTAGTAACAGCACTTCACACTGAGATATTGGGACACAGCACAGGACTAAAACCTCAAGGGACGAGGGAATTTTAACCAGGATAGTTGGAAAGTATGAGGCAGCTGCTTTGAGCCCCACAACAATGATAGGGCCCAGGGCAGCTGCCCCTTTTGCCCTGCCTTAAAAAAGGCCCTGATGAAGAGAGTAAAGAAGGATTTTAGTTGGGAAGATAAAGAGCAAAGAATTGGGGAGGGAAAGGATAAAGAAGGAATAAAATGGGTGAGGATATAGAAGGAATAAAATGGGTGAGGGTAAAGAAGGAATGAAATGGGTGAGAATAAAGAAGGAATAAAATGGGTGAGGGTAAAGAAGGAATAAAATGGGTGAGGATAAAGAAGGAATAAAATGGGTGAGGGTAAAGAAGGAATAAAATGGGTGAGGGTAAAGAAGGAATAAAATGGGTGAGAATAAAGAAGGAATAAAATTGGCGAGGGAAAAGATAAAGAAGGAATAAAATTGGCGAGGGAAAAGATAAAGAAGGAATAAAATTGGCGAGGGAAAAGATAAAGAATGAATAAAATGGTGAGGGTAAAGAAGGAATAAAATGGGTGAGGATAAAGAAGGAATAAAATTGGCGAGGGAAAAGATAAAGAAGGAATAAAATGGGTGAGGATAAAGAAGGAATAAAATGGGTGAGGATAAAGAAGGAATATAGTGGGTGAGTAGAGATCAAGGAAGGAATAGAGTGGGTGAGGGAGAGAGTAGAAAAGGAATAGAGTGGGAGAGAAAAAGAGTAGGGAAAGAAAAGAATGGGTGAGGGAGTAGAATGGTAAAAAAAGAGATCTAGAATGAAGCAGTATGTCTCTGTATTCACAGGCACTGCTTTTACATGAACAGGATAATTATTGTAATTAACCCATCAGCCGAAAAGTCTCGATCTGTTTCACCAATCAGAGGCAAACAAAAAAGCCAGCGGCATTAACCTCTTTTTTGCCAGACTGATCCACAGGGCACATAGGGACAGTTCCAGGGAGGGCAGACATACAGAGGGTGTAGTCGGAGGGCTTTCTAGTCATAATGGAGGAGGGTGATAGGACTCTCTGCACGTGTAGGAACATTGTACACGCTGTACATGAGCAGATTTATGCAACATTCTGATCTGTGAATGATCCAGTGGAAGACTGCATACATTGCAATTGCAAACAGTTCTTTGACTATGTCTGTGGATTGTGAACATGTAGTACTTTAAAAATTTACACACTCTGCTTTTCAAAGCAATTATGCTGATATTTTATTGAATTCTGAGTTCTGTCCATTCTCACGGCTGCATTTTTCTATGTGGATAGATAGGTAGATCTATGTGTTTTTATATACTGTGTGTGTGTGTTTATGTGTATATATATATATATATATATATATTAAACAAATTTTCATTTAGGGCTGCCCTTCCTATAGGCTAAAGGTTATCGCAGTGACTATTATGCCACGTACACACGATTGGAATTTCGGCCAGCAAAAGACCGATGAGAGGTTTTCATCGGAAAATGCGACCGTGTGTAGGCTCCATCGGAATTTTGCTGGCCGAATTCCCGCCAGCAAAAATTTGAGAGCATGTTCTCATTTTTTAAAACAAGTAAATATAATATTCATTCCTATATATTTACTAATGCTAGCAGCATAGAGATTAAAAATAGTCAATGTTGATTGAGAGAGTGAAGATCCGCTTTAAAGTCTAACAATAATAATGCAAAATATGAACTGAAATTACACTACACGTCTCGTATATATAAAACTGCACCTCAACTCACTCAAAACTCGTTTTTTTTCCCTGTATGATGATTTGTGTGATGCTGATCAATGTTTTAGATCAGGGATCTTCATACTACGGCCCTCCAGCTGTTGCGGAACTACATGTCCCATGAGGCATTGTAAAACTCTGACATTCGCAGACATGACTAGGCATGATGGGAATTGTAGTTCCTGAACAACTGGAGGGCCGTAGTTTGAAGACCCCCTGTTTTAGATGCACTGGAGGGTAATGTCTGTCCAGGGGCGGATTGACCATTCGGCCACTCAGGCACTGCCCGAGGGACCCGGGCCACTAGGGGGCCCAATCAGGGTTGCCAGCCTCAGTAAAACCAGGGGCAGTATGTAAAAATCTGTGTTTTTTTTTTACATCTGTTTTTGAAATGTCCCTTACCGACATCCTTTTGGTCTAAAAATCCAGAGACTATAGCTGCCCCACCTCTCCAGTACCTTCTCAGCCAATAGAAACATGTCTGTGTATGCTGTGTGATCAGGGGCGGACTGACCATTTGGCCACTCAGGTACTTCCCGAGGGCCCCAGGCCACTAGGGGGCCCCATCAGTGTTGCCAGCCTCAGTAAAACCAGGGACAGTATGTAAAAATCTGTGGTTTTTTTTTTTTACATCTGTTTCTGAAATGTCCCTTACCGACATCCTTTTGGTATAAAAATCCTGAGATTATAGCTGCCCCACCTCTCCAGTACCTTCTCAGCCAATAGAAACATGTCTGTGTATACTGTGTGTACATGTATGTGTATACTGTGTGATTGTATACTGTGTGTGTGTGTATATACTGTGTGGGCCCCATAATCTCTGATTGCCTGGGGGCCCCATAATCTCTGATTGCCCGGGGGGCCCCATGAGTTGTCAGTCCGCCCCTGTGTGTGATTGTATACTGTGTGTGTGTATACTGTGTGATTGTATACTGTGTGGCCCCATAATCTCTGATTGCCTGGGGGCCCCATAATCTCCTATTGCCTGGGGGCCCCATAATCTCCTATTGCCCTGGGGCTCCAAGTGTTGTCAGTCCGCCCCTGTGTCTGTCTGTCTGTGCCTACATCTGACCATCCATCATAGTCTGTGGTCATTCGTTCTGTACTGTCCTAGTCTTTGTCTGTCCACCAATGTCTGTGTAAGGCTAGGTTTCCACTAGTGCAACTTTTCATGCGATTTGGGACTGAAAAGTCGCATGACAAGTCGTTCCCCATGATTTCCAATGAGTACCGTTCATATCTGTGCGACTTCAAGACGCAGCGACTTCAAAGTAGTCCCTGTACTACTTTGGTCCCACTTTGATGCGACTTGAGGTCCATAGACCTCAATAGACATCGTTTTTTTCGTTATTTTCGTTCATTCGTTATCGTACGAATGAACGAACGATTCGCTAAAAATTTTAACGAATGTTCGAATCGAACGAATCCGAAAACAACAAAAATCCGAAAAAAACTAATTAGAAACAACGAACCTACGAAAGAAGAAAATCTGAAAAACGAAAACAAGAACAACGGAAATCAAAATGAACGAAAAAATTTGTACATTCGTAACTTTTTTTTTTGTTGAATTGGTAATTTTCCGTGTCCCTTACAATGGCGTTGCTTAACGTGCTTCGAATGGATTGAACGAAAAAATTCGTACATTCGTAACTTTTTTTTTTTTTTTTTCGATTCGTAATTTTCCGTGTCTCTTACAATGGCGCTGCTTAACGTGCTTCGAATGGATTGAACGAAAAAATTCGTAATTTTTTTTTTATTTTTTTGATTCGTAATTTTCCGTGTCTCTTAAAACGTAATAATAGCATACACATTACATACAATTATGAATTATGCTCCGATTACGAATGTTACGAATGTACGAATGCGTCCGAATTTCGAATAAACGAAAATTAAACTAACGGAAAAACGAATCAACGAAAAAATAACTCTAACGAAAATACGAATCGTTACGAATACGAACACCGACGACGTACGAATTTACGAATCGTTACGAATACGAACACCGACGACGTACGAATTTACGAATAGTTACGAATCCGAAAACAACGAAAATCCGAAAAAAACTAATTAGAAACAACGAATCTACGAAAGAAGAAAATCCGAAAAACGAAAACAGGAACAACGAAAATCAAAATGAACGAAAAAATTTGTACATTCGTAACTTTTTTTTCCGAATCAACGGAAACGAAAAAAACGAAACGAAAATAAACAAATTTTTTTGTTGTGCACATGTCTAGACCTCAAGAATACACAGGCATTGCTTCAAGTCGCGGCAAAAAATCGCGTGACTTTGGGGACGCAATAGTGGAAACATAGCCCTAGTGTTGTAAATTACAAATATTACAATTCACCTTGCAATACATTATTGCATTATAAATGTATTTTTGTTGTGAATACATAATCCACATTACAATAACTATGATATATACATTATAAGAGCTTTCTTTTTTTTGCTAACTTTATTACAGATCCTTGCTTACTACTCTTCTGTAGATATGGAGGTAGGCCATTCCAGTGTTCTTGCTAAAATATAAAAAAATGAGTGCTAAGTACAAGGTCACATGATCAGTACCATTGCTTTAATACGAAACACTGCACGCCATGCATCGCATCAGATATTTCACTCACAAAACTGAAATGCTCAGTGCAGTAAACCTTAACATTGCAGGGGATGCCATATTGTATGCAACCGGCTGCCTAATGTTTGACCTCAAGCAACATGAACATTCTAGAAAATTAAGTTTGCAGTTTTATTACTATTGCAATGTTTGCAGGAAAGGTTTTTTTTTGGCAGTTATGGCTGCCTACAGATTGAAATACACTATATTACCAAAAATATTGGGACACCTGACCTTACACGCACATGAACTTTAAGAGCATTCCAGTCTCAGAGGCGGCTCTCTAATTTAGGCAAATTAGGCGGTCGCCTAAGGCCTCGCACTCCTAGGGGCCTCGCGGCCGCCTAATTCGCATGATGTGTGTGTTACAGTTGAAGGGAATATCATGCAATTTATACAGTTAATTTCTATTGCTTTCATTATTTTTCCCATTTTGGCCATGAGTGGGGCCTCATGTCTAAGATTTGCCTAAGGCCTCACAAAGCCTAGAGCCGCCTCTGTCCAGTCTTATGCCCCGTACACGCGGTCGGAACATTCCGACCACAAAATCCGTCGGATTTTTTCCAGACGGATTTTGCCTGAAACTTGTGTTGCATACACACGGTCGGACAAAGTTGAAAATCTGATCGTTACGAACGAGGTGACGTACAAAACGTACGACGGGACTACGTAGAGGCCAGCAGCCAATAGCTTTCGTCTTCAAATTTCTTCTGAGCATGCGTGGCACTTTGTGCGGCGGAATTCTCTACACACGATTGGAAAAAGTCATATCGGATTTTGTTGTCGGAAAATTTAAGATCCTGCGCTCAAATTTTTTCCGTCGGACTTTCCGACGGAAAAAGTCTGCTAGAGCCCACACACGTTCGGATTTTCCGACAACATAATCCGATCTGACTTTTTCCATCGGAATATCCGACCGTGTGTACACGGCATTAGTCTGTAGGGTTCAGTATTGAGTTGGCCAACCCTTTGCAGCTAAAACAGCTTCAACTGGGAAGGCCGTCCACAAGGTTAAAGCGGTTCTGCACACATTTAATTTAGTAAATCTCTTTGCCTTCCAAATCAGGCAAAGAGTACTAAATGAAGTGTGTTTTTTTTTTTTTCACTTACCTTGTAATCGCTGACTTCCTTTCCTCTGTCTCTGAGGGCGGTGGGCGGGGTCTCTGCGTCGATCGTCGTCATGCCGCACTGTCTCCTGGGATCTGGTGTCATTGATCCCAGGAGTCAGTGCGGACATCTTCCGAAATCTCGCGAGATTTCGGGCACATCTTCCGAAATCTCGCAAGATTTTGGGCACATCTTCCGAAATCTCGCGAGATTTTGGGCACATCTTCCGAAATCTCGCGAGATTTCGGACACATCTTCCGAAATCTCGCGAGATTTCGGAGAACGTGAGCTGCACTTTGCCGTTACTGCGCACGCGCGAGCTCGGCGCAGTAACGGCGGTGCATGCTGGGCCATCTGAAGTGCCTGTGGGGTTTCACATGCCCACAGGCAAGATGGCACCCAGCAAGAATACATTTTAAAAAATATTTTAAAGGATGAAAAACGCCAGCAATCAATTAAAAACATGGAACACGTGAGTCCCCCCAATTTACCTCCTAATCCTATTCATTACATAAAAAAAAAAAAAAAAACAACACACAGTGCAGAACCGCTTTAAAGCGGGAGTAAACCCGCTGAAACTTTTTTTTTTTTTTTTTTTTTTAACAAACCTGTAAGGGAAAAGGCATAATGAGCTAGTATGCACCGCATAGTAGCTCATTATGAAATACTTACCTTAGAACGAGGCGTCGGTGACTCACCTGGTCCACGCCGAGGTAGCTGACATGTTGCCTCGGTGCGTCTTCCGGGTATCGCGACTCCATCGCTGTGAGTGGCCGGAGCCGCGATGTCGTCACTCCCGTTCATGTGCATGTAAAGGCAGGTGTTCCAATACTTTTGGTAATATAGTGTATATGAATATTGTAATATATTATAAAGCGCTGCGTAAACTGTTGGCGCTATATAAATCCTGTAATAATAATAATAATATGAAAAAATTGGAAAAATATTTTTAATTGGATGATTAAGGCCTCATGCACAAAAACGCCTGTCCAAGTTAGTCTATGGCTTCATGCCCACCTAGGCGTTTTTGAGCTGCAAATGGCATAGGCGTTTTTAAGCTGTAAAAAAAACCCAGGACCGGTGCGTTCCGTGGCGCTGGGCTAGAGCTGTAATAACGCGAATCGCGCAAAAACGCGCAAAAACGCACAAAACCGCGCACCAGCGTTTTTGAGCTGCAGCGTTTTTTTGCTGCAAAAAGTTGATTGGACACTGTAATCCCTGTATAGTAAATTAGAGATGTGTAAAATGCTAATTAACGCTGACGCTAAAAAACGCGCAAAAACGCTCAAAAACGCCAATGCAAAACGCGGTAAAAGTCAAGTTTTTTTAGGCTGCTTTTTACAGACGTCCAACCTAGCTTTACAGCCCGTTTTTTAAAACGTCCGTGTGCATGAGGTCTTATTATTTTTTTTTAACCCCCAAAAAATGGCAATACACACTTTTTGTGAACTTTGCTACCTGATTTGTAAAAATGTTTTCAAATTTGTAAGATTTTTGATGATCCAGATATCCCTGCCAGACAGCACAGCCAAGTTGTGAACTCACTTTTTTCCCACTGCAAATAAGCAATGCAGCCTGGTCAAATATTATTATTATTATATTATTATTATTAAATAATTTATCAAATATTAATTTATCAAATATATATTTATCAAATAATTTATCAAATATTATTATTATTATTATTATTATTATTATTAGAAAGTAACACAAATTAAATTATTTGTCTGACAACAATGTTTTAAAGCCTAATTTTGCTAATTATTTGCTGCACAGAAGATTTCAGTAAGCCAATATAAAGACATAATTGACATACTTATATTATTGCATTTCAAGAATATCTAACTTCATCACATTTGTCATTTTTTTTTAATTGTAATACTTGCTTGGCGTTCAGATTTAACGGGGAGTGTAAGGGATCTCGGTCATCAGAGACAACATGAAGCACGTTTCACAGACTCACCTGAAAAAGTGTCCCAGAAAAAAAAAAATGGAAAATGTTAATAAATGTGGATCAATGTTTTACAGCAGACACCTGTAACTATATGGAGTCTTTCTGTTTCCTGCATAGGTCCATCCGCTGTTAGTCCGCGAAAGAAGAAGCGACTCATCCAGAACCAAATTCCTAAGACGAACGGTCAGCGTCCCCGTGGAGGGGAAGCATCCTGACGAACACGGTAGCAAATGATCTTTTATACATGTTGTGTGTAACACGTCTCAGCGACTTGGAGGGAAACAATATGTGACTGTACAATGGTCACGCAACTCCGAAGGCTGGAACTTATATACAGTAATATACAGTATATAATATAATATATAATATAATTATATAATAATTATATATAATATAATATAATAATATAATATAATATAATTATATAATATACAGTACACACATCATAGGAATTAAAGTTATTCTCACGGATCATTTACATCATAAAACTATTGGATTGAGAAGGAAGGTAGTTTATAATTAACTTAGAACTATAGGCAAAACTTTTTTTTTTGGATAGAGAAAGGGAGGGTTATAACCCCTGTAAGGTTTATTTTTGCATTCTTTGTCCCATTGGGGAGATTTACCTTCACTTCCTGTCTGATGACCAAGACAGGAAGTGACAGGAAATTCCTGCAAATTGATGGACTCTCTTGGGGACCCCCAGGTCACCAGAACTAGTGTCCCCATTTTTAAAGGGGAGTTCCAGGCCTTTTAAAAGTCAGCAGCTACAAAAAGTGTACTTGCTGACTTTTAATAAACAGACACTTACCTGTTCCACGGTCCAGCGATGCGTCCGAACGGGGTGTCGCTCCTCTCCCCCTCCTCTTCGCCGGCGCCTCCATTGCCACTCAGGGCACCCGGCGTGACAGCTTTCGTCTTCACGCCCGGGCACGCACGGCGCATGCGCGAGCCGCACTGCGCTCCCGGAGTGGAGAGGCGATCTCCTGGGACCTGTTACGTGTCCCAGGAGATCGCCTAGAGGGAGGAGCCCCCTTAGACGAAAGGAGGAGTCGCCTAGGTGGATCCTGGGCAGAAGGAGGAAGTGGGACAGGAAGTCCCCCTCCTAATGAAACCCCCACCCCCCCCAAAAGAATTACATGCCAAATGTGGCATGTAAGGGGGTGAGGAGTGCTTAAAGCGGAAGTTCCATTTGTGGGTGGAACTCCACTTTAAGATTTCCTCTCCTTTCACTTTTAATGATAATGGTAAATAGGACAAACGGAGAGGGTGAATCTTAGGGTTGCCACCTCATTACCTTTAAAACCAAACACATATTCCAGCCCCGGAAGAATTTGCCCCCTTCGGCCCCTTTCACACTGACGGACCGTTCAGGTCCGCCTGTCAGTTTTGACGGCGGACCTGAATGGGCGCTCCATGCTGGTCTATGGAGCGACGGATGTCAGCGGAGACATGTCCGCTGACATCCGATCCGGTCCAATCCTCCAAAAGCAGACGGATGGCTCTACGTCCGGATCCGTCGTTGGCGGATCGGATCGGATGAAAACGGACACGCTGTCCGTTTTCATCCGATCTCTCCATAGAGACCAGCGGCGCTGGACAAGCCCCCCCCCCCCCGCTCAGTGAGCAGAGAGGGACCTGTCATCCGCCGGCTCAGCGGAGATCAACGGAGAGATCTCCTGCTGAGCCGGTGGACAGAGGCGGACTCCGCCGTGCAAGCGGAGTCCACCTCGTGTGAAAGGGGCCTTAATGACCAGGCCATTTTTTTGTGATAGGGCACTGTGTCGCTTTAACTGACAATTGCGCGGTCGTGCGACGCTGTACCCAAACAAAATGTATATCCTTTTTTTCCCACAAATAACGACTTCTTTTGGTGGTGTTTGATCACCTCTGCGTTTTTTATTTTTTTGCGCTATAAACAAAAAAAGACCGACAGTTTAGAAAAAAAAAACACAATATTTAGTACTTTTTGCTATAATAAATATCCCACCCCAAAAAATGTAAAAAAAAAAAACGAATTTCTTCTTCAGTTTTGGTAAATAGGACAAACATAGTGGGTGAATCTTAGGGTTGCCGCCTCATCCCTTTAAAACCGAACACATATTAACCACTTAAGCCCCGGAAGAATTTGCCCCCTTCCTGACCAGGCCATTTTTTGTGATAGGGCACTGCGTCGCTTTAACTGACAATTGCGCGGTCGTGCAACGATGTTCCCAAACAAAATGTATGTCCTTTTTTTTACCCACAAATAGAGCTTTCTTTTGGTGGTATTTGATCACCTCTGCGGTTTTTATTTTTTGAGCTATAAACACAAATTAGATTTTTGAAAAAAAAGCACAATATTTAGTACTTTTGCTATAATAAATATCCCCCCCAAAAAATAAAAAAATAAACTAATTTCTTCATCAGTTTAGGCCGATATATATTCTTTGTTAACAAAAATCGCAATAAGCGTATATTGATTGGTTTACACAAAAGTTATAGCGTCTACAAAATGGGGGATATATTTATGGCATTTTTATTATTATTTTTTTTTTACTAGTAATGGCGGCGATCTGCGATTTTTAGCGGGACTGCGACATTGTGGCGGACACATCGGACACTTTTGACACTTTTTTGGGACCACTGACATTTATACAGCGATCAGAGCTATAAAAAGCCACGGATTACTGTTTAATGTCATTAGCAGGGAAGGGGTTAACACTAGGGGCGATCAAGGGGTTAAATTTGTTCCCTCAATGTGTGTTCTAACTGACTGGGGGAGAAGACCAATCGCTGTTCCTACTTACTAGGAACACACGATCTGTCTCTACCCCCCTGACAGAACCAGAATTTGTATGTTTACACACACAGATCCCCGTTCTGGCTCTGTCAGGAGCGATCGCAGGTGCCCGGCGGACATTTGCGACCACTGGGCACGTGCATCGGCTCCTAAGTGATGCAAGGGGCATGCCCCCTATACCCCTTAAAGCGGCCGCCATACAGCTACGTCGATTTGCGCAGGGGAGCCATATTGCCGCCGTCAAACGATGGCAGACGGTCGGCAAGTGGTTAATTACACAGGTTGTATGGCTGATTAAGGTGGTAATTCAATTAACTTAGTCCCTTACCTGTATTAACCACTTGAAGACCAGGTCTATTTCTGACATTTGTTGCTTACAAGTTAAAATCAGTATGTTTTTGCTAGAAAATTACTTAGAACCTCCAAACATATATTCTTTTAGCAGTGGTCCAGGGACCACTGGTTGGTAACCACTGATTTAGACAATTTTGTGCGTCTTCTTCGTGCTCCAGTACTTCCAGAGTGACTGTGCACAAAGCTTCTTCATAAAGACATGGCTTTACGGGTTTGGTGGGGAGGAATGTGAGTGACCTGCACAGGGCCCCGACCTCAACCCTACTGAACACCTTTTGGATGGACTGTAAAGCCAGGTCTTCTCAGCCACCATCAGTACCTGATCTCACAAATACTCTTTTTACTGGTCAGGTACCAATTCCTACAGACACCCTCCAAAATCGTAGAAGGCCTTCTCAGAATAGTGTACGCTCACAAAGAAAGGGGGGCAACTCTATATTAAATATAATGATTTTGTAATAGAGTGTTCAATAATCTCACATAGGTGTAATGGTAGGCTTTCACAAACCTTTGGCCTTATAGTGTATGTCTTGGTTGGTGCCTTTTTGCTTAGATGTCTTGTCTGTACTCTTATGTGAACATTGCCTCTGCTGGCTACATATGGGCCGATTCTGTTCTAATGTTGAGCAGGTTTTCTTCTGTTCTGTCTTATGCCCCGTACACACGGTCGGAAATTCCGACCACAAAATCCGTCGGATTTTTCCGACGGATTTTGTCCGACACCGGTGTTGCATACACACGGTCGGACAAAGTTGTCGGAAAATCCGATCATCCTGAACGTGGTGACGTTCGTTGCGTACGACGGGACTAAGTAGAGGCTAGTAGCCAATAGCTTTGGTCTTGTAATGTGATCTGAGCATGCGTGGCACTTTGTCTGTCGGAATTCGCTACACACGATAGGAAAAAGTCCGATAGGACTTTGTTGTCGGAAAATTTGAGAGCAGGATCTCAAACTTTTTCCGGCGGAAATTCCGACGGAAAAAGTCAGATGGAGCCCACACACGGTCGGAATGTCCGACAACATGGTCCGATAGGACATTTTCCGTTGGAAAATCCAACCGCGTGTACGGGGCATTACTGTAAGTGTTACCCTAAGTAACCTTGTCATAATCCTTGGCAATACAAACTGAGCATATGATGAAAAATATATAACAGACCACACAGCAAAACACGCATGAGATACAGTTAACCAAATTTGTAAAGGGCCATACACACGATTGGACTTTTTGACAGCAAACATGCAAATTAGCTGTTTTGGACCAACATCCGACAGTGTGTGTACGCTCCATCGGACCAACTTTTTCAGTTTTCATCAGACTTTTGTTGGCTGTGCGAACGGACCAACTTTCTGCCAACAAAAGTCCGATGGAGCTAAGTCCGACCGTGTGTACACAAAACCATCGGACTTTTGTACAAAGTACAAACACGCATGCTCAGAACCAATGCAAAAGATCAGACAACAATACAGAAGTTGACCAAAGGTGGCGCTGGAGTGTTTGAACGTCCTCTTTTGAAGTGTCGTCAGTACGTTGAAACGTCACTACGTTCGTGTTTGTTGCCTAAAAAGTCTGATCGTGTGTATGCAATACCAACTTGGGGCCAACGCCCTTTGTAAAAAAAATCCACGGGAAAGTTTGTACAAAGTCAGATCGTGTGTATCAGGCTTTACTCTTTACACCCATTGCTCCATCCCCCCTCACTTTTGAACCTACCTATGGTCCCTTAATGTGATGACCAGTCTGATTGATTGGCGGGGAGGAATAGGGGTAGGGTCAGGTTCATCTTCACTATGCATTTTCAGAGAAAGCTGTCCCAGCCTGCGTATCATATTTATCGCATGATCAGTTTGTATTACCCAAGTAAAAATTATTTGTCATGCATGTGCACTTTATTGCTTACACTTTTTAAGTACTTTGAAGCTGGACCTGGCTTTCTAGATCTGCAAGAAATTGGAGATTTTCTTGGGGATTATCCATCCCTCTTTATGTGTGGACTCCTTGAACTGTTTACAATTGTGTTTGTTTTAGATTTTTCTCTCTTATTTATACATGTGTTATCACTTTGTATCAGTCTGTATGGTTGACATGACAACAATATAATCCCATAACAGGGAATGCTATCGAAACTGTAAAATGTGTGGCATGCAACAACCAGTTACATGGTTTATTTGTAAGATGTGTGTTTTATTTTAGGATTTAAAAAAAAAAAATATGTTAATGCAATGAAAATGAAGAGAAAAACGGCAACCTAGCAAAACACATCCACTAATAGTTGATGCCAATCCCTCCCAGCTCTCAGAATTAGAATAGAACTCCACTTTGTGTCCAAAGCATGTGGACACCTGCCCATCACACTTACCTACAAGGCCAAAAGTATATGGAGACCCCTACAAGTGAATGAGTTCAAGTGTTTTCAGTAAGAGGTATAGCATAAAAAGAGATTGGAGACAATTGTACGCTTCCAACCTTATGGAATGTTTGGGAAAGGACCTCTTCCGTTCCAGCATGACTATTTCCCTGTACACAAAGTCAGCTCCAGAAAGGCATGGTTTGATGAGTTTGGTGTAGAGCAGGGGTAGGCAACTTTTCAGAGGGACAACGTGGAGGAAATTAAAGATCTCCAGGGAGGCAGCGGCCTTTTTTGACTTTCAAGCCCCCCAATAAAAAGAGGGCACGAAGAACACATAGTGTGTCACAGTAGTGTCCTCTGCCCCACTTCACATCACCCCCACAGTAATGTTCTCTGCCTCCCCCCCACAGTAGTGTCCTCTGCCCCCTTTCACATCATATCCTTCAACAGTGATGTACTCTGCCCCCCCCCACAGTAGTGTCTTTTGCCCCCTACCCCAGGGTAGTGTCCACTGCCTCCCACATAGTAGTGTCCTCTGCCTCTCCATCTCTCCTTAGCAATGTCCTCTGCCCCCTTCACATCACCCCCCCCCCCCCTCACTGTAGTGTCCTCTTCCCTCCATAGCAGTGTCCTCTGCCCCTTCACATCACCCCCCTCACTGTAGTGTTCTCTTCCCCCATAGCAGTGTCCTCTGCCCCCTTCGCATCACCCCCCCCCCCCCCACTGCAGTGTCCTCTTCCCCCCATAGAAGTGTCCTCTGCCCCCTTCACATCACCCCCCCTCACTGTAGTGTCCTCTTCCCCCCCATAGCAGTGTCCTCTGCCCCCTTCACATCACCCCCCCCCCCCCCCACAGTAGTGTCCTCTGCCCCCTTTCACATCATATCCTTCAACAGTGATGTACTCTGCCCCCCCCTCACAGTAGTGTCTTTTGCCCCCTACCCCAGGGTAGTGTCCACTGCCTCCCACACAGTAGTGTCCTCTGCCTCTCCATAGCAATGTCCTCTGCCCTCTTCAATTCACCCCCCCTCACTGTAGTGTCCTCTTCCCCCCATAGCAGTGTCCTCTGCCCCCTTCACATCTCCCCCCCCCATTGTAGTGTCCACTTCCCCCCATAGCAGTGTCCTCTGCCCCCTTCACATCACCCCCCCTCACTGTAGTGTCCTCTTCCCCCCATAGCAGTGTCCTCTACCCCCTCCACATCACCCCCCCCTCACTGTAGTGTTCTCTTCCCCCCATAGCAGTGTCCTCTGCCCCCTTTACATCACCCCCCCCCCCCCACTGTAGTGTCCTCTTCCCCCCATAGCAGTGTCCTCTGCCCCCTTCACATCACCCCCCCTCACTGTAGCGTCCTTTTCCCCCCATAGCAGTGTCCTCTGCCCCCCCCCCACTGTAGTGTCCTCTCCCCCCCCCATAGCAGTGTCCTCTACCCCCTTCACATCACCCCCCCCTCACTATAGTGTCCTCTTACCTCCATAGCAGTGTCCTCTACCCCCTTCACATCACCCCCCTCACTATAGTGTCCTCTTCCCCCCCATAGCAGTGTCCTATACCCCCTTCACATCACCCCCCCTCACTATAGTGTCCTCTTCCCCCCCCATAGCGGTGTCCTATACCCCCTTCACATCACCCCCCCTCACTGTAGTGTCCTCTTCCCCCCCTAGCAGTGTCCTCTGTCCCCTTCACACACACCCCCCCTCACTGTAGTGTCCTCTCCCCCCCCCCCATAGCAGTGTCCTCTGCCCCTTCACACCCCCCTCACTGTAGTGTCCTCTTCCTCCATAGCAGTGTCCTCTGCCCCCTTCACCCCCCCCCCTCACCGTAGTGTCCTCTTCCTCCATAGCAGTGTCCTCTGCCCCCTTCACACCCCCCTCACTGTAGAGTCCTCTTCCCCCATAGCAGTGTCCTCTGCCCCTTCACACCCCCCTCACTGTAGTGTCCTCTTCCTCCATAGCAGTGTCCTCTGCCCCCTTCACACCCCCCTCACTGTAGAGTCCTCTTCCCCCATAGCAGTGTCCTCTGCCCCTTCACCCCCCCCCCACTGTAGTGTCCTCTTCCCCCCCATAGCAGTGTCCTCTGCCCCCCTTCACATCACACCCCCCCCCCCCCCTGTAGTGTCCTCTGCTTCTTCACCCACAGTGGTGTCCTGTGCCCCCTCAAAGCAGTGTCCTCTGGCCCCCATAGCAGTTTCCTCTCCTCTGCCCCCCACATTAGTGCCCTTTTCCCGCCCCAGAAGTTTCCTTTGCCTCCTTTACATCATCCCCCAACCATACAACAGGTGTGCAGAGCAGAAATCAGGAGGCAGCACAGTACTGGACAGAGAAATGGTAACTGCCGGTGTTCTATCACGAACAGTCCGGCTATGACCAGGCGTCCGAAGTGTACTGCGCATGCGCAGTACAGAGCATAAAGATTTTCGGAAATTGTCGGAAGATGAACGGCGCCTGCGCTGTAAGTGGATGTGTAAGCCCCACCATCCAAGCGGAAATAGGGCTACTCAAACTTAGAGGGCCGCTCGCCACGCTTCGGGCACGGCCTCGCTGCGCTCGGCTCTTTTATATTCTAACTCTATGTTCACTTGGATGGTGGGGCTTGAAAGTGGACTCACGGCGCAGGCGCCGTTCATCCTCTGAAATTTTCGGAATATGGGTGTCCTGTGTACTGCGCATGCGCAGTACACAGCGGACACTTCGTGATGGGGGACGGCTAATGATAGTACACCGGAGTTAACTTTTCATATTTACAAGCTGGGGATTGGTTTCTAGGACAGCCTGACCTCAACAACCAATCACCTGCTGGTTAAATTGAAATGGTAACTGAGGCAGCTCCTGCCCTCTGTCCAGTACTGTACTGCCTCCTGCTCTCTGCTCTGCAGTGAAGATGAGAGCAGTGGGGGCTGGGGGGAGAGGAAAGTCAATGCAGGAACGTGTTCTCGATCTACCCGTTGGCTGCCCACGGTCAATGGGTAGATCAGGATCGACGAGTTTCTGACCCCCGGTGTAGATGAATTTGAGTCATCTGCTTAGAGCTCTGACTTTAACCATACTGAACGTCTTTGGGATGAACTTTAAAGTCAGCTGCAAGCTAGGTCTTCTCATCCTACACAAGTACCAAATGCTGAATGGGCTTAAATTCCCATAGACACATTCCAAAGTCTAGTGGAAAGCCTTTCCAAGTGTATGAAGGCTGCTAAAGCTGTGAAGGAGGGGCAACTCCATGTTACTACCTATGGTTGTGGAATGGAATGTCCAGGAAGCTTAACCCCTTAACACCGATCGTATGCAAATATGCCTGCAGCATACAGCTGCACGCATCACCCCAGTACCGTTCTTTAGAGCCAGCGGTTGGCTTTTTAGTGATAACAGCCGATGCGGCTAAAAGACGCCCCTCCCTCCTGCTGCCTACCACGGCTCTCCCATTCCACCGCCAATCGGCCGACATGTCCGCCGGCTGGCCGAAGACCCGAGTGAAAACGGAATCGGCTCCAATCTGGTCTTCTATTTAGTAACTCGGTATCGATGTCATGACATCACTTCCGGTTTACTCGGCTGCCAATGGCGCAGATTCGAAAAAATTACTTGTATTCCAAAACGCAGATTTGGGCGTTTTGAATAATTTTTAGTGCAAAGGAGGGATTTGGAGACTAATGCCTCGATTCCACTGAGTGGATCGGTTCGGTACGGTGCGCTATTTTCAGTGTTTGCATTATGAAAGCGACCCATACAACCGAACCATACCGCACCATTTAGGGTCCTGCTTCAGATGTAGGGTCATAGAAAAAGGAACGGTTCGGTTAGGGCGGAGCTACGATACATTCCACTGATTGGCAGACAGAAAAACATCTGCCAATCAGTGTGAGGCCACGCTAGGCATTTTTTCTAAACCCTGTATGGACCCTGGTGGTCCGACTTGCAGTGGAAACGCTCAACAGAATAGGCCGGACCATTCCAACCCTTCCAAACTGTACCGACCCGAACCGATCCGCTCAGTGGAAACGAGGCATTATAGACCACCCGATCTCTCCATAAAGAGTACCTGTCACCACCTATTACTGTCACAAGGGATGTTTACATTCCTTGTGACAGCAATGAAAATGATCAGAATTTTTTTTTTAAAACGGTGTAAAATAAAAAAATAAATAAAAAAATGTTTTAAGCGGCCTGTCCCTCCGTGCTCGTGCACAGAAGTGAACGCATACGTAAGTCGCGCCCGCAAATGTAAATGGTGTTTAAACCTCAAATGTGAGGTATCGCCGCGATCATTAGAGCGAGATCAATAATTCTAGCACAAGACCTCTTCTGTAACTCTAAACTTGTAACCAATAGAAAATTTTAAAGCGATTTTTAGGTACCGTAGTTTGTCGCCATTCCATGTGTGTGCGCAATTTCCAGCATGACATGTTGGGTATCGATTTACTCTGTGTAACATCATCTATAACATACAAAAAATTGGGCTAACTTTACTGTTTTTTTATTTATTTTTTTTAGTTCATGAAAGTGTCTTTTTTCCCAAGAAAATTGTGTTTGAAAGACCGCTGCGTAAATACAGTGTGACATAAAAAATTTGCAACGATCGCCATTTTATTCTCTAGGGTCTCTGCTATATATATATATATATATATATATATATATATATATATATATATATATATATATATATATATATATATATACAGGGGGTCCCCGACTTACAAACATCCGACTTACAAACGACTCCTACTTACAAACGGAGGGAGACAACAGGAAGTGAGAGGAAATCCACCCCTAGGAAGGGAAATTCACTCCTGTAAGAGTTATTATGGGTAAAAGGTGTCTCCACTGATGCTTTAGCACCAGTCCATGCTTCCCTAACAACCCAACATTTTCAAAATCCAATTGTCATTGGGACAGAAGGTGAAGTGAAATATTCTGAACAGGAGCACAGACAGCAAAACAAATGTTACAGGGGTGATAACCCTTTTCTATGTTATCAAAAAAACTTAAAAATAGATTTTTTTGGCTGGATCTACACTTAAAAAATGTACCTGTTCCGACTTACAAACAATTTCAACTTAAGAACAAACCTACAGTCCCTATCTTGTTTGTAACCCGGGGACCCCCTGTATATTGTTTGGGGGGTTCGATGTAATTTTCTAGCAAAAAAGACGGATTTTAACTTTTAAGCAACAAATGTCAGAAATAGGCTTATGCACGATTGGTATTTCCGACGGGAAATGTTGGATGTGAGCTTGTTGGCGGTAAGTCCGACCGTGTGTATGCTCCATCGGACATTTGTTGTCAGTCTTTCCGCCAACAAATGTTGGCTAGCATGTTCTCAAATTTTCCACCAACAAATGTTTGCTGTCGGATTGTCCAATTGTGTGTACACAAGTCCAAAGTACAAACACGCATGCTCGGAAGCAGAAGCGGTCGGTCTTGTAAACTAGCGTTCATAATGGAGAATTAACATTCGTTACGCGGCAAATTATGAAATCTCCAAATGCAGCGCACAATTCTCTTCTTCTTTAATGGGATAATAATGAAGCTGCTTTGCTGGTGATACTGATGGAGTTATTGCAAACAAAGTTTCAAAGGTTTTTTTTCTAGCGATATCAAGAATAATATTATTATACTTTGTTTTAATTTTTTTGGGCATGTTACCACAACACCATTATCCTGTAGTTTTTAAGATCAAAGATACAACTATGTTGGTGTCCCTTGTTAATTTTACATTGTATTTTATAAAATGTAACTGCCGACTCCCAAACTGTCATTTGAAGTAAAACACACAGCCAAGTATTATTCTACACTATTGTTTTATTGTGCATTAAAAAAAAAAAGAAATTAGACATGCTATCTGCCAATAGAACTTAACCAAAAAGGGCATTCTATGCATCCAAAAATAAAGAAAATATACCAAATCAATACAAATAAAATCATTATTCAACCCAAAAAATTACGTGAAAGCAATAACTCCAAGGCCAATAATAAATATCAAAAGTAAAGAGCTGCGCCAAATGCCCTAAACAGTTAAATTCAAAACCTAAACATCAAATATATTAACCACTTCCCGCCCGCCTCACGCAGATATACTGCGGCAGAATGGCACGTGGCCCTTTAATTGCCTGCCCGTGGGTCGCGCGCACGCCACCAGCGGCGTGCTCGCGACCCGGTCGGGAGCTCCGTGACCCCGGCCGCGGGACCAGCGGACCCGATCGCCGCTGGTGTCCCGCGATCGGGTCACAGAGCTGAAGAACGGGGAGAGGTATGTGTAAACAAACCTCTCCCCGCGCTTCCTACTCTGCCTGTCATTGATCGGCTGTTCCCGGTCATCGCGAAAGCCGATCAATGACGTCAGACGTCAGCCCCGCCCCCTAATGTGAAAAAACACACACACGTCACAGCCCATAACCCCTCCCCTCCCCCTAGTGGTTAACTCTTTCACTACAACTGTCATTTATACAGGAATCAATGCATTTAAATAGCATTGATTGCTATATAAATGACAATGGTCCCAAAAATGTGTCAAAAATGTCCGATGTGTCCGTCATAATGTCGCAGTCACAATAAAAATCGCTGATCGCCGCCATTACTAGTAAAAAAAAAAAATTTTGTAAACGCTATAACTTTTGCGCAAACCAATCAATAATCGCTAATTGCGTTTTTTTTTTTACCAAAAATATGTAGAAGAATACGTATCGGCCTAAACTGCGGAAAAAAAATGTTTTTTTATTTTTTTGGGCTGATATTTATTATAGCAAAAAGCAAAAAATATTGCATTGTTTTCAAAATTGTCGCTCTATTTTTGTTTATAGCGCAAAAAATAAAAACCGCAGTGGCGATCAAATACCACCAAAAGAAAGCTCTATTTGTGGGAAAAAAAGGACGCCAACTTTGTTTGGGAGCCACGTCGCACGACCGCGCAATTGTCAGTTAAAGCGACGCAGTGCCGAATCACAAAAAGGGGCCTGGTCCTTTGGCTGCCAATTGGTCCGGGGCTGAAGTGGTTAAAACAATATACCCCTATTGGAACATTAAGTGTACCTCTGGGTAAAATAATAAATAATAAACCTGGATCAAAAATTAGAGGCAAATGAGCATTCAATAGAGTCCATGTAATAACATCAACTGCTTGGTAAGTATGAATGTAAATTCTTCCAACAGAGAAAAGTGTTATTCCAAGATCAATAAGGCAGTCCAAACATGACTTGAAACAAACACCTCTGTGACTTTATGAATACAATTGGTGAGGAGAAGTGCCCGACCACCTAGATGACGATATGCTTACCAGATGGTGAAGCAGATTGAGCATAAACTGCAGCCAATTGATCGACTGACAAATGTGCCACGGGTCTCTCTCTCCCCTGGATCAATAACCTGCACCAGATGGGTTATGGGATGTTCCGCCTTCACAAATTACTTGGAATAGTACTCGGAAAAGAAAGAAAGCCGCCCATAGCATAATCCTGGTTTGCAAAATTTATTATAATAAAAAAGTAATACACTTACATGTAAATAGCTTGTATAAATCACTTGAAATCAAAACACTGGCCGTCAAAATCAGGAGCCTGTCCTCCTTGTTGTGGCATCACGGCGTACCCTCCCAGCCGCGTTTCGTCATAGGTGACGTTGTCATTATTAATAAATTAATAAATAACACGTTATCTCCTCTGAGTCTGCAACATGGCTGGTTTGACGAACGGCCGTTCAGAAACTAACTAAAAAGCGTGAAATGAAAAGCACGAAAAGAAAAGCGCGAAAAGAAAAAGCGTGAATCAACACTTTCAACACAATTAGCAGAAGGAGCCCAAAGGGTGGAGCTAAAGAGCTGAAAAACCATGTAGTACGTCTAGTACGTCACTACGTTCGTAATTGTTGGCCGACATTTGTGTGACTGTGTGTATGCAAGACAAGTTTGAGCCAACACCCTTCGGACAAAAGTCCATGGTTTTGTTGGCCAACAATCCGATCGTGTGTATGAGGCTTTAGGCATGAAAGGGTTTTTAAGCAGGTGTGATGGTCTGGTGTCCACATACATTTGCTCATATAGTGTATCATTAGGAGTATAAACTATTTTATAAGTCAGAACATTAGCTAGTCTGATCAATTGTATCATCAACTAAAGTAATTTATCTGCATTTGCAATCCTGATACACATTTGAAGTTTTGATGTTTGAGCCCTTTTAACTGTACGAATGACCTTACAAGCATAAACATACAGCGTTTTAAAGATAAATGTAAGGACGCCCTTGGTATAAAGTAATTTAGTATACCAGGTCTCTCGAGTATACAGACCAGAAAAGTCCATTTTCCATTTTAGAAAAGGAAAGTAAATTAAATTGCTTCCCGAAAGTTTTAATTTGCTATTGATTCCACGAGACATGAAAAACATAATCTGGGGACATATTACAGTAGGAGGAAGCAGGACGCCCGATCGCGTTTTTATCCTATTACAAATGGCAGCATAGGAGCTGTTCAGTGTTTATAAAGAGGAATAAAAGAAGAACAGTCTGTGATCTCCTTAGCAGCCAATAAGATTACTGTATATACTCGAGTATAAGCCGAGGCACCTAATTTCAATACAAAAAAATGGGAAAACGTATTGACTCGAGTATAAGCCTAGGGTGAGAAATGCGCAGCTACTGTAATGCCCCGTACACGCGGTCGGAAAATCCGACCACAAAATCCATCGGATTTTTTCCGACGGATTTAGTCCGACACTGGTGTTGCATACACACGGTCGGACAAAGTTGTCAGAAAATCCGATCATTCTGAACGTGGTGACGTTTGTTGCCTACGACGGGACTACGTAGAGGCTAGTAGCCAATAGGTTTGTACTTGTAATGTGATCTGAGCATGCGTAGCACTTTGTCCGTCGGACTAGGCTACACGCGATCGGAATTGGTGTGATCGGACTTTGTTGTCGGAAAATTTGAGAGCCAGGAGATAGAACTTTGTCCGTCGGAAAATCCGATGGAAAATGTCCGATGGTGCCTACACATGGTCGTAATTTCCGACAACAATGTCCGATAGGACAGAATCCATCGGAAAATCCGACCGTGTGTATGGGGCTTTAGTGGAAAAGAGGATCAACAATGCCCATTTGCAGCCTCACTGTGCCCATTTGCAGCCTCACTGTGCCCATTTGCAGCCTCACTGTGCCCATTTGCAGCCATAGGTCCCCTGAACTTCAAACTTGGTAGTTAAGGGTTCCTAGATGCCCCCGTAGCTGCAACCAAAGTTTGAGGTCTCTGGACCCAAAGGGTCCTGAAATGACATTGCCACAGATGGACACAGTTGACTGACTTTGGGGCCCGTATCTCGGGGCCACTTGGTGCTAAGAACCCCAAATTTAGATATGTTGTAGTGTTGGTTCCACTGGGTTTGCACGCCAAATTTCCTAGCACCAAGTGGCCCGAGATACGGGGCCCCAAAGTCGGGTCGCAAAATGTCATTCTCTGCTGCAGAAAAGTGCTTGACTCGAGTTTAAGCCAAGGGGGGCACTTTCAGCACAAAAAAATGTGCTGAAAAACCCGGCTTATACTCGAGTATATACGGTATTTCATTTCATAAAGAAAGACAGTGCCTCTCTCAGACAGCTTGCTGGTGACAAGACCCAATGGAGACTGTGCACTCTGCAAGTGCAGTTGCTCCAGAGCTTAGTAAATGAAGGGAACATAGTTACATAGTTAGTCAGGTTGAAAAAAGACACAAGTCCATCCAGTTCAACCATAAAAAAAAAAAAATAAAAAAATAAAATAATTTTATAATACCACAACTCTACTGAACTTTCATTATCCAATTATGTGCCAGCAAAAATGTTTTTTTTTTTTATTTTCCTTGCACGCAGTGTTAATTTAATCGACACAAAAATATTTTTCTCATAATTTGTCAGCGGCATATTTTCAGTGACGAACCATAACGAAAAAGACCTCACATTTTTGAATTTTGAATTTGAATTTTTGAATTTTATGAATTCCATTTTCGTCAATGAACAAAAACAGAAGGAAAATGTGAGGGAGGGACATCTACGGTGCCTTGAAAAAGTATTCACACCCCTTGAAATTTTCCACATTTTCTCATGTTACAACCAAAGACGGAAATTAATTTTATTGGGATTTTATGCGATAGGCCAACACAAAGTGGCACATAATTGTGAAGTGGAAGGGAAATGATAAATGTTTTTTTTAACATTTTTTACAAATAAATATGTGAAAAGTGTGTCAATACTTTGTAGAACCTCCTTTCACTAAAATTACAGCTTCAAGTCTTTTCGAAGATGTCTCTACCAGCTTTGCACATATAGAGAGGGACATTTTTGCCCATTCTTCTTTGCGAAATATCTCAAGCTCTGTCAGATTGGCTGGAGAGCGTCTGTGAACAGCAATTTTCAAGTCTTGCCACAGATTCTCAATTGGATTTAGGTCTGGACTTTAACTGGGCCATTCTAACACATGAATATGCTTTGATCTAAACCATTCCATTGTAGCTCTGGCTGTATGTTTAGGGTCGTTGTCCTGCTGGAAGGTGAACTTCCGCCCCGGTCTCAAGTCTTTTGCAGACTCTGATGCCCTGTACACACGAGCGGACATTTCAACAACAAAACCGTTGATTTTTTCCGAAGGATGTTGGCTCAAACTTGTCTTGCATACACACGGTCACACAAATGTTGTCGGAAATTCCGAACGTGAGAACGCAGTGACTTACAAGACATACGACGAGCCGAGAAAAAGGAAGTTCAGTAGCCAGTGCGGCTCCTTCTGAGGAGCTCCATTCTGAGCTTTTGTGCAATAGACTTGTGTACACACGATTGGACTTTCCGACAACAACAGAAGTTGGCGGAAAATTTGAGAACCTGCTCTCAAACATTTGTGGCCGGAAATTCAGACAGAAAATGTTCGATGGAGCCTACACACGGTCAGACTTTCCGACAACAAGCTCACATCAGACATCTCCCTTCGGAAAGTCCAACCATTTGTACGCGGCATAACATGTTTTCTTCTAAGATTGTCCTGTATTTGGCTCCATCCATCTTCTCATCAACTCTGACCAGCTTCCCTGTCCCTGCAGAATAAAAGCCTCCCCACAACATGATGCTGCCACCACCATGTTTCACAGTAGGAATGGTGTGTTCAGGGTGATGTGCAATGTTGGATTTCCACCACACAGCATTTTGTTTTTAGGCCAAAAAGTAAAATTTTGGTCTTATATGATCAGATCACCTTCTTCCACATGTTTGCTGTGTCCCCCACATGGCTTCTCGCAAAGTGCAAACGGAACTTCTTATGACTTTCTTTCAACGATGACTTTCTTCTTGTCACTCCTCTATAAAGGGCAGATTTGTGGAGAGCACAACTAATGCCCCGTACACACGGTCGGAAAATCCGACCACAAAATCCATCGGATTTTTTACGACGGGTTTTGTCCGACGCTGGTGTTGCATACACACGGTCGGACAAAGTTGTCGGAAAATCCGATCATTCTGAACGTGGTGACGTTTGTTGCCTACGACGGGACTACGTAGAGGCTAGTAGCCAATAGCTTTGGTCTTGTAATGTGATCTGAGCATGCGTGGCACTTTGTCCGTCGGAATTCGCTACACACAATCGGAAAAAGTCCGATAGGACTTTGTTGTCGGAAAATTTGAGAGCAGGAGATAAAACTTTGTCCGTCGGAAATTCCGACGGAAAAAGTCCGATGGAGCCCACACACGGTCGGAATTTCCGACAACA
>CM053033.1:220538494-220755994 GCA_028564925.1 Lithobates sylvaticus
TCTTATTTTTTTATAAAAAAAAAGTGAATTTTTTCCAAATAAAGTGTGCTTGTAATGCCCCGTACACACGGTCGGAAACTCCGACGGAAAATGTCCTATCGGACCATGTTGTCGGAAAATCCGACCGTGTGTGGGCTCCATCGGACTTTTTCCATCGGAATTTCCGACGGAAAAAATTTGAGATCCTGCTCTCAAATTTTCCGACAACAAAATCCGATCGGACTTTTTCCGATCGTGTGTAGAGAATTCCGACGGACAAAGTGCCACGCATGCTCAGATCACATTAGGAGACCAAACCTATTGGCTACTAGCCTCTACGTAGTTCCGTCGTACGCAACGAACGTCACCACGTTCAGAATGATCGGATTTTCTGACAACTTTGTCCGAACGTGTGTATGCAACACTAGTGTCGGACAAAATCCGTCGGAAAAAATCCGACGGATTTTGTGGTCGGAATTTCCGACCGTGTGTATGGGGCATAAGACTGCTGCGCAAATACGGTGTGAAAAAAAGTATTGCAATGACCGCCATTTTATTCTCTAGGGCGGGGGTCTCAAACTGGCGGCACCTCCAGCTGTTGGGAAACTGCAAGTCCCATCTGCCTGTGGGAGTCATGCTTGTAACTGTGAACCTTGCAATGCCTCATGGGACATGTAGTTTCGCAACAGCTGGAGGGCCACCAGAAAGGAGGCTAGTCCTTGAGGATGTTCTCAATTTCAGGTTACACCTCACCACTTTGATTATGAAGGCACCATGAGATGGGAGGTCAATCAGCCACAGCTCAAGGAATTCCTAACAACCACTGGAGGAACCCTAAGATTCTATAGAAGCCGTGTTCTGAATGGCTGCTTTAGGCCCTATTTACATCTACAGTATATTCATGTTAGCACATGCGTTTTCATGCGTTTGTATGCCCTGTATTAAAGGGAATCTTCTCCCAGATTGAAAGCTTGAGACACAGCATAAAACATTAACATATGACAAAAGACATACAAGGTCCTTGGAGTCCAGCGACATCTTCCTCACTTCCGCAGGTTTGCTAGTGTTATTTAGATTCTGCGCTGTCATCTTGGATTCGGGAGCCGGCTGTCAATTCCTGGTCTTTAAAGCCGGCCCCTTGGTGAGGCACTGCTGGATCCCGTTCATGCGCAGAATGGGACCTAGCTGCCCATAAAATTGTTTTCTGGTTGCCATGGTGTCCTCTATGCAGACAAATAATCCAGTGGAATTCGGCACTGTCAGTCCTGCAGCCTGGCTTGTGAAATGTGTGGGTGGAGAAGGAGCTACCAGGAAGGGCAATTATGAGTATTATAAAACCAGCTATTCAGAAAAGGAAAATGAAAAAAAAAAAAAAGTTAGCAATTATGTAAGAAGAAGGGAGGAGGAAAGAAAAGAGATTTACTTACACATTTTGTAAAAGATCTGCTTTAAGGTAGCCATTCAGTTATGCCCTGTACACACGACCCGTCTTCCCGTCGGAATAAACTCTAAGGCCCCTTTCACACTGGGGCGGTTTTCAGGCGGTACAGCGCTAAAAATAGCACCTGTACACCGCCTGAAAAAAACGGCCCCATTCACTCCAGTGTGAAAGCCGGCGGGCTTTCACACTGGAGCGGTGCGCTAGCAGGACCGCAACAAAAGTCCTGCTAGCAGCATCTTTGGAGCGGTGAAGGAGCGGTGTAATTACCGCTCCTATACCGCTCCTTCCCATTGAAATCAATGGGAAACCGCGGGGATACCGCCCGCAAACCGCTGCTGCAGCGGCGCTTTGCGGAGGTTTTTAACCCTTTTGCGGCCGCTAGCGGGGGTTAAAACCACCCCGCTAGCGGCCGCATACCGCGGGTAAAACGATGGTAAAGCAGCGCTAAATATAGCGCTGCTTTACTGTCGCCGCCCCGCACCGCCCCAGTGTGAAAGCAGCCTAAAGGTTTTTCCCATGGAATTCCGCTCAAGCTGTCTTGCATACACATGGTCACACCAAATTCCGACCGTCAAGAACGCGGTGATGGCGTGATCTGAACTGCAAATTTAGACACTTCGTAGAAGTGTTGAGATGTTACCCATCCCCTCCCTATTGGTCAGTAAGGCTGCCCGTCGCAGTTTTGAGCCAATAGAAAGAGATTGACCATTTTTTTGGTCAGAAAGTGTTCACATTTAAGCAACAGATCAGCCTACTTTTTGTAGCCTCAGGAGTGCATTAAAAGGATTTCAAAGATACACTGTATTACTTAAAGTATTGGGACACCTGCCTTTACACGCACATGAACTTTAATGGCATCCCAGTCTTAGTCCGTAGGGTTCAATATTGAGTTGGCCCACCCTTTGCAGCTATAACAGCTTCAAGTCTTCTGGGAAGGCCGTCCACAAGGTTTAGGAGTGTGTCTATGGGAATGTTTGACCATTCTTCCAGAAGCGCATTTGTGAGGTCAGGTACTGATGTGGCTGAGAAGGCCTGGCTCGCAGTCTCCGCTTGAATTCATCCCAAAGGTGTTCTATCGGGTTGAGGTCAGGACTCTGTGCAGTTCCTCTACATCAAACTCGCTTATCCGTGTCTTTATGGACCTTGCTTTGTGCACTGATCCAAATCATTTGGTGGAGGGGGGATTATGGTGGGGGGTTGTTTTTCAGGGGTTGGGCTTGGCCCCTTAGTTCCAGTGAAGGGAACTCTTAAGGTGTCACATACCAAGACATTTTGGACAATTTCATGCTCCCAACTTTGTAGGAACAGTTTGGGGATGGCCCCTTCCTGTTCCAACATGACTGCGCACCAGTGCACAAAGCAAGGTCCATAAAGACATGGATGAGCGAGTTTGGGGTGGAGAAACTTGACTGGCCTGCACAGAGAGCCCTGACCTCAACCTGATAGAACACCTTTGGGATGAATAAGAGCACTGGTCCAAATCATTTGGTGGAGGGGGGATTATGCTTTGGGGTTGTTTTTCAGGGGTTGGGATTGGCCCCTTAGTTCCAGTGAAGGGAACTCTTAACGTGTCACATTCCAAGACATTTTGGACAATTTCATGGTCCCAACATTGTGGGAACAATTTGGGGATGACCCCTTCATGTTCCAACATGACTGCGCACCAGTGCACAAAACAAGGTCCATAAAGACATGGATGAGGGAGTTTGGGGTGGAGGAACATTTGCTGTCCTGCATAGAGCCCTGACCTCAACCCAGATAGACCACCTTTGGGATGAATAAGAGCGGAGACTGCGAGCCAGGTATTCTTGTCCACATCAGTGCCTGACCTCACTAATGCTCTTCTGGAAGAATGGTCAAACATTCCCATAGACACTCCTAAACCTTGTGGACGGCCTTCCCAGAAGAGTTGAAGCTGTTATAGCTGCAAAGGGTGGGCCAACTCAATACTGAACCCTACGGACTAAGACTGGTGGAGTTATACCGCGTACACACAATCTGATTTTCCGACGGGAAATGTTCGATGTGAGCTTGTTGTCAGAAAGTCCGACCATGTGTATCCTCCATCGAACATTTGCTGTCGGAATTTCTGCACACAAATGTTTGAGAGCAGGCTCTCAAATTTTCCGCCAACAAAACTTGTTGTCGGAAAGTCCGATCGTGTGTGTACACAAGTCCGTCGCACAAAAGTTCACGCATGCTCTGAATCAAGCAGAAGGAGCTGCACTGGCTTTTGAACTTCCTTTTTCTCGGCTTGTCGTACGTCTTGTACGTCACTGCGTTCTCACGTTCGTAATTTATGCCCAACATTTGTGTGACCGTGTGTATGCAAGACAAGTTTGAGCCATCCTTCGGGAAAAAATCCACGGTTTTGTTTTCGGAAAAAACTCTTTGGACTAAGACTGGTGGAGTTATGCCACGTACACACCATTGGATTTTCCAATGGGAAAGTTGTTGTCGGAAAGTCCGACCATGTGTAGGCTCCATCGAACATTTGCTGTCCGAATTTCCACACACAAATGTTTGAGAGCAGGCTCTCAAATTTTCCGCCAACAAAACTTGTTGTCGGAAAATCCGATCGTGTGTACGAGGCATTACTCTTTTTAACCAATTTAACCGCTTCCCGACCGCCTCATGCCAATGTACGTCGGCAGAATGGCACGGCTAGGCAGAACCACGTACATGTACGTGGTCCTTTAAAAGCCTAGCCGTGGGTCGCGCGCTTGCGACCCGGT
This sequence comes from Lithobates sylvaticus, assembly GCA_028564925.1. NCBI lineage: Eukaryota > Metazoa > Chordata > Amphibia > Anura > Ranidae > Lithobates > Lithobates sylvaticus. The sequence goes on from CM053033.1 coordinate 220,542,650, forward strand.
CGGGAGCTCCGTGACCACAGCCGCGGGACCAGCGGACATGATCGCCGCTGGTGTCCCGCGATCGGGTCACAGAGCTGAAGAACGGGGAGAGGTCTGTGTAAACAAACCTCTCCCCGCGCTTCCTACTCTGCCTGTCATTGATCGGCTGTTCCCTGTCATCAGGAAAGCCGATCAGTGACGTCAGACGTACAGCCACACCCCCTAATGTAAAAAAAAAAAACACACGTCACACACCATAACCCCTCCCCTCCCCCTAGTGGTTAACTGTTTCACTGCCAGTGTCATTTATACAGGAATCAATGCATTTAAACAGCACTGATTGCTGTATAAATGACAATGGTCCCAAAAATGTGTCAAAAATGTCCGATGTGTCCGCCATAATGTCGCAGTCACAATAAAAATCGCTGATCGCTGACTAGTAAAAAAAAAAAAAAATATTAATAAAAATGCTATAAAACTATCCCCTATTTTGTAAACGCTATAACTTTTGCGCAAACCAATTTAATAATCGCTAATTGCGATTTTTTTTTTTTTACTAAAAATATGTAGAAGAATATGTATCGGCCTAAACTGAGGAAAAAAAATGTTTTTTTATATATTTTTTGGGGATATTTATTATAGCAAAAAGTAAAAAATATTGCATTTTTTTCAAAATTGTCGCTCTATTTTTGTTTATAGCGCAAATAATAAAAACCGCAGGGGCAATCAAATACCACCAAAAGAAAGCTCTATTTGTGGGAAAAAAAGGACGCCAATTTTGTTTGGGAGCCACGTTGCACGACCACGCAATTGTCAGTTAAATTGGCGCAGTGCCGAATCGCAAAAAGGGGCCTGGTCCTTTGGCTGCAAATTGCCCCGGTCTGAAAGTGGTTAATGAAAATCAAAAATCACATCACATCCAATGGTCCACAGCAAAAGGGAAAAAGGGGGTACAAAACTGATGCGTTTCGCACTAGGATCAGTGCTTACTCATAGCTATGTACCCCCTTTTTCCCTTTTGCTGTGGACCATTGGATGTGATGTGATTTTTGATTTTCATTAAACAACACAGAATTTTATCTTTTTCCGGTGTGCGGCTGTCCAGCGTTCTTCTGCTGCTTCCTGCCTATTGTGTTATTAGCCAATTGGTCCGGGGCTGAAGTGGTTAATAAAAACATAATTATTCCCATTTTCTTTTACCTGCCCTACCAGGATTGATCTTGCCGATCGTAGTCAGGGGACTCGAGTCCATAGCCCAACTTCTGTCATCTCCACTACCAAAACTGATCTCGCCAATTGTAGTTTTAGGGCTAGTTGCCTGTTGAGAGGCATTTTCTATGTATTTTTTCTCACTGTCTGTAATAACAGAAGAGGGAGGCAGCAGAAATCAGAGTGCTTCCATCGGGTGAGACTGCTCAGAGCCGCCTGCGATATTACTCGAGACAGATGGGATGGTACGAGCTCACTAAACAGATGCACAGACTGAAGAATCCCAAAATAAGGGTCTATTGAACAGATCGATGTGTCGCCCAATCACACTCTCTCGCTCGCTCTCTTCCCCTGTCCTTTTCTTGCTCCCACACACCTCCGTCTCTTCCCTACCGCAGCCTAATTACAGCTAATTATTAAATACACTCTGTCAGCGAGGTAGGGGGGGATTCCTGGTCTATTCTAGTGGGGGTAGAGATAGCCCCCCCCCCCCCCAGCACCTCGGTGTCATTATCTAGCTTTTGCCACCTCTGATTTTTTTCTGCAGCCCTCCCACCTCCTATTTAATACCCCCCTCTCTCCTCTGCTGCACACAGTATACAGACTTTATGTTCCTATAGCTCTCCCTGCTTCCTCTGTAAATGTTGCTTCATTCAGCTCCCTCTCTTTCTATGCCTCCCACTCACTCTTCTATGCCATTTTTCTGTTTCACTTTTCTCTTCCTCCTGTTACTCATCCTCCTCTCTCTTCTCCCTCTTGTCCTCTCTGCATTCCTCCACTATTATTATTAGTTTTTTTTTTTTTTTACAGATTTTTATAGCACAAGCCTCTTCGGCGGTGCTGTACAAAATGAGGACTAACAAGCCGCAGCAGTAAAATGATAGCGTAAAGAAATTCACAATTCACAAACATGGGTAGTGGAACCATGTTCAGATATGCCACTCCGAAAGGCAAAGAGATAGATCCAAGAGGTACTGCGGATTTGGCAGCGGTTCTATATTAGAAGCCTTCCTTTAGGGGTGCGCACAGGGTGTGTGCCAGGTGTGCCTGGGCACACCCTAATCACCCCGTGTGGTACAAATTCCCCCTGATTCCTGGTGCCCCCTGTCTCCCCCCTGCAGTGCTGCCAGCTTCCCTCCTCTCCCTCCGGTTGCTGCGGGGGTAGTTTCACGATTGAGTGCCGGCGAAGGGGCCGGTAAATATTTATTTTACCAGCCCCTTCCTTTTCTGAATGAACACAGTGAGTGATTTGTATTGATCATGCCTGTGTTCATTTTTTTTTTTTTATGATTTAAATCTTTATTCTATTTTTTCAGATATAATACAAACAAACACTAATACATAGTTATGCTCAAAAGGGTAAATACAAGGATTAAACATAACTTGAAAAATTTATACAAACTTAGGGTGTGATTTAATTTCCCCCAACAGTTTATTCGTCCAATTCTATTGTAGTTCATTTCCACTAGGTATCCTCATATTACTTCCTTTATATTCTTGAACCTAGCTCAATCAGAATTTTTCCCTTCAATTTTACCCCTAATTATCCACCAAGCTAATCTAGTATCCACCCATCCCCTTAACTTCACCTAAAGAGAAAACAAAACACAAAACAAACAAGGAAGGGGAGGGAAGAAAAATAAAAATAAATAAATAAAAAAAAAAATAAAAAAAGGAAAGGGTCTGATAACCCACCCCCCTCCCCCCGAGTCAATCCACGGAGAATCACTTTTAATATACCACCTCCCTCCAAGGGGAGTTAGATAATATCTATAGGTCCCTATTTCAACTATCCAAATTACCATCAAGGAGGTCCCTACCTTCTTCCGAACTCAAGAAGGTATTCCAGGGAGTCCAGGTCTCCAAATATCTCTCTTGTTGATGTCGCGAAGAGAGGACCAGGTCTTCTAATTTGTTAATTTCTTCCACTTTACGCACCCACGTCCCCAACGTCGGTGGTGACGTTTATCTCCATGTTAGTGGAACAAAGGCTTTGGCTGCATTCAACAGATGACGTATCACCAATTCTCCATATTTCTTTTCTGGTATCTGAGACACATGGAAAAGAAAGAAAGTTGGGTCTTCTGGTAATCTATGTTCTGTAATTTTCTGGAGAATGCGACCAATCTCTGTCCAATAGTTCTTTAATTTAGGACAGTCCCAGAAAATATGCAGCATAGTGCCTTTATCTGCCTGACATCTCCAGCAATGGTCAGGAGAATCGGGGAGAAACCTCTTCGATCTATCCGGTGTTCTATACCACCTAGTAAAGATTTTAAAGTTAGTTTCTTGGGTTTTCACACAAATCGATGATTCATGCATGAACCTCATCACTTGTTGGAGTTGTATCCTACTGAAGTTTCTCCCCAGTTCACGTTCCCATTCTACTACACAGGGGAGTGGATCTTTTTCTCTTACCATTGATAATATCTCATAGTTAATTGATAAAATATGCAACTTTACTCCCTTTTCCAGGCACAATTTCTCAAATCTGGTAGGGGACCTACTGAATTGTCTCGGGTCCCCTAAAGTCCCCAAAAAGTGCGTAATCTGTAGAGCACTCCAGAATCTTAGTCTATTTCTATCAGCTCTGTAACAGTCAGCCACCTCCCATCCTTTATATAATTAAAAGCATGGATGTAGCCCCTGCTCTTGCTCTTAACTGAAGCTTAGTAAACTATGCTGCGCAGCACAGAGCACTTCCCATTCCTTCACTGTCCAGTGAAGCTGAGGCTTCAGAGAAAGGGATTGGGGAAGCTCTGTCCTCAGTCCCTTTCTCTGTCTCAAAAGTGAGAAATTAGGGGTTTGTTTAGACCTTTTTGATTTTTCACCAAAGCCCCCCTAATGGGACTCTAAAAAAAATTGTAAACAAATAATAAAAAATAATCCGTAGACACCGACAGCAGGACTCGGCTCCACCACCGGCGCCTGCATCATTGGATTTGATTGACAGCAGCGGGAGCCAATGGCTGCGCTGCTATCAATCTATCAAATCAGGACACAAGACACCGGCCGGAGCTGGTGTGCTCGTTCCTGTTGTGGGAATTACAGGTCTCAGGTGAGTATAAGGGGGGCTCGGGGGCGCTGCTGCAGCACAAGAGGTTTTTCACCTTAATGCATAGAATGCATTAAGGTGAAAAACGGCGAGGGTTTACAACCCCTTTAAACCGCCTATGCCAGGGGTGTCAAACTCAATTTCAACATCGGCTGCATCAGCATTATGGTTGCCCTCAAAGGACCGGTTGTACCTGTTATGCCCCGCATACACGATTGGACTTTCCGCCAACAAAACCGTGGATTTTTGTTCAAAGGTTGTTGGCTCAAACTTGTCTTGCATACACACGGTCACACAAATGTTGGCCAACAATTCCGAATGTGGGAACGCGGTGACGTATAAGACGTACGACGAGCCGAGAAAAAGGAAGTTCAATAGCCAGTGCGGCTCCTTCTGCTTGATTCTGAGGATGCGTGAACTTTTGTGCGCGAACTGGTGCACACACGATCGGACTTTCCGACAACAAAGTTTTGTTGGCGGACAATTTGAGAACCTGCTAGCCAACAGTTGTTGGCGGAAAGTCCAACAGCAAATGTTCGATGGAGCGTACACACGGCATTCGACAACAAGCTCACATCAAAAAAAAAAATTAAAAGCCAGCAGCTACAGATACTGCAGCTGCTGACTTTAATAAATGGACACTTACCTCTTCCAGGGTCCAGCGATGTCGGCAGCCGAAGCCGAGAAATCGATCGGATCTCGGCTGCTGCCGCCGCTATTCTTGTTGAGAGAATCAGGAAGTGAAGCGTTGCGGCTTCACTTCCCAGTTCCCTACTGCGCATGCGCGAGTCCCGAAGCGCAATGGGAATCGTCCGCGCTGTCTCTGGGACCCGTGTGGGTCCCAGCAGACAGCGCGGCGGGACAGGAAGAGGCATAGACTCCTGTGGGAGTCTATGCCCGGAAGTGGGTGCAAATACCTGTCTTGGACAGGTATCTGCACCCCCCCTTCCCCCTGAAAGGTGCCAAATGTGACACCGGAGGGGGGGGGGGGTTCCGATGAGCGGAAGTTCCACTTTAGGGTGGAACTCCGCTTTAAGCTGTGAAGGGCAGGTGCAGACTGGCATGGATTCCACTCACACTCCTGTAGCAGATGATGCAAGTGTGAAATGGAGGGTCACACGACGTTGGTATCCTCCACAAGAAAATTTATTGGGGTTGACTGCTCAGACAGGGAGGGGGATACTGCAGCTGAAGAAGAATTGCGAGGGTCACGTGAAATGGCCTTGAGGGCCGGATTCTGCCCCCGCAGGCCTTGTGTTTTGACTCATGTGGCTTATGCCATTCATAAACACTTGATTTTTTTAATGGAATTTTTACCATATGCCTGTTGTGACCCAGACGAGTGCAAGTTAGAACATGCTTGAGTCCGAATGGCTGTGTGACTCACCACCATAGTGCTACATTACCCTGTAGTACAGGTAGGTGGAAAGTTCACAGTTTATGATAGAGTTGCCTTGCTGTTCTTGAGCTTCCACATTCATGACAGCTATAGGTAGGTGACCAGTGGTCCCTTCATCTGGCGCTATGAGTTGCAGCAAGCCTACCAGCTTTAATGCTTTTGTCTGCATCTGGTAAAAGGCAATTTTAGGGTTAAAACCCTCTTCATTAAGAAGTGCGTCTTCCGCTTGTTACCGAATCCTCTCATACGATGCTGTACTGGTTGGAAAAGTTCCTGTTAAAATGTTTCCATGGGAACAGAGATACCAAGCATTAAATAAGTCTTGTTACACCTCCTTATCCTAATTTAACCCACCAGCAGAGGTCCCAGCTCCACGTCTTCCAAACGTCTTGTGTGTAAGGCCCACAAACACAGCCCATATTGAGGACCCAACAGAGAATAATAAAACAATAGATTGTATGCTTTGAGAGTGAGATTCCCTGTCTCCATAAAATTGAGGGTAAAATGGACACAGGACTCTCAAAAGGCAGTTTGAGAAGTTCCAGCAAAAGATTTGTGAGCAGAGAAAGCTATGGTTTAACTTTTCTCTGGATTTTGTAAGTCTGGATTGGGGCTGGAAACTTGAAGACTTCAAAGAGCATTGGGAGGGATGGAGTTTTCAGTCTTGTGTCCGGGCTTTCCAGAAGTTCTGTAGGTTGTGTGTGTGTCCAGGTGCACACACTCATTATAAGGCAGATCTGAGCATAGCTTAGGGGAGTTGGTATTGGAGCAGTTGCTGCAGCCAAGAGGGAGGTGTGCTACCGTTTAACCACTTTCAGACCAGACTATTTTGCTGGCTTAAGACCAGACCACTTTTTACGATTTGGCACTGCGTCGCTATAACTGACAATTGCGCGGTCGTGCGACGTGGCTCCCAAACAAAATTGACGTCCTTTTTTTCCCACAAATAGAGCTTTCTTTTGGTGGTATTTGATCACCTCTGCGGTTTTTATTTTTTGCGCTATAAACAATAAAAGAGTGACAATTTTGAAAAAAAAACACATTATTTTTTACTTTTTGCTATAAAAAATATCCCCCAAAAATATAGAAAAAAACATTTATTTTCCTCAGTTTAGGCCGATATGTATTTTTCTACATATTTTTGGTAAAAAAAAATCGCAATAAGCGATTATTGATTGGTTTGCGCAGAAGTTATTTTTTTTTTTTTTTTTTTTTTTTTTTTTTTATAGCGTTTACAAAATAGGGGATAGTTTTAGAGCATTTTTAATAATCATTTTTTTTTTACTAGTAATGGCGGCGATCAGCGATTTTTATTGTGACTGCGACATTATGGCGGACACATCGGACATTTTTGACACATTTTTGGGACCATTGTCATTTATACAGCAATCAGTGCTATTTAAATGCACTGATTCCTGTGTAAATGACACTGGCAGTGAAGGGGTTAACCACTAGGTGGCAGTGTAGGGGTTAAGTGTTCCTAGGGGCGTGTTAGTAACTGGGGGGGGGGCGTGGCTGTGAGCTAGTGAACACTGATCTCTGCTCCAATCACAGGGAGCAGAGATTGGTGTCACTAGTTGCTAGGCAGAACGGGGAGATGCTGTTTACTTCCGCATCTCCTCGCTCAGCCATCCCGTGAGACGATCGCGGGTATCCCCGTGGCGATCGAGTCCGCGGGACTCGCGACCGGACTCAGGGGCTGCCCGACCAGCGTGCGCTCGATGGCACGGCGGCATCTTAAAGGTGACGTACCTGTACGCCCTTATGCCTGTCCGTGCCATTCTGTCTACGTACATCGTCGTGCGCCGGTCAGGAAGTGGTTAAGAACCCAGGCAATATCCTTGAGATGGCACTCTATGTGGGAGAGGTTCCATGTCAGAGGGGACCGTAAGTCTTGGAGGAGTATGAAAGCCTGGAGTGACAGGAGAACCCCTCCCTAGAGGCCAGGAGTGGGCCTACGCAGCTTTGTACTGCGACCAAGGCTGAGTGAGCCTTGAGAGCCAGGTGGCTTGGCATTTTTGTTTGTGTTGTAATTTTTGGGAGAAGAACCCTTGTGTGGGCAACTCATGCTTGTATGAACTTTCATTTGTTACTTTCAATAAAAGTGGGCTACCATGCCCTTAAACTAAAGTTCCTGTTGGATGTGAACTCACTGAAAATGCATCTACCACTGAGCTAGACATCCCCCAATATCACAATGCAGATCACATTCTTCTATCTACAAATATTCATCAGTATCAGAGATTTTTTCATGGTTATGGGCAAAAAAGTCTTTATGGGAGATTTTTGGGGAAAAAAAACAAGTTGCTTGTTATCCAGGGTTTTGAGGAAGCCATTCTCAACCAAAGTTCTATGAAACCCTAGGGTTCCTCTAAAGTTTGTCTAGAGCAGTGATGGCAGTGATGGCGAACCTTTTTGAGCCAGAGTGCCCAAACTGAAATAAATACATTGGTTTTGTGTTGCAAAGTGCCAACACAGCAATTCGCGAGAGAGGGGGACTGACCGAAAGAGAGGGGGGTGTGAGAGAGAGAGAGAGAGTGGGGACAGCGAGATTGAGGGGTGTGAAAGAGATGCTGAGAGGCAGGGGGGCTGAGAGAGAGGGGTGTGAGAGATATGCTGAGAGTAAGGGAACATAGAGAGGGAGAGGGGCTGAGAGAGAGGGGTGTGAGAGATATGCTGAGAGAGAGGGGGGACAGAGAGAGGGAGGGGAGCTGAGAGAGGGAGAGGGGACAGAGAGAGAGGGGTGTGAGAGAGATGCTGAGAGAGAGGGGCAACAGAGAGAGGGAGAGGGGCTGAGAGAGAGTGGTGTGAGAGAAATGATGAGAGAGGTGAGCTGAGAGAGAGGGGAACAGAGAGAGGGAGGGGGACAGAGAGAGAGAGAGAGGGGGACAGGGTGTGAGAGAGGGGGAACAGAGAAAGAGAAGGGGGACAGAGAGAGAGGGGTGCAAGAAAGATGCTGAGAGAGGTGAGCAGAGAGAGAGGAGGAACAGAGAGAGGGAGAGGGGGACAGAGAGAGAGAGGTGTGCAAGAGAGATGCTGAGAGAGAGGAGAGCAGAGAGGGGAGAGAGGGGAACAGAGAGAGGGAGGACACAAAGAGGGGGAGACAGAAAAAGAGGGGGGCTGAAAGAGAGGGAGACCTCCAACAATGTCCTGGACCCCCTCGTGTGCCCACAGAGATGGCTCTGCGTGCCAGTTGTGGCACGCGTGCCATAGATTCGCCATCACTGGTCTAGGGGGTTCCTTGAGATGTGGCTGCTTGGCCTCCTATTTGATGGTGCCAGTATGTAAAAATCGCCATAAAAATTATTTTAGAGGTTCCACTTGGGTGAAAATGTTGAAAAAGGTTGTTTATAGAGAAACCCCACAAAGACTCCAAAACTGGCCACAAAACATGCCCCAAAATACTTATTTTCATTATGTCCCCATGCTTATTGTAGTCAGCCAAAGTAGAGTTTATCATTTTTAGCCTGGTGTTTGGCCATTCTCTCTTCTGCAGCAATGACAGTGTTGCTTTAATGTAGGCTTTTTATCTCAAAGGAACTTTTGAAATCATTTTTAGGGGGGAACTCCAGCTAAAAATGATATATACAGCTCAAGTGTGTTAGCCTGATATGTAAGATGTAAATTATAATATGTGACACCCTCCTAGTTAGGAGCTAGGCTGTCAGGTAAATTTTGTCATTTTTGAGCTCCTCTGTAATCAGTGGAGCAATTGCTGATTGCTTTGGACTGACTAGGGTCCGATAGGCTGCATGCTTGATTGCTTCTCCCTGCCTCTGGAATGCTCCAGAACATAGGAGTGGAGTAGATTAAATGAGTAGCCTGAATATATATAAGGCCTCAGCCAATTCCTGGAGAGGCGTGCCCAGTAGGTGGCTGCAGAGCACATAAATAGACCTGGGCTGGAGCAATCAGGGTTCTTGTCCAGGAGTAGAAGTACCCAGCCTGGAAGGCTGCTGCTCTCTCAGGAACTCATCAAGGTCCCAGCTATGCTAGACCTTGTGCGGCCTACTTGCTTGACAGACTTTGAAGCTAATGAAGGGCAATTTCATCTAGGATCCAATCTGGAGAGTCCACGAGGGAAGTGTCTGCCTGACTCTGAGGAAGGCTTCCAAGTACCCACGGACTTGACTGCAGGATCTAAGTGGTCATTGCTGCTGGTACCCCTTGGTTCACTAGAATAAAGGCTTGCCTGGCCTGGAACATGCCTATGGTGTCCCAGTTCTATCCATTTCCTGAGCTATTGCTAAAGGGACTGTTTTAAGGAGAAGCTACAAGAGAAAGGGCGTCCTCATATTACTGTGTAGCGTTCTGTATCCCACTGCTCCTGGTGCCCTTTCCAAGTTAGTGGTGAATACCCCTTACATCAGTGGTCATCAACCCTGTCCTCGGGGGCCCACTAACAGGCCAGGTTTTATGTATTACCTTGTGGAGATGCAGACTAGAATACTGCAATCACTAAGCAGCAAATGATATCACCTGTGATGTATTTAAGTTATCTTGCAAACCTGGCCTGTTAGTGGGCCCTGGGGTTAACAGGGTTAATGACCACTGCCTTACATTATGGTCAGTGGGAAAGGTTATTTTACCACTATGCTCTGGGCCTTTTTTAAGGCAGGGCAAAAGGGGCAGCTGCCCTGGGCCCTGTTATTGTTGTGGGGCCCAAAGCAGCTGAATCATACATGCCAACTATCCTGGTTTAAATTACCTCGTCCCTTGAGGTTTTAGTCCAGTGCTGTGTCCCAATAGCTCAGTGTGAAGTGCTGCTACTAATGCTGCCCAGCTCTGCCCTATTGTTGTGTACAGATGACTCACCTGCAGATCCTGTGTTTACAGTGTAAATTACCGCATTCATATGTAAATATCTGCGGCATTCAAATGTAAATAGCGGTGGCCAGCAGCATTGATATGTATATCATGCCCCCCTGAGGTCATATCCACAGTAATCTCTAGCAACCAATCAACAAGCAGAAATCATGTTCTGTAACCTCTTGCAACTAATCAGTGAGCCGTAATGTGTGCTGTAACCTCTAGCAACCAGTCAGTGAGCGGTAATGATACACTGTAACCTCTGGCAACCAAACGCAATAGCTGCCTGATCTGATTCAGCTGCTATTTATTGTATGTCTCAGAGCAGGTGGAGAGCAAAACTGCATGGGGGGGGGCCCCAAGAAATGTTTTGCCCAGGGTCCAATCAATATTAAAGACGGCCCTGACTATGCTCAGTAAGAGGAAGAATGCCCCTTACATTTGAGGTCAGTTGAAAGAATGTACCATTTTATTCTAGGTCAGTAGGAAGAATGAGATGGAAGGTCAATCAGCCACCGTTCAAGGAAGGTCCTGGCAACCTCCAGAGGAGCCCTATGGTTCCATGGAACTGTGGTTGAGAATGGCCACCTTAAAATTGAATTACCGTATATACTCGAGTATAAGCCAATTTTTTCAGCACATTTTTTTGTGCTGAAAATGCCCCCCTCGGCTTATACTAGAGTCAAGCACTTTTCTGCAGAACCCCAAGTGCAACTAGAACCACAACATATCCAAAGATGGGGTTCCTATCACCAAGTGGCCCGAGATACGGGCCCCAAAGTCGGTTCGGAAAATGTCAAGCACTTTTCTGCAGTAGAGAATGACATTTTCCGAACCAACTTTGGGGCCCCGTATCTCGGGGCCACCTGGTGCTAGGAACCCCAAATTTGGTGTGCAAACCAAGTGGAACCAGCACTACAACATATCCAAAAACATATCCAAAGATGGGGTTCCTAGCGCCAAGTGGCCCCGAGATACCGGGCCCCAAAGTCGGTTCGAAAAATGTAATTCTCTGCTGCAGAAAAGTGCTTGACATTTTCCGAACCGACTTTGGGGCCCCGTATCTCGGGGCTACTTGGTGATAGGAACCCCATATTGGATATGTTGTAGTTCTAGTTGCACTGGGTTTGCACACCAAACTTTGGGTTCCTAGCACCAAGTGGTCCCAAGATACGGGGCCCCCAAATTCGGTCAACTGTGTCCATCTGCAGCAATGTCATTTCAGGACCCTTTGGGTAGGGTGACCAGACATCCCCGGTTTCCGGGGACAGTCCCCGGATTGAGGATACTGTCCCTGAACCAGGTCTGTCCCCGGTTTTGTCCCCGGATTGGATTTGAAAAGGGGCTGGGGCAATTTCAAAGACAGTCAGTGCAGAATTAAAAAAAAAAAAAAAAATCTGAATTACACCCCTGCCCTGCCGCTCCTACTAGCTTAGGCGGTGGGGGTGTATTTTTTTTTCATTATCTGTGCCCCTTTCTGATGATCATGTGCTGGTCGGAGCGCAGAGAATATTTCTTCAGTTTCGGGTGCATGCCGGTTCTGCTCCTGCTCGCATGTTCTTCTGCCTTGGCTCAAGTCCTGGCCAGCCACCTTCCCATCTCCTTGTCTTCCCTGGCGGAGTGATCTTCATCTGCTCCCCACCCAGTAGTAGCCAGCAGGGCCGCTGATAGGCCAGTACAACTGGCCCCGCTGTACCGGGCCCGGCCAGCAGGGGGGCCCGGCAACCTGAACAGATAGCGAATTCATGAAAAAAAAAAAAAAAATCGTCCATCTGATGCCCAGGCAATGCAACCACCGTACGCCGTACAAATCCCCCCCCCCCCCCCCCCCCCCCCAACGTTTCTTTTTCAGTTTTTTTTTTTTTTTTTTTGCTAGCACTGTAACTTCAGTGTGCTAGTATGTGGCGGCAGGGGGAGGGACTATTTCTTCTATTTCGGGCACGGAAGAGGCATTCTTCCGCGCCCGCTCCTCATGCTGGCTAAAGTCACAGACAGCGTGTGCCTTTCCTGGCGTCCTGCAGTGATTCCTCTCACTCCGCATGAGAGAAGCATTGAGCGAGCGGTGGCGGCAGAAGAAGAAGCAGCTGCTGGCATCCGACTGGATAGATTTGGGTGGCCACTCCAGTCCAGGCAGGATCGGGGAGGAAGTGACTGTCTAACACAGGTGTGTGTGCTTGCCTAGGGGGGGGGGGGGGGGGATTATTGATCTACTACTACTGCAGCAGTCAACATCTATACAATATGGCATGGGCGGCACTGTCTGCAGGTAGCACGTGCGTTATGGGCCATAACACATGTGCTGCCTGCAGAGACAGTGCCACCCATGCCGCCAATGCCGTAATGTGCTGTAGACAGTGCCACCTATGCCACTAACGCATGTGCTGCCTGCAGAGACAGTGTCACCCATGCTGCCATGGGCATTATTCCATTGGCGGCATGGGGGGGCACTGTCTGTAGCACAATATGGCATGGGTGGCACTGTCAGCAGGTAGCGCATGCGTTATCGCATTAGTGTCGTGGGTGGCACTGTCTGCAGCACATTACGGCATTGGCGGCATGGGTGGCCTTGTCTGCAGCACAATATGGCATTGGAGGCATGGGTGGCACTGTTTGCAGGTAGCACATGCGTAATGGCCCATAACGCATGTGCTGCCTGCAGAGACAGTGCCACCCATGCCACAAATGCCGTAATGTGCTGCAGAGACAGTGCCACCCATGCCGCCAATGCCATATTGTGCTGCAGAGACAGTGCCACCCATGACACTAATGCCATAACTAATGCGCTACCTGCTGACAGTCCCACCCATGCTGCTAATGCCATATTGTGCTGCAGACAGTGCCACCCATGACACTAATGCCATAACTCATGCGCTACCTGCTGACAGTGCCACCCATGCGGCCAATGCCATATTGTGCTGCAGACAGTGCCCACCATGCTGCCAATGGAATAATGCCATTGGCAGCATGGGTGGCACTGTCTCTGCAGGCAGCACATGTGTTTTGGCATTAGCGTCATGGGTGGCACTTTCTGCAGAACATTACGACATTGGCAGCATGGATGAGAAAAATTGTAGACAAACCTGCACTGTTTCAGGGCGGGGTCTGGGAGGGGCCAGGGGTGGGGCTGAAGGTGGGACCAGGGGCGGGACCAGGGGGGAGCCGAAGGGGGCCCTGTCAGGTAGGCTGTGTGGGGCCCCATGATTTCTATCAGCGGCCCTGGTAGCCAGGGCCCAGAGAGTAAGACTTGACAATATAAAAAAGAAAAAACTGCGCCAGGTAAATAAGCTAAGAAGTCTATACCCTAATAGAAACAGTCCAATCAAAGACTGTTAGAACATCACTAGTGCATAAAAAACAACAGTAATAATACTCTGAAGTAATGGTGGTGGATAATAAGGTGATTGGCAGTAGCAACATATAATCAGAAAAGTCCTGGATTATGAATCAAACTGGGGACCATATACGTATGGGTCTGTGTGAAAGTGTGAGCAGTTCATAGGGTGAGTATTGTCCTAGGATGAATTTCTGAGGCTGGGTACATCAGACTAAATCTCCTGTCACACCGCTGTGCTCCACACCACACAAGAGTGCCACCACCAATATATATTCCCCTTACCAGATGACAGGCAAGGTAAAGCCTTTCAAATTGAGCCCATAGACAGATCCTGACTTCAAAAAGGAACGATCGAACTCCAAATCAGAAAAGAACTCCCAGCATCTGCCAATCACACCGGAACCAGGACCTCAGACCAGACCCAATGGATAATCAGATCCGGGTTAGCACTCGGCGGTGCATCCAAATATGATCAAGAAAAACAAAAAAAGGCAGACCATAGCATAATACGTTTTTTAAAAACGATAATGGGTAATTTATTCGTAAAATGTACTCACATGAGCGCAGAATAAAAGAAGCACATAAAACTCCACATGGAGTGACACAGAACGCCGGCCGGCATGTATTGGAAACGGACCCTTCCTCCTTCAGGAGCGTTGAACGTAATGACGTCACTGCACGCCTTCCCAGAAGCTTTTCGTCTTACAAGACATTCTCAATGGGGATAGGGCCGTGCAGTGGGTCATGTCATTAAATAGGAAACGCCTCATTGTGGGAGGTGAGGGAACGGAGAGAGGACTCCATCTTAACTCAGGGAAAATTTGCCCTTAGATGACAAACTTTATGAGAGGAAACGGTGTATTGCTTAACCTGGTCACAACTAGAAAAGAAAGCAGTCGCTTCCCAGGAGAAACAAAAGTACATGGACATAAATGATAAAGTGTAAATATATGATAGCAAATATATGTAACCCGTGACGGTGTGTGTTTGGGCATATATTGTGAACTAAAAAATTATTATATATATCCATTAATGAGCCTTTGCAGCTATTACAGTTACATTAGGTCAAATAATGGAAGAAAAAAATATATATGGTGACTTGCTCTCCAAATTACATTTTTTTTTTTTTTATAAAAAATTATACTAAGATATGGTATTTCATAAGTCAAAAAATCGTGAAAAAAAAGGGGAATATATATATTCCTCTCCAATCTACAAAACTCGTGAAAAGAAGGCCACACTAAATAATAAGGAAAATACCCTGTCATCTAACACTTGAATGCGACGAACATGGGTATCCTCATGGTTAAAACCATAATAATGTGTAGTGACATAATAGTTTGTTAGATAATGATATCTAGCTTATTGAGAAAAAAACAGTGTAAGTGAAACAACGTGAAATATGTAAATAATAACATTGGACCAAACTCAATCTACCAGGGGTTCCCCAGACTCGGAAAGAGGAGGAGTCCGTTACCAGCATACCCTAACAGGCATAGGGTCTGATGGCACCTCATTTCAGGGCTCAAAATTCGATAACATAAATATCATTAACTACTAAATTGCAACCAATCCCTAAACACCACCGAAAGTGTATAGGTTAGGGAAAGGGGCAACAGGGAAACAAAAAGGGGGAGGGAGGGGGGGGGGAACCCAAATCTCTATATTTGGGGTGGGAAATAAGCTCCTGAAATAAAAATAATAGGAGTGGTTTAGAACACAGACAATGTTCTTACTCACAGGAGGCTGTAGTTATAGAAACCAGTTTCTAGAGGAAAAATGGGGCACGATCTCAATCCCCGAACTGAGGTGGCCATGACAAACCCAATTACATTTGTTTCAGACAAAAATGGTTTTTGAACAGTGTTTACATTGTTTACATTATTTGAAAACATACAGGTATCTTCTAGATCGATTAAGCATTGTTAATAAATGCATTCACGTCTGTCTCAATGTTCATTCCGTACGGGACATAAGTTTTGAGTCGGTGAATCCAGGCCATCTCCATTTTCGAGATTTCCCTGACCAAAAGGTCACCTCTCCAATTGGGCTTATGTTTATCAATGCCCAAGAAGAGTGTATTAGAAGGATCCCTATTATGTACTAGACGGTAATGATTTGAGACGGAATGATTTTTGAAGCCTGAAATAATGTTTGTAATGTGTTCATTCAGGCGTACTTGCAATGGACGTTTAGTCCGGCCCACATACTGCAAGCCACACGGGCATTGCAGTAGATAAACCACTCCAGTGGAGGCACACGTGATACACGGTTTAATCGTGAATGTCCTTTGTGTAGCTGTAGATAAAACAGAAGTGATCCTTCTAGATGGATTAGAGTTAAACCGGCAGACTCTACAACGTTTACATTGATAGAATCCACTCAAATGATCAAAAAACCCTTTGCTTCTCGCTGGTGGATTGAGAACGTTTGGAGCCACTTGGCCCTGCAGAGACTGTGCACCCCTGAAAATGACCCTTGGTTGCGGTGGTACAATACTGCCAAGAACGGTATCATTGGTGATAATGTGCCAATGTTTCTTGATTAATTGCTTTATATTGTTATGTTGTATGGAGTAGGTCGTAATGAATGGTACCACCGGGGCTGTCCCCGGTGAGTTCTCAGGGGCCTTCTCCATCAACAGTTCTCCTCTGTTTTTAGCACTAACGTTCTTGAGTGTTTCCCGGAGTTCACCCTCTGAGTAGCCTTTCTCAATAAACCGACTGACCAGAACCTCAGCCTGAGTGAGGAACTGATGGTCCTCAGAGCAATTTCTCCGGAGTCTCAGAAATTGACTCTTAGGAATGGCCTTTAGCCAAGTGTTATGATGGCAACTCCCGATTGGAATGTAGGAGTTCCTATCGGTGGCTTTAAAGAAGGTTGAAGTGGAAAAGACCCTATCTCTAATACTGATGTTCAAATCGAGATAGTGGACATCAGCTTGGCTGGCTTCAAACTTAAGAATGATTCCTCTTTGGTTGACATTGAGGTCATTCATGAATTTTTCCAGATCTTCATATTGGCCATCCCACAGGAGGAGGATGTCATCTATATACCTAGCCCAAAGGGCAACTTGAGGTATATCCCGGGAATAGATGACATCCTCCTCCCATTTGGCCATAAATAAATTAGCCAAACTGGGGGCATATTTTGCACCCATAGCTACTCCGGTATCCTGTCTGTAGAAGTTGCCATCAAACCAAAAGTAATTGGATGATGCCGCAAATTTCAACAGAGACATAAGGAACTTCACTTGCTTATGGGGAAGACCTGAGTCCCTTTCAAGATAAGTCTGTACAGCATCGAAACCTAAATCATGGGGGATGATGGTATACAAAGAATTAACGTCTATGGTTGCCATCCACATCCCACTCGTGGGAGACTTCCCCGACAAAAGGTTGATAATATGTTTGGAGTCTCTCACGTAGGAGGGCATGGACCGCACTAGGGGCTGTAAATAAAAATCTATATATCTGCCCACCCGGGACGTGATGGAATCAATACCACTCACGATGGGACGTCCCGGGGGGCAGACAGGATCCTTATGTAACTTAGGGAGGTAGTAGATAGTCGGTGTTCGGGGGGCTTTCGGGATGAGAAACAGCCTTTCTTTGGCAGTGAGTATCCCCTCATAAAAACCCTCAGCTATCAAAGCCTCGAGTGCCCTAGTATATTTCAACTTGGGGTCACTAGTTAAGGGGGTGTAGGTGTTAGTATCACTAACAATTCTAGACATTTCGGCCAAATAGTCTGTTTTGTCCAGAACTACAATCGCACCCCCCTTATCGGCTGGTCTCACCACCAGATCCTTGTCCTGGCAGAGTGATTCCAAACCTTCTTTTAGAGTTTTACTCAACTTGGCTCTCTTAACCTCCAGGGCATCTAAATCCCTAAGCAGCACATCCCTAAACACACGGAGGGGTGGTGCTAACGCACCTGGAGGGTTGAAAAGGGAAGCATTCCTCAAACCGGAGTGTGTAAACTCACTGGTTGTGACCTGACTATTTTGGGGAATTCCGGAAAAATATCTTTTTATGTTAAGTTGCCTCACAAAGATATGTATGTCCATGAACGTCTGGAACTTGTCCAGACGTCTGGGAGGGGCAAATTTGAGGCCTTTGTCAAGTAAACATTTTTCTGGTTGTGACAGGGTTTTGGAACTAAGATTGAAAATACCTAGTCCCACTACATCCGAGGTCTTTTGAGTTGATCTGACCCGCCTCCCCCCTCTGGTTCCTCTTCTCTTTCTCCCATTCTTTTTTGTCCTTGTGTGGGTTTGTGAAAACCCCAACTCTCTCGTAGGCCAGGTGTCTGAGGGGCCTGAGGGCCCACTGGTCTACCTGGAATCCTACTAGGGGGACCAAAAGTGGGTATTGGCCTTTGTTCAAAGGGATACTCAAAAGAAGGATCCATACCGGAAGTATCCAGCTCTCCAAGGGGGTAAAAAGAATTTTGCAGAGGGATATGGTGGTCCCATCCTGACTCTGTATGGTACCACGGGGGTGGTTGTGAGTCCCAGTAATCATGGGCACTAGGCTTCCAACCCTCCATACGGTCGGTATGGGTCCCTCCACCTCTCTGTTCGTATACATGACCCCTCCCCCTAGTGTTCCCTGCGTTCCAACCTCTACCCCTGGGGGTCAAACCTCTCTGTTTCAAGGGGGGACCTGAAGGGTATATCTTTGGATCAACGGAACCATAAGTGGGCCTAGCGGCTTTATAGGGGTATGATTGGTTCGCATGAGGCAAACTGCCTCGAGGGATATTATTCCTAGGAGACTGCAAACTCAAATTCCCTCCTGTTTTATTCTTGGACTGGACCCGTTTGGGAATGGTGGATTGTGTAGGTTGAGACCCCACTCCTAATAACTGGGAGGGGGGTGCGGAGGTGTCCATTTCTGAAGAAGCTGTCTTTGCCAGATCATCCAAAATCTTTTTTTGCCAATTAAAGACAATGTTATTTTGGTAGTCGGCAAGGTCTCTATTAAACTTTTTCTTCTTTTTCAACCTCTGGTCCCTATCTTCTTTCTCTAATACTTTAAGAAGATTTCCTGATTTCTCCTTATATTCATCTCCCTCTTTGACAGGGTTTAATTTGGTTTGGATAAGCTTGATTTCATCGTCCAATTTTGATAGTTTAGCAGTCTTTCTCTCAACTAGGAAGCGGAGAAAAGAGATACCGGACTGATTAAAATATTTGAACCATTCTTCCAAGTCCGTGTCTCCCTTCTGGGGTGCTATATCCCATCGAAGGCTCCTGGGTACCATAAGGTTTCGTATATAGGTCTCCAAGTAGGCTATATCCCACTTGGTAGGCTGTGAGGCGGGCGGCGGCAACAGAGTCACTAATTGCCGCCATTACTAGTAAAAAAAAAAAATATGTCCCCGGATTTCATTTAAAAAATCTAGTCACCTTACCTTTGGGTCCAGAGACCCCAAATTTTGGCTGCAGATAGGGGGCATCTAGGAACCCTTAACTACCAAGTTTGAAGTTTGGGGGACCTATGGCTGCAAATGGGCACAGTGAGGCTGCAAATGGGACCTAGCACTACAACATATCCAAAGATGTGGTTCTTAGCACCAAGTGGCCCCGAGATACGGGGCCCCAAAGTCTGTTCGGAAAATCTCATTCTCTGCTGAAGAAAAGTGCTTGACATTTTCCGACCCGACTTTGGGGCCCCATATCTCGGGGTCACTTGGTGCTAAGAACCCAAAATTTGGTATTCAAACCCAGTGGCACTAGCACTACAACATATCCTAGCACCAAGTGGCCCCGAGATACGGGGCCCCAAAGTCAGTTAACTGTGTCTATCTGCAGCAATGTCATTTTGGGACCCTTTGGGTCTAGAGACTGCAGCTAGGGGGCATTTAGGAACCCTTCACTACCAAGTTTGAAGTTTGGGGGACCTATGGCTGCAAATGGGCACAGTGAGGCTGCAAATAGGCATTGTTGACCCTCTTTTCCACTTACAGTAGCTGCGCATTTCTCACCCTAGGCTTATACTTGAGTCAATACGTTTTCCCATTTTTTTGTGGTAAAATTAGGTGCTTCGGCTTATATTCTGGTCGGCTTATACTTGAGTATATAGGGTGCATTGGTGGCCATTGTTGACTTAGTTCTGAAAGTGCTAGTCACCTGGTTCTCATGCTGATTTTTTGGCCTCAATACCTTCCAAGTCCCTGGCCAAGAACAGGTTTGCCGGTAGTGAAGACAGCCATGTCTCATGTCAGGTTTCCTTCAACTTGTTATATTTTAGTGATTTTAGTCATTTTTAAAACGGCATACTGATCCAAGTTCGAGCTTCTGATGTAAAGAGTTGAAGGTAAATCGGGGGAAAAGCAGAAAGGTGAGGCCCTTGCAGAACGCTGCCGCAGTATAAGTATTGACATGTGTGCTTTTTTCACTTGTGTGTATTTGTGCAATACCCACACCAATCTCTCTCGGCTGTCTCCAGTTCTATATATAGAGATTAAGGCTCAGTTTCACAATTAAGTATGACACGCAGAAGTGAGTGCAGGAGAGAGGGAGAGGGGAAGGAGAGACGGAGGAATGAGCAATAAAGGAAGAGAAAGAGATAAGACTATTCAGGTAGGAGGAGGAGAGAGCCTGTGACACATTTTCTGGGCTGACGGGGAGAATTCTTTGCACAGATATTAATTAAAATATTTTTAGCTTCCCCGACCGCCTTCATGTAAGAACATCCCCATGGAATGTCAGGAGACCCCCGTGCTGGAGTGTTACGCACATACACACGTTGTACATCTATAGATAACTCTGCGCTATATTACAACACTGGAACTCTGCAGTGTATATATATATATATATATATATATATATATATATATACTGTATATATTCTTTTTTTCTCCAACAAAATTGATGTTCTATACCAAAAAACGAATGTAACCAGGTTGCTTTAATATGAATATACTGTAATACAATATTACAAGGTAGACAGATGTTGTTATCTATCTGTCTATCCGTCCATCCAGAGTCAAACAAAATCAGAGTTCTAAACAGAAAACGGATACAACCAGAGTTTCTTAAAATGTATATAATATAATATCTGTCCTCATATACCTAATACACCTTATGTTTAGGTTGAAACAATACAACCAGAGTTTCCTAAAATTAATATAACTACCGTATATACTCGAGTATAAGCCGACCCGAATATAAGCCGAGGCACCTAATTTTACCACAAAAAACTGGGAAAACGTATTGACTCGAGTATAGCCTAGGGTGAGAAATGTGCAGCTACTAAAGGTAAGAGGGTCAACCATGCCCATTTGCAGCCTCACTGTGCCCATTTGCAGCCATAGGTCCCCCAAACTTCAAACTTAGTAGTTAAGGGTTCCTAGATGCCCCCTAGCTGCAGCCAAAAAAATTTGGGGTCTCTGGACCCAAAGGGTCCCGAAATGACATTGCTGCAGATGGACACAGTTGACCAAATTTGGGGCCCCGTATCTCAGGGCCACTTGGTGCTAGAAACTCCAAATTGGATATGTTCAAAGCAAGGTCCATACAGACATGGATGAGTGAGTTTGGGGTGGAGGAACTTGACTGGCCTGCATAGAGTCCTGACCTCAACCTGATAGAACACCTTTGGGGTGAATAAGAGTGGAGACTGCAAGCCAGGCCTTCTTGCCCAACATCAGTTCCTGACCTCACAAATGCACTTCTGGAAGAATGGTCAAACATTCCCATAGACACTCCTAAACCTTGTGGGCGGCCTTCCCAGAAGAGGTGAAGCTGTTATAGTTGCAAAGGGTGGGACAGCTCAATATTGAACCCTACGGACTAAGACTGGGATGTCATTAAAGTTCATGTGGGTGTAAAGGCAGGTCTCCCAATACTTTTGGTAATAGTGTATTTCAATCTGTAGGCAGCCATGACTTGCTATAACTGCCAAAAAAAACTTTCTTGCAAACATAAGACTGGGATGCCCTTAAAGTTCATGTGTGTGTAAAAGCAGGCGTCCCAATACTTTTGACAAGATAGCATATCCATCTATCCACCCATCCTTCCATCCATAACTATCATCCATCCATTTTTCCATACTACACGTTGTAAATCGCCGTGCAAACTGTTGCTGCTATATAAATCCTGTATAATAATAATAGTAATTTTTATAAATTAATATTAATAATAATATTTATCTATCTATCTTTTCATCCACCCACCCTTCCATCTTTATCTATCTATCTATCTATCTATCTATCTATCTATCTATCTATCTATCTATCTATCTATCTATCTATCTATCTATCTATCTATCTTTACATCCACCCACCCTTCCATCTTTATCTATCTATCTATTTTTATCTATCTATCTACCTATCTATCTATCTATCTATCTTTACATCCACCCACCCTTCCATCTCTATCTATCTATCTATCTATCTATCTATCTATCTATCTATCTATCTATCTATCTATCTATCTATCTATCTATCTATCTATCTTTACATCCACCCACCCTTCCATCTCTATCTATCTATCTATCTATCTTTACATCCATCCACCCACCCTTCCATCTTTATCTATCTATCTATCTATCTATCTATCTTTTCATCCACCTACCCTTCCATCTTTATCTATCTATCTATCTATCTATCTATCTATCTATCTATCTATCTATCTATCTATCCTGCTCGGAGGCACCGGCTTGGAACAAGCTTGCAGCACATTTAGCCATGCAGAGAGATCAGAGCTCCTTCCGATTAGGCTGTATTAAAATCCTCTTACAGGTAGATTCTTTGTATTATAATACAACGGTAATTTAGGCTTTTTATCTGTTTCAGCAGAATTCATCTTCATTCATAAGTCCTTGGCCTGGAACAAACATGCAGATCAGGAGCTCTAACCTCTCTCTCTGACTTCTCTCGCTGCAGACTTGTTCCAGGTCAGTGACTCAGAACACTGAAGCAGAAGGACCAGACCGCGCCCCATCTAATGTCTATAGAGTATCTCCTGACTGCTCAGAACAATCGTTCTTTATGGGAATAAGGGATCAGATTAGAGAATGTTGCCTTACGGATCTTGTTCCCTAGAGATCAGATGATAATACGATAATATGAATTTTTGCTCAGCCAGTGGACTCAACAAAGAAAACGGAATCGATTCCCCCATCCACACAGTTTACGTAGATGCAGGAATCATCCCCGCTGCGTCGTATTCTGACAGCGAGACTCCCCCTGCTATCAGAATACACTGATCAGTACTGTAGCTCATTGGATGCAAGCACTAATCGAATGGAAACCGCTCATGAGAGGCTGATCGATAAATCGACTTCTCATGAACAAGAACGTCCATGGATTGACCGACTCTCGTCCGGTTTCTATTGAACTGGCTGAATTTCAATCCATGTATGGCCAGATTTAGAGTGAGGAAATCATTTCCACTTTTAGGAGAAACAAAACCTCTCCTGGGTGTTTCAGATATTCCAGATGGATATATTTTATCACCTCTGAATCCAGGTCACACAGAGCCTGAGGTTAAAAAAAAACGATGGAAACAGTCCGATGGGAGCTTTGCATCGGATTTTCCGACCGTGTGTATGCCCAACGGTCTTTTTCTGTCGGAATTTCCGACGGACTTCGAATTGAGAACCTGTTCTCAATTTTTCCGACGGAAAACCTTTCTATCGGATTTTCCGATCGTGTGTATGCAATTCCGACGCATGCTCGGAAACAATTCGACGCATGCTCAGAAGCATTAAACTTCCCTTTTTATAGTGCTGTCGAACGTGTTTTATGCCGCTGTGTTATTGACCGTCGGAATTTGGTGTGACCGTGTGTAGGCAACACTGCTTGAGCGGAATTCTGTCGGAATTCCGTCGGAAAAACCGTCAGAGTTTTTTCCGACGAGAATTCCGATCGTGTGTACGCGGCATTAGCGTTTTGAGTCCCCAGAAAAGTGCTATAGAAATACAAATTTAAAATTAAAAGATATTGAACTGACATTTGGAAGCCACCCAGCTGTCATGCTTGGATTGCATCTGAAACCTTTTCAACAACCTTTTATAAAGAGTAACCAAAACCAGTAAAAGTGGGGCAGTTCACAATATAACAAGCTTGTTTTTTGCACGTTCCAGTTTTGACAGCCCATTCATTTTAATGGGCTGCCAAACACACGGGAAAGTAATGCAGGTGCTACTTTTACAAATCGTGCTGCACCAAATCGGCATTGGTACTACAGTACCATGTGGTTTGGTTGGACGCAAACATGCTACGTTTACTAGATGTGCTTGGGGTGTCATTAACAATTATTGGCATCCACCAGTGTCTAGCATTAGTAGAACAGGTTGAAATGAGAAGGGGTATTAGGAGGATGTTGGAGGGTTAGAGGGGGCATACAAGCATATGTAGTAATTTTGGCCAGGCAGCCTCTGCTTATAGACATCAATTGATACAACTCTATAGACAAAGTGCTGCTCTACCACAGTTGATAAATGAATTCCATAACCACTTCCGGACCGCCTCCTGTAGATTTACGTCAACAGAATGGCACGGCTGGGCAAAAGCACGTATCGGTACTTCCCCTTTAATTGCCCAGCCATGGGTCGCGCGTGTGCCGCCGGCAGCGCGCTCGAGACCCGGTCCTGAGCTCCGTGACCACGGCCGTGGGACCAGCAGACCCGATCGCCGCTGGTGTCCCGCGATTGGGTCACAGAGCTGAAGAACGGGGAGAGGTCTGTGTAAACAAACCTCTCCCCAAGCTTCCTACTGAGCCTGTCACTGATCGTCTGTTCCCTGTCATCGGGAAAGCCGATCAGTGACGTCAGAAGTAAAGCCACGCCCCCTACTGTAAAAAAAACACACACACACTGACGTAACCCCTCCCCGCCCCCTAGTGGTTAACTCCTTCACTGCCATTGTCATTTACATAGGAATCAGTGCATTTAAATAGCACTGATTTCTGTATAAATGACAATGGTCCCAAAAATGTCCGATGTGTCCGCCATAATGTCGCAGTCACAATAAAAATCGCTGATCGCCGCCATTACTAGTAAAAAAAAAATAATAAAAATGCTATAAAACTATCCCCTATTTTGTAAATGCTATAACTTTTGCGCAAACCAATCAATAATCGCTAATTGCGATTTTTTTTTTTTACCAAAAATATGTAGAAAAATACGTATCAGCCTAAACTGAGGAAAAAATATGTTTTTTTATATATTTTTTGGGGATATTTATTATAGCAAAAAGTAAAAAATATTGCGTTTTTTTCAAAATTGTTGCTCTATTTTTGTTTATAGCGCAAAAAATAAAAACCGCAGGGGCGATCAAATACCACCAAAAGAAAGCTCTATTTGTGCGAAAAAAAGGACTCCAATTTTGTTTGGAAGGCACATCGCACGACCACGCAATTGTCAGTTAAAGAGACGCAGTGCCGAATCGCAAAAAGGGGCCTGGTCCTTTGGCTGCAAATTGGTCCGGGGCTGAAGTGGTTAAAATACAATCATTCATGTGTAGCGCCGACACTTTTCTAAAGTGCGCGCTATGTGCAAATTTAGTTTTTTCCAGAGCTGTAACTGAGTTCTGGGGGTTAATGGTTTTAGGTCATTACTTTGGCATCAGTCTGGCTGGGCTGTACTGGAGTTCTGCCTGGTCATAGGTGCAATGAGGCACCTGTGACAGGCTGAGAACGCAGCCTGGTTGGACGTCTTAGGTACCAATCTTTCTCGGAGCCAATCAGTGGGTGCGTCTGGCCCCGCTGTATATTCTGGGAAGGGGTATTTAAGATGCTGAAGTCACGTGTTCAGGGTTCGGCTTGCTCTTTTTGATTCCTGGTTCCAGTCCGGACCAACCCCGCGAGGGGTCCCGGACCCAGGAGTGTCTGCTGCCCCCGTAAGCCTGGTCACCCTGACCAGCCCCAGAGGCCCTCATGGTCTGGGGTGGGGATCTGTCCGTTCCCAAGCCCCGGAACTGGCTAGTTAGAGGGCCAGTAACTGAAGGAGGATTCTGAGGTGTCCCGTTGTGCTCTTAGTATTGGAGAGGCACAGCAACTCGTATAAGCGACCAGGGGAGGACTCTTCAGAGGAGGGCCATGAAGCTGGCTGCTCGGTAAGAGCTGAGATTGTATGGACACTAGTGAATCCGCATTTCCTACGGTACCACCGAAACGGCTGGACGATTCAGGTACCATAGGGAAAGTTCCTAAACCTATCCTTCGTTTCCAACATAGTCTGTGGCAGAGACTTTTACATTGTTCACCTGAAGTTTCACCACCTAGTCTGTGGCAGAGACCTTGTAAAATTTCCGAATCACTTGTTGGCTGCTAAATCTACAGACAAGGGTTTATCCAACAGTGAAGAGTCCAGTTGCGAGTGGCTACTCTCTGGGCTATCTGAGGAGACATTTATTTGATGTCAGTAGTTCTGAAGTGCCTGAGCTTTATCACCCATGCCAAGTGATTGACTCCAGTATAAGCAGAGGGGGGCACTTTCAGCACAAAAAAATGTGCTGAAAAACTCGGCTTATACTCGAGTATATACGGTAGGTCAGTTTCTGAAGCTGACCATATATCTATTCCCAGCCTCAAGAAATTATTTATATTATATGGAAGTGGGGGAGATAAGGAGGTGGAGTTTTATTTATAGTTAGTATTTGTATATGTGCCAGGGTGAAAAAGGAAAAAAAAAGGAAAAAACAGGGTTAAATTTTGGGGCGAGTTGCCATGGCTGTGCAGTGGAGCAGCAGATTGGCACTACCAGAAGTGCAGATTTCTCCGTGGACTTCACATTCATATTTTTCGGGATCAGATAACAATTTAGTGGGCTGACTATTCACAGTCCTCAATTGAAAGTATTCCTGATTTTTGAACCTTTTCGTACAGTGATGGGTCACTTTGAAGTCACTGTGCGACAATCTTGGTACCTTGACTTTTGCAGTTCCCGCGGGTTGAAAATACACAAAAATATCATGAACACAGTAAATTCAACTGATCCACGTGCTAATGCCTGCACATGAAAAAAAAAAAAACATTCAGTCATAAAAAGCTCAGCTCAGGTTTTGGTTTTGAGTGCAGTGACCATCAACAAATTGATCTCCAGCCTACAATGACTACCGGCATCAGGGGCAAATTCTACACTGCTAGTTTTTGGAAACACCACAATTTTTACTGTCTACTTTTTTTTTTTTGTGTCATTATTAATATTAAAATATGTACTCAAAGTGGTTTTATTGTACAGAGTATGGTTTGTAAAAAAAAAAATAAAGATCTACCCTGAGGGTTAAATAAATAATATATAAATATAAAATATAGCGCTTACAACCGTTGAAATATAAAAAACATGTCTGAAGGAACACAATCGAATAATTGACAAAATAAAGTCCAAATACAAATATATAAAGTGACTCTGGGTGCTTCAATCCGAAGGGAACAAACGTGCAGGAATATTGCAGATGTATTCAGGTGCAAAACACCCCCTCATGTATCCCCACTCACCAGATCGTAATGACCCCAAGCTTTCTGGTGGGTCGCTTTAGGCTTTATATTGGTGTCCAGGGCCAATGGAGTAGTCAAATCTTCAGATCCAAATGATTTTTAAATGAAGTTGCTCAGCAAAACGAACGAATACCCAAAAGTGAGGAAATAAATGGAACTAATAGTGAGGTACCGTTTAAAAAGGTTTAATATAAAAGGGAATGGGTACTTACAACAAGTACGATCAAACAGGCATCAAACATGGAGCTGATAGTGTAAAAAACGCCGTTCCTGGCGTGCGTTCCACGGGACCGGAAGTGACGTCAGTAATACTGGAAATTGCGTCAGTATCACAAAAAGTTACATAATTTTTGAGTTGAGAAAAGTTTTTTTAGAGAAACCTGGTCCCCAAACCAAGTCCCTCCTAAGGGGGGGAGCTGTCGGACTATCGCGGTACAGTATAATGCATAAACATATTTCATAAACCAGTGTATATAAAATACAAAGTTTTTTATTTATACAAGAAGAACTTTTTAGTCATAAAAACAAATGCATACAGAACGTATTTCGACTAGTTTTCGCTATAAAGATAGCTTCATCAGGAAATACAGTGTTTACATCTGCAAGAAAAAAATTGAAATTGGTAACTAGGTATGATCAATTCACTTAGCTGCATCAACATTCAGCAGCAGTATTTAGATCTTAGTATGGGGAAAATAGATACATCATAATAAACAGTCTCTTACCCCATTTGGATGCACTAGAGGAGCATAGGCGCGTCCGGCAGAGCCTTCCGTGGCGATTGGGGAGGGACCTATTAGGGTCAACAGGTCAATCTAGAACATGAAAGGGTCATTTTTGAGTTGTTACCATGTCTAATGTCTAATGCCGCGTACACACGGTCGGACTTTCTGGCAGAAAAAGTCAGACGGAATCTTTTCATCGGATATTCCGATCGTGTGTGGGCCTCATCTGACTTTTTTTTTTTTTTTGAAAATTCTGACGGACCTAGAAATAGAACATGTTTTAAATATTTCCGACGGAATAAATCCCTATCGGGAAACCCGCTCGTCCGTATGCTGTTCCGAGGGACCAAAAACAACACATGCTCTGAAGCAAGTACGAGACGGCAGCTATTGGCTACTGGCTATTGAACTTCCTTTTTCTAGTTCCGTCGTACGTGTTGTACGTCACCGCGTTGTAGACGGTCGTACTTTGGTGTGATCGTGTGTAGGCAAGACCGCTTGAGCGGAATTCCGTCTGAAAAACTGAAAAAAGCTTTGGCCATACTTCTTAAATTAAAGTCTATTGGACCAAAAACAGTTTTTCCTTACCCAAAGAAGTTACTGTACTTTTTGGGTTTAACAAGCAACAGCACATCACTCAGATCTCAATGGGCCCTGTGGGTAGATGCAGTGTGGTGTGGCGGCAGTAAAAACTCAGAGCGCAGTTGCAGGAAACGAAACTGTATTGAAATTAAATTTCAGTAATGCACAACAAGTTCGGTGGGAAGACAACCTGACCGGGCGCACTCAAAGGATATACAGGGATGAGTAGTAGCAGTATGTCCTAGGTGCGCCAACAGTGTCTGTCTCAAGGGGCGAAATATGGCCTGGCCAGTCCATACCCAGGTGGTGAGGCTTCCAGGAAGGATGGCGTATCCCTGCACTTTCCCTACTCGTCTGGAACCTCTCCCTGACGCTAAGCACTGCTGTCCCTGACAGACGAGTGACCTGTTCCTACTGTTCCTACTGTTCCTACTGTATTTACGTGTAAAATGCGTGCCAGGCCCGGGAACCAGGGTCTTAAATACACTCTGCCTGACTCAAAATGGCCACCAAAGTCACATGGGACACCAGCATCCAATCGGATGCTGCCTCCCTGTGACTGAGGAGATCACAGAGGAACTAGGCTCCTCTCGACCTCCTCCTGCACCTGCATTGCCTATACGGATGAGTGCCACCTGCAGTGGAGAAGTTAGACTGCACCTGCCTACAGGCCCCCGTAAAATAAAATGGAAATCTGGTGTGGAGTGCTGTAGTGCTTGAAACATAGTTACATAGTTACATAGTTAGCTAGGCCGAAAAAAGACACAAGTCCATCCAGTTCAACCATAAAAAAAAAGAATAAATAAAAATAAAAAATATCGTACAATCCAATAAACCCCATATTATACCCACAGTTGATCCAGAGGAAGGCAAAAAAATACCCCAAAAGAGCATGCTCCAATCTGCTACAGCAGGGGAAAAAAAATCCCTTCCTGATCCCCCGAGAGGCAATCGGATTTTCCCTGGATCAACTTTACCTATAAATGTCAGTACCCAGTTATATTATGTACATTTAGGGAAGTATCCAGGCCTTTCTTAAAGCAATCTACTGAGTTAGCCAGAACCACCTCTGCAGGGAGTCTATTCCACATTTTCACAGCTCTTACTGTGAAGAAACCTTTCCGTATTCGGAGATGAAATCTCTTTTCCTCTAGACGTAAAGAGTGCCCCCTTGTCCTCTGTGTTGACCGTAAAGTGAATAACTCAACACCAAGTTCACTAAACATCTCAGGTGTGAGTGTGGTCTAATAGGCAGCACAGTGGCTAAGTGGTTAGCACTTCTGTCTGGAAGCACAAGGGTGCACGGTTTGAATCCCAACCATGACACTACCTGCCTGGAGTTTGCATGTTCTCCCTGTGCCTGCGTGGGTTTCCTCTGGATAGTCCAGTTTTCTCCCACACTCCAAAGACATGCTAGTAAGTTAATTGGCCCCTGTCTAAATTGGCCCTAGTATGTGTATGTATAAATGTGAGTTAGGGACCTTAGATTGTAAGCTTCTTGAGGGCAGGGATTGATGTGAATGTACAATATACAGTGGAACCTGGGATTACGAGAATAATCTGTTCCAGGAGAATGCTCGTAATCCAAAGTACTTGCATATCAAGGCAAGTTTTCCCATTGAAGTCAATGGAAACTAAAAGAATTCATTCCGCATTGACTTCAATGGGATGCAATACTGCATGCGGCCAGAGGCAATGGGCCCCGGAGAGCCTCGGAAAAGGCTGAAAAGGCCCGAGCACACTTCGGCTGACCTCAGCAAACCTCGGAAAGACTCCGTTCACGAGCCTTTCCGATGTTTGCTGAGGTCAGCCGAAGTGTGCTCGGGCCTTTTCGGCGGTTTCTGAACGCCGACGATCTGCGCTGTTCGGCTCCGGCGCAACCCACCTCAGGCCAAAAGCGGTACTGCACACCGCTTTTGGCCTGAATCCTGCTCGTTTTGCGAGACAACACTCGCAAACCGAGTTAGGATTTTTAGAAATACAGTGCTCATTTTGCGAAACGCTTGTTAACCGCGTTACTCGCAAACAGAGGTTCCACTGTGTATGTAAAGGGCTGCGTAAATTGATGGCGCTATATAATTGCCTGGAATACATTTTTTTTTTAATAAACGCAGTAGAATTTACGAAATTATTCACTACCAGCACTTCTCGCATAAACTAGTCAGGTTTTAATTTTTTTCTACCCACACTTTAACCGCTTCCCGACCGCCTAACGACGATATACGTCGGCAAAATGGCACGGGCAGGCAGAATCACGTACCTGTACGTGATCGTGCATGTGCCTGCCTGTGGGTCGCGCGCGCGCCGCTAGCGGCGCGCTCGCGACCCGGTCGGGAGCTCCGTGACCCCGGCCGCGGGACCAGCGGACCCGATCGCCGCTGGTGTCCCGCGATCGGGTTACGGAGCTGAAGAACGGGGAGAGGTCTGTGTAAACAAACCTCTCCCCGCGCTTCCTACACTGACTGTCAGTGATCGGCGGTTCCCTGTCATCGGGAACGCCGATCAATGACGTCACACGTACAGCCACGCCCCCTACAGTAAAGTAAACACAACACGTCACACTGACTCATCCCCGCCCCCTAGTGGTTAACCCCTTCACTACAACTGTCATTTACATAGGAATCAGTGCTATTTAAATAGCACTGAATTCTATATAAATGACAAATGTCCCAAAAATGTGTCAAAAATGTCCGATGTGTCCGCCATAATGTCGCAGTCACAATAAAAATCGCTGATCGCCGCCATTACTAGTAAAAAAAAAAAAAAATATTAATAAAAATGCTATAAAACTATCCCCTATTTTGTAAACGCTATAACTTTTGCGCAAACCAATCAATAATCGCTAATTGCGATTTTTTTTACCAAAAATATGTAGAAGAATACGTATCGGCCGAAACTGAGGAAAAAAAATGTTTTTTTATATATTTTTTGGGGATATTTATTATAGCAAAAAGTAAAAAATATTGCATTTTTTTTCAAAATTGTCGCTCTATTTTTGTTTATAGCGCAAAAAATCAAAACCGCAGGGGCGATCAAATACCACCAAAAGAAAGCTCTATTTGTGGGAAAAAAAGGACGCCAATTTTGTTTGGGAGCTACGTCGCACGGCCGCGCAATTGTCAGTTAAAACGACGCAGTGCCGAATCGCAAAAAGGGGCCTGGTCCTTTGGCTGCCAATTGGTCCGGGGCTGAAGTGGTTAAAGTCAGCAGCTGTGATATGATTGGTTGCTGAGGGTAATACACCATCCTCTAAGTTCTATCGGAATTTCTCTGCTATTTCCAGGGATCAGTATGGAGAATATTGACATTGATCACTACCTTTCTCACTTGACTCATCATTCTGGCACTATGTCTCCTTTCTACTTTTACTACTGGACTCTCCAGGGCTCCCCGCGGTTTTTGCTGCTGTCCATCACCACCACGGTCCAGCATCTTGGTTGCCAGGTAACCGCAGGCTGCATCTTCCTGGAAACGCGTAGAGTTCAGACACAGGAATTCCGAGAAGAGCTGGTGTGCAAATACAAGGGTCTTATTTATCTGTCTGTGATAACCCCTTGTTGGTGTTGTCTCATAGCCACCAATACAATGCAAAGCTGTGCTAGAAAAGGACAGCTGGATGAAGAAAGGTGGAATCTGGTTGCTGTGGTCCATTGTGTGCCTTAGGAGAAAGGTTGTTGTCTATAAGTACCTAGTCACTTCCTCTATGATGCGTCACGGGTCCCTTTTCTACGTGATGCTCCACAGTTAAGAATGATCATGTTTTGATTGTTTTGTGGTTTGTGAAGCTTCGGGGAACTTGGATTATGTGCAACAATCAGGCCATAGTGGCCAACAGTGAGGTGTGGGTGGAACAGTGGCGGTGCGTGCATAGAGGGCGCAATACATCGTTTCCCTAACATAGACCCGCCTCTCAGCCAATCAGGTTGCCGGTCTGTGATACCGGTCCCCTGATTGGCTGAAGTCACAGGCGCTGTGATTGGACGTCTAGGCGTCCAATCACTGCAGAAGACAGGAGGAGCGCGGGAGAAGATGTCGGGTCGATGAGGAGACACCGCTCGCCGCCTGACAAGGTAAGTGCCGGCACATTGGCAGCATTTAATGGGCACAGTGACAGCGTTAGATGGGCACAGTGGCAGTGTTAGATGGGCACAGTGGCAGTGTTAGATGGGCACAGTGGCAGCACTTGGGGCACGGTGGCAGCATTAGATGGGCACAGTGGCAGCGTTAGATGGGCACAGTGGCAGCGTTAGATGGGCACAGTGGCAGCATTTAATGGGCACAGTAGCAGCATTTAATGGGCACAGTGGCAGCGTTTGATGGGCATAGTGGCAGCATTTAATGGGCACAGTGGCAGCATTTAATGGGCACAGTAGCAGCATTTAATGGGCACAGTGGCAGCTTTTGATGGGCACAGTGGCAGCGTTTTGGCACAGTGGCAGCATTTAATGGGCACAGTGGCAGCGTTTGGGGCACAGTGGCAGTGTTTGATGGCACAGTGAGGCTGTTTGTTTTGCGCCCCCCCCAAAAAATTTGAGCACCAGCCGCCACTGGGGTGGAAAGAGGGACGACTGCGAGTCAGCCAGCTACTGCAGCTGTCAGAATACCTGAACAATGACTACAGCTAATTGGCTGAACTTTGGCCTTCTCTTCAGTGTTGCATCGGCTCCTCTATGGGACTGAATTGGACTACTACAATTTCACTGCACACTGTGAGCTTCTCACGGTGTGCATTAGAATCTGTAGGAGGTTCTTTCAATCATGGTGGCTCAGTATTACATGTGTGCATTACCTAGGGTGGTCTGCATGCCACCTGGCTAGGAACGCCCGCTCCGCCAGACGCACACTGGCCCATCCAGGCATTTTGATATTTGCATAGCTCCTTGCAAAGGCTTGCATCAGGGCTGAAGGCTCTTGAGGGGACTACTATGGCAGGGTCCTGTGATGTTTTCAGGAAGCTATGTACACCACCCTGCTGGCTCTTCCCACCAGCCAGGGCTCTTTTTTCAGCAGGAACGTGGGGGGGTGTTACTTGTTGCTGGAGGGATCTACCGTTGTGGGGGAATCTGTTGTTGCAGGTAGGGGATCTTTTGCTTTGGGGTTCTTATGTTGTTGGGGGGATCCCCTGTTGAGGGGGGAGTTTCTATTGATGCTGGCTGCTGGGGGATCTATTGTTGTTGGTGGGGATCTATTGTTGCTAGTGGTGTATTTTGTTCCTGGGGAAAGGGTCTGTTGTCGCTGGGAAGGATCTGGTCTATTACCATCCAAATGACCTAACACCACAAAACAATACTTGGCTCTGTGTTCTCTAAAAGTAGCGGTACTAGGAGGTTGATAGGTGGCGGAGACAAGGGATGGTGCTGGTGAGGGGTAAGATAAGATAAGAGTGTATGGCGCTCCTATTGACAACTCGTTATGTGTATAAAAGACACCTGTCTACAGAATCTCTTCCATTTAAACCTCACCATCATGGCCAAGACCAAAGAGCTGTCAAATGACGTTGGGGACAAGATTGTAGACCTGCACAAGGCTGGAATGGGCTACAAGACCATCAACAAGAAGCTTGGTGAGAAGGAGACAACTGTTGGAGCGATTATTCGTAAATGGAAGAAATACAAAATAACCATCATTCGCCCTCAGTCTGGAGCTTCATACAGGATTTTGCCTCATGGGGTGAGGATGATCATGAGAAAAGTGAGGGATCAGCCCAGAACTACACGGGAGGAGCTTGTGAATGATCTCAAGGCAGTTGGAACCACAGTCACCAAACAAACCATTGGTAACAATACGCCGCCATGGATTGAAATCCTGCAGTGCCTGCAAGGTCCCCCTCCTCAAAAAGGCACATGTACAGGCCCATATGAAGTTTGCCTATGAACATCTAAATGATTCAGAGGAGGATTGGGAGAAAGTGCTGTGGTCAGATGAGACCAAAAATGTAGCTCTTTGGCATTAACTCGACTCGCCGTGTTTGGAGGAAGAAAAATTCTGACTGATGCCCCGTACACACGGTTGGAATTTCCGACGGAAAATGTCCTTTCCGACCATGCTGTCGGAAAATCCGACCGTGTGTGGGCGCCATCGGACTTTTTCCGTTGGAAAAAATTTGAGATCCTGCTCTCAAATTTTCCGACAACAAAGTCCGATCAGACTTTTTCCGATCGTGTGTAGCGAATTCCGACGGACAAAGTGCCACGCATGCTCAGATCAAATTACAAGACCAAAGCTATTGGCTACTAGCCTCTACATAGTTCCGTCGTACGCAACGAACGTCACCACGTTCAGGATGATCGGATTTTCCGACAACTTTGTCCGACCGTGTGTATGCAACACCAGTGTCGGACAAAATCCGTCGGAAAAAATCCGATGGATTTTGTGGTCGGAACTTCCGACCGTGTGTACGGGGCATAAGAACACCGTCCCTACAGTCAAGTACGGAGGTGGAAACATGATGCTTTGGGGCTGTTTCTCTGCTAAAGGTACAGGCTGACTTTGCAGCTTTGAGGGGCCAATGGAGGGGGCCATGTATTGTAAAATCTTGGATGAGAACCTACTTCCCTCAGCCAGAACGCTGAAGATGGGTCGTGGATGGGTCTTCCAGCATGACCCAAAACATACCACCAAGGCAACAAATGAGTGCCTCAAGAAGAAGCACATTAAGGTCATGGAGGGGCCTAGCCAGTCTCCAGACCTTAATCCTATAGAACATTTATGGACGGAGCTGAAACTTTGAGTTGCCAAGAGACAGCCAAGAAACCTTAAGGATTTAGAGAAGATCTGTGAAGAAGAGTGGACCAAAATCCCTCCTGAGATGTGCAAACCTGGTCACCACCTACAAGAAACGTCTGACCTCTGTGCTTCCCAACAAGGGTTTCTCCACCAAGTATGGAATCAAATACTTATTATACTCACCTCAATTTATAACATTTGTATCATGTGTTTTTTCTGGATTTTTGGTTGATATTCTGTCTCTATCATTTAAAATAGACCTATGATAAAAATTATAGACCCTTCATTTCTTTGTAAGTGGGCAAACGTACAAAACCTGCAGGGGATCAAATACCGTATTTATCAGCGTATAACACGCACTTTTTCCCCCTTAAAATCGGGGGAAAGTCGTGGGTGCGTGTTATACGCCGATACCCTCCAAAAAAATGACAAAAATTGGTTGCGGCGCCGAAAAATGGCGACCGCGCCCGAAAAAGACTGAGTCGACTGTTCAGCTCCGCTCGTAGTCCCGCCTCCCTGCTCTCGCTCCCGAAACAGCAGGGAGTAGGGACTCCGAGCGGAGCCGAACAGTTGGCTCTGTCTTTTTCGGCCGCGAGTCGGCCTTTTTCAGCCGCGGCTCAGTCTTTTTCGGCCGCGCATGCGCGCCTTGTCTCGCGGCGGGAAATTTAAACGTCGGCAAGGCTGCTAATGATGCTGGCAAACTGCAAATGACACTGGGCAAGCTACAAATGACGCTGGCAAATGACACTGGGCAAGCTACAAATGACGCTGGGCAAGCTACAAATGACACTGGGCAAGCTACAAATGACACTGGGCAAGCTACAAATGACACTGGGCAAGCTACAAATGACGCTGGCAAGCTACAAATGACACTGGGCAAGCTACAAATGACGCTGGCAAGCTACAAATGACGCTGAGCAAGCTACAAATGACGCTGGGCAAGCTACAAATGACGCTGGGCAAGCTACAAATGACGCTGGGCAGGCTGCAAATGACGCTGGGCAAGCTGCAAATGACGCTGGGCAAGCTACAAATGACGCTGGGCAAGGCTGCAAATGACGCTGGGCAGGCTGCAAATGACGCTGGGCAGGCTGCAAATGACGCTGGGCAAGGCTGCAAATGATGCTGGGCAAGCTGCAAATGACGCTTAAATGTACTTTTTTTTTTTTTTTTCCCTAAACTTCTCTCCTAAAACTTTTTTTCCTTAAAATTCCCTCCTAAACTTGGTGTGCGTGTTATATGCCGGTGCGTGTTATACGCCGATAAATACGGTAATTGTTTTCCCCACTATAGGCACATTAAACAGAT
This sequence comes from Lithobates sylvaticus, assembly GCA_028564925.1. Lineage (NCBI taxonomy): Eukaryota > Metazoa > Chordata > Amphibia > Anura > Ranidae > Lithobates > Lithobates sylvaticus. The sequence goes on from CM053033.1 coordinate 220,579,229, forward strand.
TAAGCTTCAGCATAATAGAAGCTAAAACAGAGATTTTCATTTGTAACTTTACAACGAGCCACACTTTATAGTAAAGACATTTCAGCTCAAAATCGAAAAAGTCATCTTTCTTTAATGAAGATATTTATATCATTTTAATTAGGGAACATTTTTGGAAATGTGGCGATGAGATTGTGCAGCCGGAGCACAGATCGATGCCCATAATTCATGACCACATGGCATCAGTGATTGGCAGACTGATACAGGAGATGCCCCAGCCAAACAGAAGACCCATGTGTATACGCACAATACCTGGGGTCATGCCAACTACACCCCCAGCCCGTGTAGCCCTCTTACTACACAGACTCTGAAAGGGCTGAAATACTGAAAATGATTTTTAATAAATTGTACATTCCTAGGTGGAAGTTTTTTCTTCAAAATATGGACAGTTTAGGGGTAAAAATTTATTAAAGCTCTTGTAAACCTTAACTCGATGATATTTAGGGGCATATTTATCAAGCAGTGAATGTGACTTTCACCAAACATTCAATCACTGTCACTGAGGATGCATTCACACTATAATGCAGGGGCGGCCAAACTGCGGCCCTCCAGCTGTGGAACTACAAGTCCCATCATGCCTCTGCCACTTGGGAGTAACTGTCAGTCTTCCCATCATTCCTCTGGGAGTCATGCTTGTAACTGTCAGTCTTGCAATGCCTCATGGGACATGTAGTTCCACAACAGTAGGGTAGCAGTTGCCCACCACTGCTATAGTGTTTGTGAACATGGACAGAATCGCTTTTTAATAGCACCCTAAGACGGCTTTCACACCAAGCCGCGGCCGGCGTCGGCGGTAAAATGGCGCTATATTTGCACCGCTTTACCGTCGTTTTAGCAGCGTTATTCAGCCAATAGCGGGGCGGTTTTAACCCCCCCCCCCCGCTAGCGGCCAAAAAGGGGTTAAATCCGCCCACAAAACCTGCCGGAGCGGCGTTTTGCCAGCGGTATCGCAGCACTGCCCCATTGATTTCAATGGGGAGCAGCGGTGGAGGAGCGGTGAGTTCACCAATCCTTCACCGCTCCAAAGAGGCTGCTGGCAGGACTTTTTGTGACGCCCTGCCAGCGCACCGCTGCAGTGTGAAAGCCCTCGGGCTTTCACACTGGGGTGCATGGAGCAGCTTTTTTCAGGCGCTATACAGGCGCTATTTTTAGCACTTTTTTAGCGCCTGAAAAACGCTGGCAGGGTGAAAGGGGTCTAAACGTGGCAAGCAGACATGCATTTTTTGTGCAAAAATAAGTGCAACATATACGGCAAAAAGGCGCATTATTCCGAATATTTTATTAATCTCAAAGGGAAAATTATTCATGAGTTACTTTCCTGCATTTGTCGCACGTAGGCCAGATGCGCAGTTGTGCCATGAATTGTTAATGGCACACCCTCGCATCTGCTTTTTTGCACACGCCCCAACTGCATGGTGCGGTGGCTAAGCGCGACGCACAGAAACGCACAAGCTCTGTCGCACCTGCAGGTGTGAACCTAGCCTTAAATATTGCCGCCCAATTTTTTTAATTTCAATCTGGAGTTGGGCGTTTTTAAATACGTGGAGGTTAAGTAAGTGCCTCGTGTCGTGAGAGAGAGCATTTCACAGCAGGGGGGTGCAGCGCGGGAGAAATCCAGGATTTGTGATTGTTAGAAGAGGCGATCAAAGCGATATGGAGAACCGGTTGCGGGGAAGAGCACAGGCTCCGTACGGGGGAGTATTTGGAAATGAGAGAGGTTACGTGTTGAGGTGGCAACGACGTTTCATGCACTTGCCGGGAACCGGCCCTCGTTCTCCCTCTTTCACATTTCCAGATTCTCTGTGCATTACTTAATATGTAGAGCTATTAATACAGCAGCTCCGCAATAACTGCTTTCACCATGTGTTTAAAAATAATTTGAGATATGGATTGCATAAGAGCTGAATGGGAGCCACGCGGGGGCATTTAGAAACCACTTTAGGATGAAATATGACATATAGAGGATGTGCCTATTGCATAGCGTGGAGATCGGCTTATCCGCTGCGACTGCAGAGCCAAAATTCTGCTCGGGGGCATCATACCTCCCAATTGTCATACCTCCCAACTGTCATACCTCCCAACAGTCATAGCTCCCAACTGTCATACCTCCCAACTGTCATACCTCCCAACTGTCATACCTCCCAACAGTCATACCTCCCAACAGTCATACCTCCCAACTGTCATACCTCCCAACTGTCATACCTCCCAACTGTCATACCTCCCAACAGTCCCTGATTTCGAGGGACTGTCTCTGATTGGGAACAATGTCCCTCTGTCCCTCATTCCTCCTCATCTGTCCCTCATTTTGGTCTGATCTATATAGTTGTATATAAAATGCACTTTTTATCTATCAAATAGTGTTTCCCAGTGATAAACCTTTCATCTGATTTCTAAATTGCTGCATTTGTACATTTTAAAAGTCAATATAAAGCAATAATAGTGGTGAAAAAAAGCCCTTGTGGATTTAATTAAAGTGACACTAAAGTTAAATTTTTCATTTTTTTTTTAAATAACAAACATGTCATACTTACATCCACTGTGCAGCTGGTTTTGCACAGAGTGGCCCCGATCCTCCTCTTCTGGGGTCCCTCTGTGTCTCTCTCGGCTCCTCCCTGCATTAGATAACCCCCTGGGAGAAGCGCTCTCCTGGGTGGTTACCTTGCGGGCGTGCTCCCGAGTCCAGCATTCGTCGTCCATAGATGCCTAATGCAGAACTCGGCCCCACCCCCCCTGGCGGCTGCGTCATTGGATTTGATTTGATTGATAGCAGCGCAGCCATTGGCTCCCAATCTATCCAATCAACAGCCGAGAATCCCCTAGCCGAGACATGGCGCGTCAAGTTCGAGGGTTCAGGTAAGTAAAACGGGGGGCTGGGGGGCCGGTCACTGCCAGGTGTTTTTTTCACCTTAATGCATAGGATGCATTGAGGTGAATAAACACTTACCTTTAGACCCCTTTCACACTGGGGCGTTTTTCATGCGTTTTTCAGGCACTTTAGCATAAAAAAAAGCGCCTGTAAAGAAGCCTCATCTGCAATTTCAATGTGAAAGCCCGAGTGTTTTAGGAGCCCTTTCACACTGCCAGCACCCGAAAAAAAACGCTGGTAAAGCGCTGCTTAAACTAGCGGCGCTTTACCATTGTTTTTCGAGCGCTAGCGGGTCGCTTTTAACCCCCGCTAGTGGCCAAATAAAGGGTTAAAAGCACCCACAAAGCACTGCTGCCAAAAGCGCTTTGCAGGCGTTTTGCAGGCGCTTCTCATTGATTTCAATGGGAAGGGGCGCTTTAGGAGCCGTGTATTCACCGCTCCAAAAGCGCTGCAAAGAAGCTGCTTGCAGGACTTTTTTTGACGCCCTGCCAGCGCAGCACGTCAGTGTGAAAGCACTTGGGCTTTCACATTGGGATTGCAGATGAGGCTTCTTTCAGGCGCTTTACAGGCGCTTTTTTAACGCCAAAGCGCATGAAAAACGCATGAAAAGCGCCCCAGTGTGAAAGGGGTCTTACAACCCCTTTAACCTTTTTATGGGGGTTAATTCTCCTTTAAGGGGGTGTGGCAGGGGGGGCGTGTCCTATGCCTACATACATTTGTTAGTAGGTGTCCCTCATTCCCATCTCAAAATGTTGGGAGGTATGGGGCATCATGGGCCTTCTGTCTTCATAGGACTGTGCATTTCATGCTGCAACCAATCAGAAGGTAGCTCTCAGTAAATATGGCAGGTTAGGAAATGAATGGGATAATCTCATTGGCTTCTGCTGTGAGCTAGAAAAAAATACAAGTGGCCACAGGAACCATTCAGATTTCTCGTTTTAGTTTCTAGTGAGCATTTGAAGTTGAACCTTGGCCTTCCCTTCAGTCTTGCACAGTTGTACCCGCTCCTTTCCTCTTCTGAAATGGCTTACTCTGATTTCACAATGTGCATTGGAAGCTGCAGCAAGTCAAATGCAGCCTGCCTTCTTTTCCTGTTCAGCATCCTCTAGGGAGGTCTGAAAATGCAGTCTGTCTATGACACCCACGCCCCCAGACAGACATCCACCTATCAAGGCATGTTTATATTTGCACAACTCCTCCCAAGAGCCAGCCCACTGCTTGCATCAGTGCTGAGGGCTTTTGAGAGGAGGACTGGGGCGGGGCGCTGCCGGCCTCTCCCACCAGCCATGATCTGCCTGCATTACATAGGGAAGCACAGACACCCAGGGATGGTCTGGGTCTAAAATGGTCTGGGTCTAGGGTCTAGAATGGTCTGGGTCTAAAATAAGGGTTGTCATGAAAACAGATTTGATAAAATATTAATAGCACATACCTCCCAACTGTCCCTGATTTCGAGGGACTGGCCCTGATTTGTCCCTCTGTCCCTCATTCCTCCTCATTTGTCCCTCATTTTGGTCTGATCTCTATAGATGTATATAAAATGCAATTTTTATCTTTCAAAAAGTGTTTCCCAGCGCTAAACCTTTCATCTGATTTCTAAATTGCTGCATTTGTAAATTCCAAAAGCCAATATAAAGGAATAGTAGTGGTAAAAAAAAGCACTTGTGGGTTTAACCAATCTTGTTTTTTTTTTTTGTACAATTCTCCTTTAAGGGGGTGTGGCAGGGGGTGTGTCCTATGCCTACATACTTTTGCTGATAGGTGTCCCTCATTCCCATCTCAAATAGTTGGGAGGTATGATAGCTTGTTGATGAACAGGCAAATGTAGGCAATTTAAGCTTCACCTTTTAGCCCTGGTTCACACCAGTGCGGCCAGGGGAGGGCTGGCAGCCTTAGGCCTGGGGGGAAAGTGGCCCATTGAACTACGCAATCAGCTCACCATCCATGCCCAGCTGTTTTTTCAATGCAGCCTCACCAGTGCCCCTCAATGCAGCCTGATCAGTGCCCATCAATGCCGCCTCATTAGTGCCACCGCACCAGTGTCCATAAATGCAGTCTCACCAGTGCCTATCCAATGCAGCCTGATCATTGGGGCAGGGTAAATGGGGTGTATGGGGGGGATGGGATGTGGGGGTCAGCTGGGGGTGTCAAGGTCTCTTACCTGGCAGCTCAGGTTGCACGCTACGGCCAGCGCAAGCCAGCACCCTGCCTCACAGCCCGAGCCAGTCACGGGCACCCTGCCTACAAGACTCTGGTCTCTGGGGGTTGTAGTTTCCTCTGCGCTGCTTGGGAGCTTGAGTGTGGGCTACAACTCCTGGAATGCAACAGTGGCCGACCGCCGCAGCCATAAAAATAGCAGCTGGCAGCGGGCAGCGGGGGCCGGACGTTTTCAACGTAAGTTAGGGTGGCCTTGGGGGCAATTGCCACTCTGCCCCCCAGCCCAGCCCTCCCCTGAGTGCAGCTTTGAAATCGCGCTACTTCAGTTCGATTTCAAAGCCGCAGATCATTGCGATTTGTACCTCCGATTTCATTGTGGCTTGCGACTTCCTTTAACAGAAGTCTATGGAAGTCGCAATGAAATCAGAAAAAAAAAAAATTGTGCAGGACCCTTTCTCATAGTCGCTGCGACAGGCGTTGCGGCGATTTAAAATGGTTACATTTCCGGCAATGGAGTTGCGATTTGTCATGCGATTTGGAACTGCCAAATCGCATGACAAATGAGGGCAAACGAGGGCTTAGTCATCATTTTAAATTAGAGTTGTTTCATTTTTGCTTCATTGTTATTTTTTTTTTTTGTACAGTCAGATATAAATGATCAGTTACATAACATACTGTCACAAAATAAATATAAAATGTAAAACACGCTTGTTACAATCTTAAGCTGAAAACAATCTTACGAGTACAGCGCACACATTACAGGCTCATAAATGCTCTTCTAATCTAATGATCGACTAAACCATAAAAATACCTCTTTTCTCACACTGTAAATGGTCTATTAAAGAGCCAGCGCACATAAAACTCAAGCCTCACTCTTTTATAGACCGTGGAAAATTTAAAGCGGAGTTCCACCCAAAAATTGAACTGCTTTAACCACTTCAGCCCCGGACCAATTTGCAGCCAAAGGACCAGGTCCCCTTTTTGCGATTCGGCACTGCGTCGCTTTAACTGACAATTGCGCGGTCGTGCAACGTGGCTCCAAAACAAAATTGGTGTCCTTTTTTTCCCCACAAATAGAGCTTTCTTTTGGTGGTATTTGATCGCCTCTGCGGTTTTTATTTTTTGCGCTATAAACAAAAACAGAGCGACAATTTTGAAAAAACGCATTATTTTTTTACTTTTTGCTGTAATAAATATCCCCAAAAAATATATATAAACATTTTTTTTACCTCAGTTTAGGCCGATACGTAATCTTCTACATATTTTTGTTAAAAAATCGCAATAAGCGTTTATTGATTGGTTTGCGCAAAAGTTATAGCGTCTACAAAATAGGGGATAGTTTTATGGCATTTTTATTAATATTTTTTTTTTTTACTAGTAATGGAGGCTATCATTTATTATTATTGTGACTGCGACATTATGCCGGACACGTCGGACAATTTTGACACATTTTTTGGGACCATTGGCATTAATACAGCGATCAGTGCGATTAAAAATGCATTGATTACTGTAAAAATGTCACTGGCAGTGAAGGGGTTAAACACTAGGGGGTAGTGTAGGGGTTAAGTGTGACCTATGTGTTTTTTTTTTACTGTAGGGGCGTGGCTTGGCGTGTGACATCACTGATCGTCTTTCCCTATGACAGGAAACAGACGATCAGTGACAGCCTCACTAGGAAGCACGGGGAGAGGTTTGTTTACACTTACCTCTCCCCGTTCTTCAGCTCTGTGACCCGATCGCGGGACACCGGCGGCGATCGGGTCCACGGGTCCCACGGCCATGGAGCTCAGGACCGGGTCACGAGCGCGCTGGGCTCTTAAAGAGCAACGTACCTGTACGTGCTTGTGCCCAGCCGCGCCATTCTGCCGACGTAAATGTGCAGGAGGTGGTCCTTAAGTGGTTAAATACTTGTGACCCCCTGACATGCCACATGTGGGTGTGAGCGGGTACCTAGTTTTCACCCACTTCCTCTCCTGGCACCGAGCAGCAGTTAAGAAGTCGTGCAGGACCCTTTTTTTTTTTTTGTAATTTTTAAACAAATTTTTTTTTTTTTTTTGTCCGCACCAGAATGAGTTTCCTGTCCGAATTTACAGTTCACACTGCAATCTGTGAACTGATCTGGGGGTGTCATTTACTTTGAATTGACACTCCGCCAACGATTCAGGTGCGATGCGAGTGCGATCCGCACTGGGTTCACAGAGTTTCGCACCGAACTGAGCCTAAGCCCCCGTACACACGGTCGGAAATTCTGACCACAAAATCCGTCTGATTTTTTCCAACGGATTTTGTCCGACACTGGTGTTGCATACATGCGGTCGGACAAAGTTGTCCGAAAATCCGATCATTCTGAACGTGGTGACGTTCGTTGCGTGCGACGGAACTACGTAGAGGCTAGTAGCCAATAGCTTTGGTCTCGTAATTAGATCTGAGCATGCGTGGCACTTTGTCCGTCGGAATTCGCTACATACGATCGGAAAAAGTCCAATCGGATTTTGTTGTCGGAAAATTTGAGAGCAGGATCTCAAATTTTTTCCGTCGGAGATTCCGACGGAAAAAGTCCGATGGAGCCCACACACAGGTGGATTTTCCTACAACGTGGTCCGATCGGACATTTTACGTTGGAATTTCCGACCGTGTGTACGGGGCATAATATAGCTTTCTTTTGGTGGTATTTGATCACCACTGTGTTTATTTTTTATTATACCTGTACTTACTTTACTACACAACCCATTAAATTATTGTCAAATCATTCAGGCCTCCACACTACTTAGTCAATGGTAGATCTAAAGGAGATTTTACAATCAGATTGTATAGCATATGGCCAGCTTTATGCCAGCTGTGTCTGTTTTGCATCAGATTTTCAGTTTCATTTTTGAATATTTTTCATCAACGTTACCATGCAAGTGTTTGCATTTTTCTTTGATTCCACCCGAATCACATTCAGAATACTGATTAAAATGCCAATCATGTTTATTAAAATGTCAGTTTCATCCATCGCACGCTCTAGAAATCTGGGTGAAAAATAGTTGGATTATGCCGTACGCTTTAGGCCCCTTTCACATGAATGTTTCAATCTGGTCCTGATCTGGTCGAATCCGGGCCTGCCTGTTTTTTCAGGCAGACCCGATTGGATCCTCCAGTCTCCTGTATGGAGCACTGGCGGGTGTAAATGGACTTGTGTGGTGGAGCTTAACAGAGGAATGTGTTGGTACCTTAGTAAGGTGACCAGATTTTTTAAATGAAATCCGGGGACATATTTTTTATTTTTTACTAGTAATAGCGGCAATTAGCGATTCTCTGCCCGTCGCCGCTGCCGCCCGCCTCACAGCCTGTCAAGTCTTGCTCTCCGGGCCCCAGCTACTACTGGGTGGGAAGCGGAGGAAGATCACTCCGCCAGGGAAGGAAAGGAGATGGGCAGGTGGCTGGCTGGGACTTGAGCCAAGGCAGAAGAACATGCGAGCAGGAGCGGCAGAGGCGGCTCTAGGCTTTGTGAGGCCTTAGGCAAATCTTAGACACGAGGCCCCACTCATGCCCAAAATGGGAAAAATAATTAAAGCAATAGAAATTAACTGTATAAATTGCATGATATTCCCTTCAACTGTAACAAACACATCAGGAGAATTAGGTGGCCGCGAGGCCCCTAGGAGTAAGAGGCCTTAGGCGACCGCCTAATTTGCATAATTAGGGAGCCGCCTCTGAGGAGCGGATTGGGCATGCACCCGAAACTGAAGAAATATTCTCTCTGCTCTGACCAGAACATGATCATCAGGAAGGGGCACAGATAATGAAAAAAATACACCACCACCCCCTAAGCTAGTAGGAGCGGCAGAGCGGATTTTTTTAATTCTGCACTGACTGTCTTTGAAATTGCCCCAGCCGCTGTTCAAATCCAATCCGGGGACAAAACCGGGGACAGTATCCTCAAACCGGGGACTGTCCCCGGGAACCGGGGATGTCTGGTCACCCTAACCTTAGGCCAGGTTCACATATGTGCAGCCTCGGTTTCCAGCCTTGGTTCGGTGCGTTTTTGTTCACCGGTTCAGGTGCGATTCAGATCAGAATTTTTGCCTGAATTCGCATCCGAACCAGACCCAAAAGCGCACCGTGGCTGCCCTGGACACCCATTGGGAGCCGGTCACACTTGCATGTCATGCAAATTGGATGCGCTGAAAACCACATCCAAACCCGGCCTCAAGGTGTTCTTTATTACATATCTGACAAACTAAGAAATAGTATGGAACTACAAGTCCCAGCATGCACAGGTCTTGAACAACTGTTTCAGAACTAGAAGTCTCCAGTATTACCATCTCTGTGTATTGAGCAGAGGTGCTCCAAGCTGTTAGGTGCACTGCAGTAACTAGGTCTGAATCTACATACTTGGCAGCATTGAGCCTTCCCTTAACTGACCCCTCTCTCTCCTGCTGGGCTCCAGCGCCATGCTAAACAGTCCTGATGCAAACATCAAGCCCAGCCAGCGCCTTATTGACAGTCTCGGATCAAAATGCACTTGTTAACTCCGTCGCTGCTTTTATGGGTCTGTCTCCCTCTTGCATGAACAATAAAACGCATACCACTATTATTTGCTCATGACTGCATTAACATCGGTGACAGTCAGTGTGTTAAATTATAATTTAAGGAGCAACGGGTAGCGACAAAGACCCCATGATTGGCCAATTAATTCTATAGTGACTCACCTGCACTGTGAAAGACGAGGCCTACCGCCACGCACACTGATTTATATTCTGCGTTCTGAATCAGGAAACCTATAGCCTGTATTTTAATTGAGGCATTGCAGACTATAATGGTGCAGGTTTTTCAGGGCCTGCCCTGCCCTGATGTCGGGATCTGTGGCTCGCTCAAGTCTTTTTCCTCTTCTCAATGTGTGGGTCTCTGTTTAGGAGAGCCCTCACCAAGTACTTGAAACTAGTTCAGAAGATCTTTAAGGAGCGGAGTCCACCTGGTTGTGGCCTAGGTGGACTGGAGTACCTTGCCCCCTGTCAGGATGGACTGGGAGTACCTTGCCCCCTGTGAGGAGCCTTGCCTAGGTGGACTGGAGTACCTTGCCCCCTGTGAGGAGCCTTGCCTAGGTGGACTGGAGTACCTTGCCCCCTGTGAGGAGCCTTGCCTAGGTGGACTGGAGTACCTTGCCCCCTGTCAGGAGCCTTGCCTAGGTGGACTGGAGTACCTTGCCCCCTGTCAGGAGCCTTGCCTAGGTGGACTGGAGTACCTTGCCCCCTGTCAGGAGCCTTGCCTAGGTGGACTGGAGTACCTTGCCCCCTGTCAGGAGCCTTGCCTAGGTGGACTGGAGTACCTTGCCCCCTGTCAGGAGTCTTGCCTAGGTGGACTGGAGTACCTTGCCCCCTGTCAAGATGGACTGGGAGTACCTTGCCCCCTGTGAGGAGCCTTGCCTAGGTGGACTGGAGTACCTTGCCCCCTGTCAGGAGCCTTGCCTAGGTGGACTGAAATACCTTGCCCCCTGTCAGGAGCCTTGCCTAGGTGGACTGGAGTACCTTGCCCCCTGTCAGGAGCCTTGCCTAGGTGGACTGGAGTACCTTGCCCCCTGTCAGGAGCCTTGCCTAGGTGGACTGGAGTACCTTGCCCCCTGTCAGGAGTCTTGCCTAGGTGGACTGGAGTACCTTGCCCCCTGTCAGGATGGACTGGGAGTACCTTGCCCCCTGTCAGGAGCCTTGCCTAGGTGGACTGGAGTACCTTTCCCTTCTGTCAGGAGCCTTGCCTAGGTGGACTGGAGTACCTTGCCCCCTGTCAGGAGCCTTGCCTAGGTGGACTGGAGTACCTTTCCCTTCTGTCAGGAGCCTTGCCTAGGTGGACTGGAGTACCTTGCCCCCTGTCAGGAGCCTTGCCTAGGTGGACTGGAGTACCTTTCCCTTCTGTCAGGAGCCTTGCCTAGGTGGACTGGAGTACCTTGCCCCCTGTCAGGAGCCTTGCCTAGGTGGACTGGAGTACCTTTCCCTTCTGTCAGGAGCCTCGCCTAGGTGGACTGGAGTACCTTGCTCCCTGTCAGGAGTCTTGCCTAGGTGGACTGGAGTACCTTGCCCCCTGTCAGGAGCCTTGCCTAGGTGGACTGGAGTACCTTGCCCCCTGTCAGGAGCCTTGCCTAGGTGGACTGGAGTACCTTGCCCCCTGTCAGGAGCCTTGCCTAGGTGGACTGGAGTACCTTGCCCCCTGTCAGGAGCCTTGCCTAGGTGGACTGGAGTACCTTGCCCCCTGTCAGGAGCCTTGCCTAGGTGGACTGGAGTACCTTGCCCCCTGTCAGGAGCCTTGCCTAGGTGGACTGGAGTACCTTTCCCCCTGTCAGGAGCCTTGCCTAGGTGGACTGGAGTACCTTGCCCCCTGTCAGGAGTCTTGCCTAGGTGGACTGGAGTACCTTGCCCCCTGTCAGGATGGACTGGGAGTACCTTGCCCCCTGTGAGGAGCCTTGCCTAGGTGGACTGGAGTACCTTGCCCCCTGTCAGGAGCCTTGCCTAGGTGGACTGAAATACCTTGCCCCCTGTCAGGAGCCTTGCCTAGGTGGACTGGAGTACCTTGCCCCCTGTCAGGAGCCTTGCCTAGGTGGACTGGAGTACCTTGCCCCCTGTCAGGAGCCTTGCCTAGGTGGACTGGAGTACCTTGCCCCCTGTCAGGAGCCTTGCCTAGGTGGACTGGAGTACCTTGCCCCCTGTCAGGAGCCTTGCCTAGGTGGACTGGAGTACCTTGCCCCCTGTCAGGAGCCTTGTGCCCCAGGGTTGTTCGCGGAAGGGCTGGAGAGCGGTATAATAATGAGTGTCTGCAGGCAACAGTGAAGCATGGTGGAGGTTCCTTGCAAGTTTGGGGTTGCATTTCTTCAAATGGAGTTGGAGATTTGGTCAGGGTCAATGGTGTCTTCAATGCTGTTCTAGCCTGTCTCAAACTCTGCAGATAGGTTGCTCCAAACATCTTAGAGAACTACCCACAGATCTTCTGTGGATGCCGGCTGCCTTAAATCCTTCTGTCTCTTCATGTCATCCCAGACTGACTCCACGATGTTGAAATCAGGGCTCTGTGGGGGCCAAACCATCACTTTCAGAACTCCTTCTGTACACTGGAGATAGTTCTTAATGACATTGGCTGTACTATATGTTTGGGGCTGTTGTCCTGCTGCAGAATACATTTGGGGCCAGTCACACACCTTGCTGATGGTATGGCATTATGGATAAGTATCTGCCTGTATTTCTCAGTATTAAGGACACCATGAAGGCTGTGCTTTTATTAATTTTTTACACTTTTTTGGTAAATGGGTACTATTTTCCCACATACTCATTCTCATAGGAGGAGGGTGGCGGGATCAGGGGGCCCCCTTCTCAAAGGGGGCTTCCAGATTTCGATAACCCCTTTGCCCGCAGACCCCCGCAACCACAGCCCAGGGTTGTTGGAAAGAGGCCCTTGTCCCCATCAACATGGGGACAAGGTGATTTGGTACGGGGAGCAGAGCCAAAGCACCCCCACCCCTATGTTGATGGCATGTGATCTGGTATGGTTCAGGAGGGGGAGGTGCTCACTTGCCCCCCCACCCCTTCCTGACCTGCCAGGCTGCATGCTTGGATAAGAGTCAGGTATGGATTTTGGGGGGGACCCCACGCTGTTTTTTTTAAACATTTTTCTATTGCCGGAAATGGTATTGTCGGAAATTTAAATGTAATTTCTTGGCTTTTTTTCTTTTCTTTAGAAATTTCATTTCTTCTGCAGCAGGTTCTATACATGCTACAGATGCGCCACATTACAGGCAGACTAAGGAGACCCTCTAGGCACTATATTTAATAGAATTCTTCATTTTTATTGTTGCACTTTATGCATCATTAAAATCGCGGCTCCTGAAAAAATATCCCCATACCCCTTTTATGGCCAATTACATGCATATAAGCCTTCAAAATAGGCACTTCTGATTTCTCATGTTCAGCTCCCATAGACTTCAATTGAGTTTGCGGTTCAGGGCACTTTTCCCCTGTGTGGGAGTTCTGGTGTGAACAGGGGGGTGTTCGGCCCATCTCTAGTGCTGAAGTATAAAATCGTCAGTGCTTTTTGGCACCCGGAAAACTGCACATTTTGAGTACAGCCGCCAATACAAATGAATAACTGTACGCGGCCTCGCCTCTGCAAGTCCCATGAAGAAAGAGGTCCACCTGGTTTTGGCCGAGGGGACCACGAGTACCCCAGTCCCTGTCAGGAGTCTTGCACCACAAGGATCAGGGCCAATGGTCCCTTTTCTTTGGAGGAGAACCATGTTATTATTACCTATTTTATTACCTATTTTATTGCACCTGGTGTTTAGTTTCACGCGTGTGCGTCACAACGAAAAAAAGTAGGGCTGTTACTGATTAAAATTTTCGTGTTCGATTAATAGTTTTTTTTTTAAATCGATTAATCGACTAATTTCGATTAATTATAACTCACATACAGATCCAACTACTTTTAGCTGATCTCCTTGCATTGCAACTCTGCATTAGTCAGTGGTAAATGTGGTATACACTATATACAGTCACCCGACACTAGTTAGTTTCCACAATCCATGACTTAACTTCACAGTTGACACAAATAAGTTTTAAATTTAAACTGTAGCACTGACCTAAGTAATTTCTTTCTCCACAGTAGCGTGACAATCCCTCCACCTACGGTCTAACTAATCACTCTCACCTTATGGCATGGACCCCTGTGCAAACAGGTGGTCATGCAAGCGGGTATCAAAAGGGTTAACACGGACCATAAACTTCTCTCCCATCTCCTTAGATCTCAGCAAGGACGCCAGGACATGGGTAGAAAGAAAAGATCTAAGTGCTCACCGCTTAAGTATAAGATTTCATTTTTGTGTTCAAAACACAAACTACTCACATAAAGATGATAAAAACACAGCACGTAAAGCCGACAATCGTGTTAGTTCCGTAGGGCAGCAGCAGGTGACGTCATGCATAGCTCCTCCCCGTACGCGTTACGTTTAATCAGAACTTCAACGTCACGGGCTCCTCCCCCTTCCCTTTCGTTAGCAGACGGAGGCACTTGGGGAAGGGGGGGGGGAGTCCGGTGACGTCGATGTCCGTGACGAAACACAAACTACTCACATAAAGAGCATGTAAAGCCGACAATCGTTTTAGTTCCGTAGGGCAGCAGCGGGTGACGTCATGCGTAGCTCCCCCCCGTACGCGTTACGTTCAATCAGAACTTTAACGTCACCGGACTCCTCCCCCTTTCCCTTCCTTAGCAGACGGAGGCACTTGGGGAAGGGGGGGGAGGAGTCCGGTGACGTCGATGTCCGTGACGTCACCAGACTCCTCCCCCCCTTCCCTTCCTTAGCAGACGGAGGCACTTGGGGAAGGGGGGGAGGAGTCCGGTGACGTCGATGTCCGTGACGTCACCAGACTCCTCCCCCCTTCCCTTCTTTAGCGGACGGAGGGACTTGGGGAAGGGGGGAGGAGTCCGGTGACGTCGATGTCCGTGACATCACCAGACTCCTCCCCCCTTCCCTTCCTTAGCAGACGGAGGCACTTGGGGAAGGGGGGGAGGAGTCCCGTGACGTCGATGTCCGTGACGTCACCGGACTCCTCCCCCCTTCCCTTCCTTAGCAGACGGAGGCACATGGGGAAGGGGGGGAGGAGTCCGGTGACGTCGATGTCCGTGACGTCACCGGATCTCCGACGGAACTCCTTGAAGACCCGGAAAAGCCGGCGGAGAGGTGAGTACTGCTCAAAAGAATTTTAATCGATCAAAAAAATTTACGATTAATCGAGGAATTAATCTTTAATTTCCACAGCCCTAAAAAAAAAGGAAGTATTGTTTTAGTGGAAGATGAAGATTTACAAAAATTGAAAATGACTCTTGAAATTACATTTTTAACATATAAAAGCTTTTATGTGATTGTAGCAATTGAGTTTAGATCTGCTGTAAATGAACTCATAAAGGTTAGTGAATTAGCACCATAGAAGAGGAGTCACTAAAAACCACAAAGGGAGCAGAAAACTGAACACCCCCCTCCTCCTCCTCCTCCTCCTCATATCTTATCCAAAGCCTGCCAGTGTCTTGTTCAGCCTCTGAGCTGCTCATTTAAAAAAAAAAAAAAAATGATTAGCCGGGTACAGACTCATACAGCAGAACTGAGGACAGGATGTGAAGGGAAGAATCGCAGCTTCAGATGGAATGTGAGTACAGCTGATTTATGAAGAGACGGCGGGCACGGTGAAGCCCAGGAGCAGTTACTCTTCACCATTGATAATTAGACCCTTGATAGTAACATCACCCTACTACTAGGATCAGCTACACAGCTTAAAGCTGAACTACGGCCGTCCACCATGTACATTAGAAGCTGCAGCAAGTAAGGCTGGCCATAGACGATTCGAACCGTTGATGTGCAGGCTGAATGTACCAAGTTGATCAATCGATCAACTTGGGTACAACCAGCTTACTGGATTCACTTCCGATTATCGCAAGCAGCTGCTATACCCACTAGCGATAATCACTGTCTTCTCCTGGTGGGGGCGGCTTGCTGATTCCCCTGTAGGATGTAGACATGTGCAATTTGTTTCGTTTTTTTTTTTTTCGTTTTCCGTTAAAATTCGTTATATTCGTTCATTCGTTATCGTACGAATGAACGAACGATTCGCTTAAAATTTTAACGAATGTTCGAATCGAACGAATACAAAAATCCGAAATAACCAAATTAGAAACAACGAATCTACGAAAGAAGAAAATCCGAAAAAACGAAAAACAGGAACAACGAAAATCAAAATGAACGAAAATATTCGTACATTCGTAACTTTTTTTTTTTTTGTTGAATTGGTAATTTTCCGTGTCTCTTACAATGGCGCTGCTTAACGTGCTTCGAATGGATTGAACGAAAAAATTCGTACATTCGTAACTTTTTTTTTCGATTCGTAATTTTCCGTGCCTCTTACAATGGCGCTGCTTAACGTGCTTCAAATGGATTGAACGAAAAAATTCGTACATTCAGAACTTTTTTTTCGATTCGTAATTTTCCGTGCCTCTTACAATGGCGCTGCTTAACGTGCTTCAAATGGATTGAACGAAAAAATTCGTACATTCTGAACTTTTTTTTTTTTTTTTGAATTGGTAATTTTCCCTGTCCCTTACAATGGCGCTGCTTAACGTGCTTCGAATGGATTGAACGAAAAAATTCGTACATTCGTAACTTTTTTTTTTTTTGCAATTCGTAATTTTCCGTGTCTCTTACAATGGCGCTGCTTAACGTGCTTCAAATGGATTGAACGAAAAAATTCGTACATTCGTAACTTTTTTTCCGATTCGTAATTTTCCGTGCCTCTTAGGCTGCATTCACACCTGAGCGTTTTGTCGCCCTAAGCCTGAAGCTACAAAACGCTTGAGGGGAAAAAATACATTATTCTCTATGGAGATGGTTCACATCTCCACTCCATGTCGCCTGAAGCCGAACGCCTGAAGCTCAAAAAAGTTCCAAGCCCTTTTTTGTTTTTGTTTTTTTCGCGCGAATCGGGCAGATTTGGGCATTTGTATCCCCATAGAAACTAATGGAAACGCTCGATTCAAGCGACTAGCGCGACAACGAGCGTTTCTACGGGCGTTTTGTCACTGCATCTGCTCCCAGGAAGCAGTTGAACAAAATCTAAAAACATAGCAACAAATGATGACAGTGATAATCATTTTTCCTATTGGCTATCAAGAAAAACACTGAAGTTGAAAAACGCCTGACAACGCCGTATGCAAATGTGCAAAAATGACCGTATTCACGCGACAAATGCCGGTAAAAACGCTGGTAAAAACGCTCGTTCCGCTACGCTCAGGTGTGAATGCAAAAATGCAATAATAGCATACACATTACATAAAATTATGAATTATGCTCCGATTACGAATCTACGAAAACAATGTTACGAAAGTACGAATAAATCAATCTAACGAAAGTACGAATGTAACTAAATCTACGAAAATACGAATGCGTCCGAATTTCGAATAAACGAAAATTAAACTAACGGAAAAACTAATCAACGAAAAAATAACTCTTACGAAAATACGAATCGTTACGAATACGAACACCGACGACTTACGAATTTACGAATCGTTACGAATCAACGGAAACTAAAGAAACAAAACGAAAATAAACAAATTTTCTATTGTGCACATGTCTAGTTTCGTACGAATCCGAATTCCGAATTTTTATGAATATGAATTCTGTACGAAATACGAAATTTCGTTTACGAATTTCGGATCCAAATGATCCGAATCCAAATTATGCGAATCCAAACTACCAAATTACCAATTTCAACTAATATGAAAGAAATTATAGCGGATATAACGAATGATTCGAATGAATTTGAGATTCAGTATAACGAATATCGACACTCTACAAATAATAACGAATTATCCGAAAACATATTAACGTTACATAACACAAGTCTATTGTCTATTGTTCACCAATCACTCAGAGGAAGTACGAAATTAGATATTCCTAACGATTCGTAACGATTTGTAACGATATTAACGATTCGTACGAAATTCGTATTTCGTACGAATCCGAATTAAATTTCGTACACGAATTACGAATTTTTTTTTTTTTTTTATATGGAACGGAACGAAACAAAACAAATTTTTTGACGGCTCCCATGTCTAGTAGGATGTGGAAACCTTGCAAAAAGATGTGGGCAACTACATGGCAAATGAGGTTTAGTGTAGAAAAATGTAAAATAATGCATTTGGGTGGCAAAAATATAAATTCAATCTATACCCTGGGGGGAGAACCTCTGGGGGAATCTAGTGTGGAAAAGGACCTGGGGGTCCTAGTAGATGATGCATGCAATGCCAAGCTGCTGCTAACAAAGCAAACAGAATATTGGCATTAAAAAGGGGATTAATTCATGAGATAAAACGATAATTCTCCCGCTCTACAAGACTCTGGTCCGGCCGCACCTGTAGTATGCTGTCCAGTTCTGGGCACCAGTCCTCAGGAAGGATGTGCTGGAAATGGAGCGAGTACAAAGAAGGGCAACAAAGCTAATAAACGGTCTGGAGGATATAAGTTTTGAGGAAAGGTTGGGAGCACTGAACTTATTCTCTCTGGAGAAGACGCTTGAGAGGGGATATGATTTCAATTTACAAATACCGGACTGGTGACCCCACAATAGGGAGAAAACTTTTCACGGAAGGGAGTTTAACAAGACACGTGGCCACTCATTACAATTAGAAGAAAAGAGGTTTAACCTTAAACTACGTAGAGGGTTCTTTACTGTAAAGCCCCATACACACGGTAGGATTTTCCGATGGATTCTGTCCTATCGGACAATGTTGTCGGAAATTCCGACCGTGTGTAGGCACCATCGGACAGTTTCCATCGGATTGTCCAACGGACAAAGTTCTATCTCCTGCTCTATAAATTTTCCGACAACAAAGTCCGATCACACCAATTCCGATCGTGTGTAGCGAATTCCGACGGACAAAGTGCCACGCATGCTCAGATCACATTACAAGACCAAAGCTATTGGCTACTAGCCTCTATGTAGTCCCGTCGTAGGCAACAAACGTCACCGCGTTCAGAATGATCGGATTTTCCGACAACTTTGTCCGACCGTGTGTATGCAACACCAGTGTCGGACTAAATCCGTCGGACCAAATCCAATGGATTTGGTGGTCGGATTTTCCGACCGTGTGTATGGGGCTTTAGAGCGGCAAGGATGTGGAATTCCCTTCCACAGGCGGTGGTCTCAGCAGGGAGCATTGATAGCTTCAAGAAACTATTAGATAAGCACCTGAACGACCACAACATGCAGGGATATACAATGTAATACTGACCTATAATCACTCACATAAGGGTTGATTTACTAAAGGGCAAATAGACTGTGCACATTGAAAAGTGCAGTTGCTCCAAAGCTTAATAAATGAACAGAAATCATGTGCAAGCAAAAAGGCTGTTTTTAAAATTTTCCTTGCATGTGATTGGGTATTCTTTGCAAAGTGAAGCTTCACCTCATTTATTAAGCTCTGGAGTAACTGCACTTGCAGAGGGCAACTTCAGTTTGACTGACATAATCCACCCCCCCTCCCAATGACACCAACGATGGGGCACAATTCCTTCCAATGACACCAATGATGGGGCCCAATGACACCAACGATGTGGCACAATTCCTCCCAATGACACCAATGATGGGGCCCAATGACACCAACGATGTGGCACAATTCCTCCCAATGACACCAATGATGGGGCCCAATGACACCAACGATGTGGCACAATTCCTCCCAATGACACCAACGATGGGGCACAATTCCTCCCAATGACACCAACAATTGGGCCCAATGATGGGGCACAATTCCTCCAACTGACACCAAAGATGGGCTATTGTTTATTCCCACTGCTTTTGGATGGTGCTGCTCCAAAAATGCGCCATAAAAACGCGGCGTGGGAGCATCGCTAGAAGTCACTCAGATGTGAACGGGGCCTAAATGCAAACGGCTGCGAATAGCTGGGGGCGCCCTCAGGCTCCCATTGATGGGGCACAATTCCTCCCAATGACACCAATGATGGGCCCCAATGACACTAACGATGGGGCACAATTCCTCCCAATGGCATCAACAATTGGGCCCAATGATGGCATAATCCACCCCCCCTCCCAAGGACACCAACGATGGGGCACAATTCCTCCCAATAACACCAATGATGAGGCCCAATGACACCAACGATGGGGCCCAATGACACCAACGATGGGGCACAATTGCTCCCAATGACACCAATGATGGGGCCCAATGACACCAACGATGGGGCACAATTCCTCCCAAAGACACCAACGATGGGGCACAATTCCTGACCAACAATTGGGCCCAATGATGGGGCAAAATTCCTCCCACTGGCACCAAAGATGGGCTATTGCTTATTCCCACTGCTTTTGGATGGTGCTTCTCCAAAAATGCGCCATAAAAACGTGGCGTGGGAGCATCGCTAGAAGTCACTCAGATGTGAACGGGGCCTACATGCAAACGGCTGCGAATAGCTGCGGGCGCCCCCTTCAGGCTCCCATTGCTTTTAGTGAGGCGTCCCGCCCACATCTCCTGCAGATTATCACAAATGACCCCATTCACATGAATATGAATGGGACCTTAGATTGACAGCACTGCGGTGGAGTTTGATTGGCTTACAGTGCAGAACCTCCCACTCTCAGCCTGATATCTGCTATGCGGTGGACTCAAACCTGATAATATAAAAATAGAACAGTTATGATACAACTATTTTAAAATATATTTAATGATTCTAATGAATACATAACTGAGCTAAAGGATGTTTTTTGTAATTTGCCTGGGGTTCCAATTTAATGACACATTCCATTTACACGTACTCCCATCATGCAGTGTGCGTGTTCTGAATGAAGAGATCTGATCAGTATTTGGGAGTAATACTCGGGGCCTATTCATTCTGTGCTCTTAAAAGCAAATTTCTTTTGGCATGCGTTTCTAAACGCCTTTGTGATTTTTTTTTCTCTTGTGTTATAGATGCATTGGAGTCAGTTTTTTTTCTTCATCAGTTAAAGCTGAGCTCCAGCCTTCTCTTCAGACTTGCACAGTTGCACAGCCTCCCTTCCTGTACTGAAATGGCTTACTCTGATTTCACCGCACACTGCGAGCTTCTAGAAATGTGCATTCGAAGCTGCAGCAAGTTAGTGAGAGCCTGCCTCATTCTTGGCTATAGGAGGTCCAGCGTCATCTAGTTGTCTCTTCCCCAGCTTGACTGTCTCTGGCCCACCCTTTTTTTCAATGAATTTCAGTTCTTTCAATCATGAAGCATGTGGGCATTACCAAAGGCAAGCCTAGAAACGCCCACTCCTCCAGATTGACATTTACCAAGGGGAAGGGCAAGGGGTGGGCAGGAGGGATGGCTGCCCTGGGCACTGTGGTTTCATGTGAGGGCAATGGGGGTGCTGCAATGAGATTGGGGGGGGGGGATTGTTGGATGGGGGGCAGCAGGGGTAGGAATTGCTAGGAGTGGTGATTTAGGGGATTTGTGTTGGGGGAAGAGGATCTGTGCTTAAAGGGGGGATTGGGGGGTGGATTTGTGTTGGGGGGCAGGGGTAGGTATTCCTAGGAGTGGTGATTTAGGGGATTTGTGTTGGGGAAGAGGATCTGTGCTTAGGGGGGGGGGGAGATTTGTGTTGGGGGGGGGGGGCGGCAGGGGTAGGAATTTCTAGGAGTGGTGATTTAGGGCATTTGTGTTGGGAGGAGGGCAGCAGGGGTAGGAATTGCTAGGAGTGGTGATTTAGGGGATTTGTGTTGGGAGAAGAGGATCTGTGCTTGGAGGGGGGATTGGGGGGGGGGGGTGGATTTGTGTCGGGGGGGTAGGTATTGCTAGGAGTGGTGATTTAGGGGATTTGTGTTGGGGGAAGAGGATCTGTGCTTGGGGGGGGGGGGGTAGGGTTGTGCTAGAAGAGGTGATATGGTAAAGGGAGGAGGTGAATTTTGCCAGGAGGGGAAATTGTTGTTTGGGGGGGGGGGGGGGGGATTTGTTCTCGGAGGGGGTATTTAGGTGGGGGAGTTGTGCTAGGAAGGGGGATTTGGAGTGGAGGGAAAATGATGTGTACTCGGAGGGAACATTTGAGGGGTAAAAGATATGTGCTCGGAAGGGTGACTTTTTTGGGAGGGGCATTTGTGTTGAGGTTGATTAGGAGGATGGGGGGAAAAGATTTGTGCTGGGAGGGGGGATTTTAGCAAGGGTACGGATTTGTACTTGTAAGCATTTCGATCAGTGCTCAATTTTTTGGGGAGAATTTTGCTAACACATATTTCTCATAAATCTTGGGGGGGGGGGGGGCATGTTCGCCCTGGGCTCTAGATTACCTTGTCCCGGCACTGCATCTGCCCACCAAGGTGTAGATGGGGTGCAGTGTGGTGCGGCAGCAATAAGTCACACCGCCAGGTGCAATAGAAAACTTTAATTGAAGTAGTGCACTAACAGTTCACAACAGACCCAACGTGAATGAAGCAGTTTTCTGATGGACTGACAGCATCTGTTGAGAGGGTACAGAATGCAGCCTGGCCATCTTGTGCCCAAGTGGGAAGTTGCTCCGAAGATTTGCGACCCTATGCTTACTCTCCTCGTCAGGAACCTCTCACTATCGCTAGTACTGTCCCTAACAGGCGGGGTACCTGTCCCTATGCTACCACACTCGCAGAAAGCACACCAAGCCTGGGAACCAGGGCCTTAAAAAGGCTCTACCTGACCCAAGATGGCTGCCAAAGTCACATGGGGTGACAGCATCCAACCAGATTGCTTCTCCAGTGACCCAGGAAAGCATAGAGGAACCATGTTCCTCATGACTTCCTCTCCAGCTGGGCTGCTACGGTTGAGCGCCATCTGCAGTGGAGAAAGTAAACTGCACCTGCCTACAACAGCATTTTGATATTTTCATAACTCCTCCAAAGAGCCAGCCCACTGCTTACATCAGGGCGGAGGGCTCTTTGGAGGAGTACTGGGGCAGGGTTCTGTGATGTTTTCAAGAAGCAATGTATAGAATCTGCCTGTATTTCATAGAGAAGGTCAGAAACCCAAAGATGATCAGTGGGTCTAAAATAAGGCATGTAATGAAAATGGAAAAATGTTATTAAAAAAATTGAATTAGCACGGTGATGAGGGAGGAGCGAAGAACCAAGGAAGGCAAAATATAACTTGATAGGTGGTGTAGAGAGATTGAATACTCTTACCGCAAAGGTTGGATACAACTGCCATACGACATTGTATCATGTAGGCTTGTGCGCTTAACCTCTTGCGCTGGAAGGTACCGGATCAGGCAGGCAGGAACCGGGCAACGGACAGTACGACCGATGAAAACACGTGCATGCCGAGCCACGAACTCCCAAACGGTCCACCCGATGAAATCCCAAAAGCAAGGGAAAGGATAGAAACAAAAAACGAAAGCGACTCCGATGGTGCGACTCCGATGGTGCAGGTCAAAAAAAGTAACTAAAATGTATTCACATTATGCATGTGACAATAAAATTTAGAGAATAAAAATTATAAATATTGTAAAAGGATCAGCGATGTGAGAAACACGAGAGAGCTGGCCCGACGCGTTTCGACACAATACGGTCTTCTACTGTTCAGCCTTCTTATGCTCTAGAATCATCTACAGAGATCCGCTGTTACCAGTGCATTACTTGATTGTCTTGCTTGATTCATTTGGACTTTTTATTATATAATTAGTTCTCTTCTTTTGGGTTCACCCCTTTTCATTTGGTCCTTACCTGGACTTCACTGGAGTTCACTCCTATTTTCACGTCACATGTGATATATATATATATGTTTGTTATTCACTTTATTATTGTGTTAATTCATTTATATTTGCACGTCTCATGTGCTTTTTATTTATATGGTATTCACTTTATTACACTGTGTTTACTTTAGCGCTACATTTTTTTAGACCTATTACTTTTGACTTTGTTTGTTTTGTATGTTAGCTGCTTCAATTCTCACATATAAGGTCAGCGCTGTTTTTTCCCCCCAATTCACAGGCGAAAAATAAGCAGATTAAACCTCAAGGGAGTAAATACATTTTCTGCTGCCCGTTGATGAATGGTCCAATAAAGTTTCTTCAGACACTTCAAAAGTTTCGATCTACTATGTGTGCCGCTGCGCTTGGTGTTTCCTCCAGTTGACCTCTACGTCCCTACAGGAGTCACTTTGAAGTACAGGGGGTCCCCGACTTACGAACGCCCGACCTACGAACATCCCCTACTTACGAACGGGGCGCTGCGGGGACCCTCCGCCATTTTCCTCCGTATTCCGGCCGTTCTGCGCATGCGCGGCCATACGGAGCCTCGGAAAATGCCGGCAAACTTCGGAAATGTCTGTAATTTGCCGCGCATGCGCAGAACGGCATTGGACGGAACATCGGAAATGTCCGGAAATGTCTGTAATTGTCGGTCTGCGCATGCGCGGCTGACTTACGAGCATTTCCGACTTCAGAACAGGCGGGCAGTCCCTAACAAATTCGTAACACTGGGACCCCCTGTATATCAGTTTTGGATAGGGTGGAGAAATATAAAAATCCTGCTTGTTTTTTTTTTTATCATATCTGTGGCTCCATTAGGCTAGGTTACCCCTCGTGCGACTTTTCATGCGATTTGAGACTGAAAAGTCGAATGACAAGTCGTACTCCATGATTTCCAATGAGTACCATTCATATCTGTGCGACTTCAAGGCGCAGCGTCTTCAAAGTAGTCCCTGCACTACTTTGGTCCCACTTTGATGCGACTTGAGGTCCGTAGACCTCAAGAATACACAGGCATTGCTTCAAGTCGCGGCAAAAAATTGCGGTAAAATCGCGAGATTTTGGGGGCGCAATCGTGGAAACATAGCCTTAGGGAGGTTTTGCCCTCACTAATGCCCCGTACACATGGTCCGACATTCCGACCACAAAATCAGTCCGATTTTTCCGAAACTTGTGTTGCACACACACGGTCGGACAAAGTTGTCGGAAAATCCGATCGTTCCGAACGCGGTGACGTACGACACGTACGATGGGACTACGTAGAGGCCAGTAGCCAATAGCTTTCGTCTCCAAATTTCTTCTGAGCATGCGTGGCACTTTGTGCGTCGGAATTCTCTACACACAATCGGAAAAAGTCTGATCGGATTTTGTTGTCGGAAAATTTTAGATCCTGCTCTCAAATTTTTTCCGGCGCAAAAAGCCCGCTAGAGCCCACACATGATCGGATTTTCCGATAACATAATCTGATCGCACTTTTTCCATCGGAATATCGGACCGCGTGTATGGGGCATTACTGTTATGGTGACAACAGTTTACAAACAGAAAGCAAATATGCACAGTATACTATCTGCAGCCTGAGAGTCAGGGGTCAGGACGAAGTCACCTGAAGTCTGACAGTTGCTGCTCATTCAACTGTCTGACCTGGTGTCTCCAAGCATCTAAGTGTGCATAACAGGGTCTAATAAAATCACCCTGTAGTTGCTTTCAATAGTCTCTGTTATTTCTCAATGTTATGCACTTCCAGGACCAGAGAGACTGTGTGTGAGGTCAGGCAGTTATAATATAAATAAATATGATATAAATCATTCATAAGTAAGCCTGCTGAATTACAATAACTTAAGAATGAATAATTTCATTCTTGCATAAACCCAGTCTTGACCAGCTTTTCTTAAAGTGGGCTTTGCTTGAAAATTAAAGGTCCTCTTATCTCCATGATAAGGCCCTAAGACCTCTGAACCAAAAATTCTTAGCAAAAGCGAAAGGATTTCGGGATTTCACGCCTAGATAAATGTTACACTATATTGGGATGCCTGCCTTTACACACACATAACCTTTAATGGCATCCCAGTCTTAGTCCATAGCGTTAAATATTGAGTTGGCCCACCCTTTGCAGGTGTAACAGCTTCAACCCTTCTGGGAAGGCTGTCTACAAGGTTTAGGAGTGTGTCTATGGGAATGTTTGACCATTCTTCCAGAAGCACATATGTGAGGTAAGGCACTGATGTTGGACAAGAAGGCCTGGCTCACAGTCTCCACTCTAATTCATCCAAAGGTGTTCTATCAGGTTGCAGGCCAGTCAAGTTCCTCCACCCCAAACTCACTCATCCATGTCTTTATAGACCTTGCACTGGTGGGCAGTCATGTTGGAACAGGAAGGGGGCATCCCCAAACTGTTCCCACAAAGTCCTGACCTTTACTTCAACCTTAAGCTCAAAAATGCTCTTCTGGAAGAACGGTCAAACACTCCCATAGACACTCCTAAACCTTGTGGACGGCCTTCCCAAAGAGTTGAAGCTGTTATAGCTGTAAAGGGTGGGCCAACTCAATATTGAACCCTAAGGACTAAGACCTGGGTGCCATTAAAGTTCATGTGCCTGTAAAGGCCGATGACCCAATACTTTCTACAATATAGTGTATGTATGCAAAAATTTGAAGGTCTGTCCAAACTGTGGTTGGGCTTTAAGATGAAAAAAAAGTTTAAGCAGAAAAACTAAGGGGCATATTTGTGTAAATCTAATTTTTTCGAAGCACTGACAAAAAACATGAGATCAAATTCTGGCTTATACAAGTGAGTAATTTAGGGTTGAAATCCGTGATTTGTTCCTAGAGTGGCACAGGCGATAGCTGGGGTTTGAATATTGAGTGGGGTTGAAAATGGAGTGGGAAAGTTGATGAAATGGGATAGACGATGGTGCCAAATAGACGATAAAGGGTTGTAGACAATGGAGTAGGATAGGTGATGGAGTAGGATAGACAGTAGAGTAGAGTGGGTTGAAGAAGATGGAATGGGATAGATAACGGAGTGGAATAAATAATGGAGCAGTGTAGTTGACGGAGCATGATAGATGACTGAATGGGATAGAACAGGGCTGTCCAACCTTTTGACCTTCCTGGGCCACAATGGAAGTCTATCCCATGGAGAGGGATAGACGATGAAGTAGGGTAAATGAAGGAGTTTGATAGACGAAGGAGTAAAGTCGACCATGAATTGGAATAAACCATGGAGAGGGATAGACCATGTAGAGAGGTAGACAATAGAGTAGGGCAGACCATGGAGAGGGATAGACAATGAAGTAGGGTAAATGAAGGAGTTTGATAGACGAAGGAGTAAAGTAGACAATTGTCTTTGGCCACACCTAAAATACACTAAAGCCCCATACACACGCGCGGACAATCCGTGGACCAGGTCCGTCGGACCATGTCCGTCATACTTTGTCTGATGTTGGTTTTGCGTACACACGATCGGACAAAGTTGTCGGAAAATCCGATCATTCTGAACGTGGTGACGTTTGTTGCCTACGACGGGACTACGTAAAGGCTAGTAGCCAATAGCTTTGGTCTTGTAATGTGATCTGAGCATGCGTAGCACTTTGTCCGGTCGGACAAGCGTACACACGCTCGGATTTGGTGTGATCGGACCGGGTTGACGGCAAATCTTTCCAGCAGGAGATAAGACTTTGTCCGACGGACAAACCGACGAACACTGTCCGATGGTGCATACACACGGTCTGATTTTTCAACAACCTTGTCCGATCGGACCAAATTGATGAAAAAGTCCGACCGTGTGTATGGGGCTTAAGAATAAGGATAGCTGATGAGCAAAAAAGTCAGGCAGATCACAAGGCAACAATCACTGATATAAATAATTTATCTATCTGAGTAATAAAACTTAATTTTTTTGTAATATTTTTTATTATAAAAGTAGAAGAGGGCAACATAAAACTAGTGCAATTTTTGACACTGTTTTTGATAAACTCACACATCAATATCTGGTTCGATAGGCGCTCATGAGATATTTTGGTTCTCATTTTCCCTCGTGTGCATCATCCTTGAAAATAGTTGCCCGCAAATAGAGGGTGCTGCTGAAAACTGATGACATGAATAAGGCTTGATTGTGAAGAGTTGGATATTTTTCTTTTGGAAGATAAAACTTATAAAAGTCCAGTAAAGAGACACTGTCAAATGTTTATTTGACCGCACGTGTTTGCTAAATGTAAATGCATTTTTTTACAAAAAATTCCCCACAAAAATCAACATTTCTGAGTAAGTTTACCTTTTTATGTTGGGCTGCATTCATAGCTATCTTGGGCCACAGGTTGGACACCCCTGGCATAGATCATGAGGAAGGATAGATAGGTACATAGTTACATGGTTAGCTAGGCCAAAAAAAGACACAAGTCCATCCAGTTCAACCATTAAAAAAAAGAAATAATAAATAAAAAATATAGGGATGACGAAGTAGGGTAGATGAGTGGGATGGATGATGGAGCAAGATAGGCAATGGAATGGTATAGGTGATAGAGCGGTGATGTAGTATGAAATCTGAGAGGGATAGACGATGAAGTAGGGTAAATAAAGGAGTTTGATAGACCAAGGAGTAAAGTAGACCATGAATTGGAATAAACCATGGAGAGGGATAGACCATGGAGAGAGGTAGATGATAGAGTAGGGTAGACCATGGAGAGGGATAGATGATGAAGTAGGGTATATGATGGAGTAGGGTATACCATGGGGAGGGGTAGATGATGGAATGGGATAGATGACAGAGCAGGGTAGACCATGGAGAGGGATAGATGATAAAGCGGGATAGACAGAGAAGGATAGACAATGAAGTAGGGTAGACCAGGAGTCTCCAAACTTTCTAAACAAAGGGCCAATTTACTGTCCTTTAGCTTTTAGTAGGGCAGCACAGTGGTGTATTGTTTAGCACTCTTGTCTAGCAGCAATAGGGTCGCTGGTTCAAATTACGACCACGACACCATCTGCCTGGAGTTTGCATGTTCTCCCTGTGCCTGCGTGGGTTTCCTCTGGGTACTCCGGTTTCCTCCCACACTCCAAAGACATGCTGGTAGGTTAATCAGATCCTGTCTATAAATTTGCGCTAGTATGTGTATGTGCTTGTAAGTGCATCGGGACCCTGCTGGGTAAAGGACCGTGCTATATCAAGATGCAACGCAACTCAACTTCAGGGGGGGGGGGGGGGGGGAACTGTGGCCAGTGAGAGTAAACAATGCCCCATTATTGGTTTTAGCGGGAGTAATAGTGCCCCATTATTAGTATCAGTGGTAGGAATGGTGCCTTATTGATAATATCATTGGGGGAAATTGCACCCCATCATTGGGGTCTGGGGAAAGAACAGTTGTGGATGGAATAGTGCCCCAAGGGCTGGATAGAGGCAAGCATGGGGCCACATCTGGCCTCAGGGCTGCCGTTTAGAGACCACTGGTGTAGACCATAGAGTGGGATAAAGTGCTCTGGCTTTTCCATAAGATCTTTGGTAAGTTATTGACAAATTAAAGGTTTCCAAACTGTTAATGGCCTGCAGAAGTAACAATGGTTGTGTTGTGAATGCAGCTAATGTTACCAAGACCTAATCTTCCCATTGAAGAATGAAAAATCCACATGTGCAATCAACAACATATGTGGCTCAGTGGGGCAAATGTGTTTTATAAAGATGGTAAATCTTTGAATGGGTGTTTCTCGGAAAGCAACGCTGCAAGTAATCAACAAATTAATCTTTAGCCTCTTTATAAATACACCCCATAATCAGGCTCGGCTAGGCTTTCATTTACTGTACAGAATCCCTTCTTTATTTTTACATTGCACCCTGCTGGGACTTGTGGCTCCTCACCAGGCAGCAGGTTCCATCTAAGGATGATTAAATAATGCAGTTTATGGTTATTATTTTTAAAGTGTGATAAGCAGTCGTATTGTTTATTATGTTAATAATTCAGAATATCGAGCTTGGTGTGAGAATAATGAGAAGTTTGTGATTGTGATCAATAATAAATAGTGGAAATATTATGTTCTACTTTAGAATTAAGGATATGCGTTGTGAGAGTAGTGCTTGATTTTGAGTTTCATTGTTAAAAACAGTAAGGTAGGGAGGCCTCTGCTTTAAAACTGATGAAAGGCACAGCGATGGATTTACTAAAGGCAGGGTCATCTTTACGGCATGGCAAAAGGGGCAGCTGCCCTGGGCCCTTTCATTGTTGTGGGGCCCAAAGCAGCTGGCTCATACTTGCCAACTATCCTGGTTTAAATTCCCTCGTCCCTTTGAAATTTTTGTCCCTTGCTGTGTCCTGATATCTCAGTGTGAAGTGCTGGTACTAATGCTTCCCAGCTCTGCCCTATTGTTGTGTACAGATGACTCACCTGCAGACCCTGTGTTTACATGTAAATAACCAGCATTGATATGTAAATATCAGCAGCATTCATATGTAAATATCTGCATCCGGCGGCATAGATACAGTGGTGTGAAAAAGTGTTTGCCCCCTTCCTCATTTCCTGTTCCTTTGCATGTTTGTCACACTTAAGTGTTTCGGAACATCAAACCAATTTAAACAATAGTCAAGGACAACACAAGTAAACACAAAATGCAATTTGTAAATGAAGGTGTTTATTATTAAAGGTGAAAAAAAATCCAAACCATCATGGCCCTGTGTGAAAAAGTGATTGCCCCCTAAACCTAATAACTGGTTGGGCCACCCTTAGCAGTAACAACTGCAACCAAGCGTTTGCGATAACGTGCAATGAGGCTTTTACAGCGTCCTGGAGGAATTTTGGCCCACTCATCTTTGCAGAATTGTCCTAATTCAGTTACATTAGAGGGTTTTCGAGCATGAACGGCCTTTTTAAGGTCATACCACAACATCTCAATAGGATTCAGGTCAGGACTTTGGCTAGGCCACTCCAAAGTCTTCATTTTGTTTTTCTTCAGCCATTCGGTGGTGGACTTGCTGGTGTGTTTAGGATTATTGTCCTGCTGCAGAACCCAAGTTCGTTTCAGCTTGAGTACACGAACAGATGGTCGGACATTCTCCTTCAGGATCTCTTGGTAGACAGCAGAATTCATAGTTCCTTTTATCACGGCAAGTCTTCCAGGTCCTGAAGCAGCAAAACAGCCCCAGACCATCACACTACCACCACCATATTTTACTGTTGGTATAATGTTCTTTTTCTGAAATGCAGTGTTCCTTCTACGCCAGATATACTTGGACACACACCTTCCAAAGAGTTCCACTTTTGTCTCATCGGTCCACAGAATGTTGTCCCAAAAGTCTTGGGGATCATCAAGATGTGTTGTGGAGAAATTGAGACGAGCTTTGATGTTCTTTTTGCTCAGCAGTGGTTTTCTCCTTGGAACTCTGCCATGCAGGCCATTTTTGCCCAGTCTTTTCCTGATGGTGGAGGCATGAACGCTGACCTTAACTGAGGCAAGTGAGGCCTGCAGTTCCTTGGACGTTGTTGTGGGGTCT
This sequence comes from Lithobates sylvaticus, assembly GCA_028564925.1. Lineage (NCBI taxonomy): Eukaryota > Metazoa > Chordata > Amphibia > Anura > Ranidae > Lithobates > Lithobates sylvaticus. Next base: position 220,610,023 of record CM053033.1, read on the forward strand.
TTTGTGACCTCTTGGATGAGTCGTCGCTGCGCTCTTGGGGTAATTTTGGGCGGCCGGCCACTCCTGGGAAGGTTCACCACTGTTCCATGTCTTCGCCATTTGTGGATAATGGCTCTCACTGTGGTTCGCTGGATTCCCAAAGCTTTGGAAATGGCTTTATAACCCTTTCCAGACTGATAGATCTCAATTACTTTCTTTCTCAATTGTTCCTGAATTTCTTTGGGTCTCGGCATGATGTGTAGCTTTTAAGGATCTTCTGGTGGACCTTACTGTGTCAAGAAGCTCCTATTTAAGTGATGCCTTGATTGTGAACAGGTGTGGCAATAATCAGGCCTGGGTGTGGCTAGAGAAATTGAACTCAGGTGTGGACAACCACAGTTATAGTATGTTTTAACAAGGGGGGCAATCACTTTTTCACACAGGTCCATGATGGTTTGGATTTTTTTTCACCTTTAATAATAAACACCTTCATTTACAAATTGCATTTTGTGTTTACTTGTGTTGTCCTTGACTATTGTTTAAATTGGTTTGATGTTCCGAAACACTTAAGTGTGACAAACATGCAAAGGAACAGGAAATGAGGAAGGGGGCAAACACTTTTTCACACCACTGTATGTAAATAAAGGCGGCATTCATATGTATATCATGCCCCCTGCAGTGGGGAGATGATGTGCTGTAACCTCTAGCAACCAACCAGTGAGCAGTAATGATACACTGTAACCTCTAGCAACCAGTCAGTAAGCAGTAATGATACACTGTAACCTCTGGCAACCAATCACAATCACTGCCTGATCTGATACAGTAAACTGATTTTAAGTCTAGCTGCTATTTATTGTATGTCTCTGAGCAGGTAGAGAGTGAAATTGTATGGGGGGGGGGGGGGGGGGGGGCGGGGGGGGGGGGGGGGGGGGGGGGGGGCAAGAAAAGTTTTGCCCAGGGTCCAATCAATATTGAAGACGGCCCTGACTAAAGGCAAATAGACTGTGTACTTTGCAAGTGCAGTTGCTCCTGAGCTTAGTAATTGAAGAGAAGCTCTGCTGACTGCCATTATCCAATCATGTGCAAGAAAAATGCATTTTTTTTAAAATGTTCCTTGTATATTATTGGATAATCTTTGCAAAGTGAAGCTTCACCTCATTTACTAAGCTGTGGAGCAACTGCACTGCAGAGTGCCCAGTCTATTTTAGTAAATCAACCCTTTAGTTCTCTACCCACAGAAGCAGTAGGGCACTTGTCCTATTCTATGCTAATTCTATGCATTAAGGTGAAAAAACATCTGATAATGCCGGTGTTCTGTCAAAAAAAGTCCGGCTATCCAATAGTGTCTGGGCCGTACTGCGCAGGCGCAGCGCGATTGAAAAAATTGTCGGAAAATTTGAGAGAGAATTCCGACGGAAAAAGTCCAATGGAGCCCACACACGGCCGGATTTTCCGACATCATGGTCCGATCAGACATTTTCCGTGGGAATTTCCGACCGTGTGTACGGGGCATAAGTGTGAACGTAGTCGTACAGCGCATATGTCAAATACAAGGCCGTGGGTCAAATCAGGCGCACCAGGCCTTGTCATGTGGCCTTTGCACAAAGTTTTGCAGCTAGAATATGTCAGAACTCCATTGGGGTTGCACACTGTGCATAGCACATCCCTAAACCATGCGCTCGGTACACAGCACACCCTGAACTCTGCACACAGTACACAGCACACCCTGAACTCTGCACACAGTACACAGCACACCCTGAACTCTGCACACAGCACACCCCTAAACCCTGCACTCTGTATACAGAACACCCCTGAACTCTGCACACAGCATACCCCTAAACCCTGCACCCTGTATGTAGCACACCCCTGAACGCTGCACTCTGTATGTAGCACACTCATGGACCCTGCACTCTGTGCATAATGCTCCCCTTAAACTGAACTCTGTATGTAACACACTCCTAAACCCTACACTCTGCGCATAGTGCTCCCCTGGAGCTTCACTCTTTACATAACACACTCCTGAACCCTCCACTCTGTACGTAGCGCACCCCTGAACTCTGCACTCTGTACATAGCGCAACCTTGAACTCTGCACTCTGTACACAGCACACCCTGAACTCTGCACTCTGTACGTAGTGCACCCCTGACCCCTGAACTCTGCACTCTGTATGTAATGCACTCCTGAACCCTGTACTCTGTGCATAGGGCTCTCTTGGAATTGCGCTCTGTAGATAATGCACTTCTGAACCCTGCACTCTGTGCATAATTCTCCCCTGAAACTGAACTCTGTATGTAACACACTTCTGAACCCTACACTCTGCGCTTAGTGCTCCCCTGTAACTTCACTCTTTACGTAACGCACTCCTGAACCCTGCACTCTGTACGTAGCGCACCCCTGAACTCTGTACTCTGTACATAGCGCAACCTTGAACTCTGCACTCTGTACACAGCACACCCTGAACTCTGCACTCTGTACGTAGTGCACCCCTGACCCCTGAACTCTGCACTCTGTATGTAATGCACTCCTGAACCCTGTACTCTGTGCATAGGGCTCTCTTGGAATTGCGCTCTGTAGATAATGCACTTCTGAACCCTGCACTCTGTGCATAATTCTCCCCTGAAACTGAACTCTGTATGTAACACACTTCTGAACCCTACACTCTGCGCTTAGTGCTCCCCTGTAACTTCACTCTTTACGTAACGCACTCCTGAACCCTGCACTCTGTACGTAGCGCACCCCTGAACTCTGCACTCTGTACATAGCGCACCCTTGAATGCTGCACTCTGTACACAGCACACCCTGAACTCTGCACTCTGTACGTAGTGCACCCCTGAACTCTGCACTCTGTACATAATGCACCCCTGAACCCTGCACTTTGTGCATAGGGCTCTCCTGGAATTGCGCTCTGTAGATAACGCACTTCTGAACCCTGCACTCTGTATGTAGCGCAGCCCTGAACTCTGCACTCTCTATGTAGCGCACCCCTAAAATTTGCACTCTGTGCATAGGGCACCCCTGGAACTGCACTCTGTACATAACGCACTCCTGAACTCTGCACTCTGTACATAGCGCGCCCCAGATACAACCAGCCCTTTGAGGGCAACCGTACTGCTGATGCGGCCTGCGATGTACAGTATAGGCATTGATGAGATGATTTACATTCAGTTGATCACTTGTACAAGTATAGCTAAGGAACATTGAAAAGACAATAATTCCCCTTTAGCTGAATGATTCTAGTTTTAAAGTATAATACTCCCCGACTGTTCATATTTAGGAACAATAGAGCGGGATAGACAATGGAGTGGGATAGGAATGAAATTGGCAAGCTCAACGCTACCAGAAAGTGCCGCAGCTTTGCTCATCAGAGCGGCCTGGCATTCTGAACAAGAAAACCTTTGCTGGGTTTATTCTCCAGCATCCACTAACAGCTGATCGGCATACTCTAAACCCCCCCCCCCCCCCAAAAAAACAGCAGGACTTCACTTTTTGAGCGAAGTTCCACTTTAATGTCATAAGGATTGTTAAAGCTTCGCTCTCACTATTAGAAAATTAAACAAATGATCCTTTGCGTTTTTCCGCGTTCTTGTCTCATGTTGAAAATGAGAATGCCTAAAATGGTACAACATTTTTCGAACAACAGAGGGAAACTTCCCACATACAGTATCTCACAAAAGTAAGTACACCCCTCACATTTTTGTAAATATTTTATTATATCTTTTCATGTGACAACACCGAAGAAATTACACTTTGCTACAATGTAAAGTAGTGAGTGTACAGCTTGTATAAGTATAAGTGTAGGTTTTCTGTCCCCTCAAAATAACTCAAGCATGGTGGTGGGAGTGTCATGGTCTGGGTCTGCATGAGTGCTGCCGGTACTGGGGAGCTACAGTTCATTGAGGGAACCATGAATGCCAACATGTACTGTGATATACTGAAGCAAAGCATGATCCCCTCCCTTCAGAGACTGGGCTGCAGGGCAGTATTCCAACATAACGACCCCAAACACACCTCCAAGATGACCACTGCCTTGCTAAAGAAGCTGAGGGTAAAGGTGATGGACTGGCCAAGCATGTCTCCAGACCTAAACAACTATTGAGCATCTGTGGGGCCTCCTCAAACAGAAGGTGGAGGAGCGCAAGGTCTCCAACATCCACCAGCTTGTGATGTCGTCATGGAGGAGGGGAAGAGGACTCCAGTGGCAACCTGTGAAGCTCTCGCTCTTGAGATGAACTATGGTTGGGTTTCTCAGCCAAGGTTCCATGGAATCCTAGGGTTCCTCCAGAGGTTGTTAGGGGTTCCTTGAGCAATGAGCAAGTTCTGCTTCTCAAATAACCTCCCATTGACACCATTGATTTTTTTGCTTTCTATAAGAGGTTAATTCTTTCCAATACCTACAATTGTAAGGAGAGGTTTTGGAGCTCATGAAAGATGTTCCAAGGAGGCAGAAAAACACAGTAAAAATTTAAAATGGATAACAGGGCCACTAAGAAGTGGTTGTGTATGGATTATTTTTGAAGACTTATGCCCCGTACACACGATCGGAAATTTTGCCAGCAAAAATCCGATGAGAGCTTTTGGTCGGAAATTCCGTGTGTATGCTCCATCGGACTTTTGCTGGCGGAATTCCCGTCAGCAAAAGATTGAGAGCATGTTCTCTATTTTTCGGCTGGAAAAAATTCCTGATCCGAAATTCCGATCGTCTGTACAAATTCCGACGCGCAAAATTCTTACGCATGCTCGGAAACAATTAGACGCATGCTCAGAAGCATTAAACTTAATTTTCTCGGCTCGGCGTAGTGTTGTCAGCACGTTCTTGACGGTCGAAAGTTCATAGAACTTTTGTGTGACCGTGTGTATGCAAGCCAAGCTTGAGCGGAATTTGGATGTTTTTTCCGCCGGAAAATCCGCTCGTGTGTACGGGGCATAAGGCTTTCATTAGTGTCACTTTGGGGGCCTAGTCACACTGTTAGGGCACGTGTATTGACATGTTATGCCATGGGCAAGTGTTGAAAAGTCTAAATGTATGGGCTGCTATTGCACCATGTCCATTTCTGACAGTCCACTGCAATGCACATCCATTGGCAAGGAGAGTTGGGGTGCCATATAGAGTAAGTGGCACCAGATCGCGCCAAAGCATGTAAAGTGCATTAACACATTGTGATAGTGTCAATGGGAAATAAACGTTAATCCCGGAGAATATACATTTTATAACTGTGATTGCTGTCTTACTTATAAAGCTGCAATCCTCGGGACCTCAGCCTTATCCTACTTTTACTACCTAGTGCAGTGGTTCTCAACTCCTGTCCTCAGGACCCACTGAAAGGCCAGATTTTAAGTACCGTATTTATCGGCGTATAACACGCACCTCAAATTTAGGAGGGAATTTTAAGGAAAAAAACTTACATTTAAATGCCCATCAATGCAACCTTCGCAGTGTCCATCTGCAGCCTTGTCAGTGTCATTTGCAGCCTTGCATTGCAGCCTTGCCAGTCATTTGCAGCCATGCCAGTCATTTGCAGCCTTGCCAGTGTCAGCTTGCCGTTTAAAGATGGCGCTGCCAAGATACAGAGCAGATGTCCTGTGTATCTCAGCGGCGCTCGGTAGCTCTCGGCCGTTCTCGGCGGCCTTCGGCTATTTTTGGCAACCTTCGGCCGATCTCAGCGGCTTTCGGCTTTCCGAAAGCCGACGAGAGCGACCGAAAGCAGCCGAAAATAGGCGAGAATGGGCGAAAGATGACGAGAGCGAACGAAAGCGGCCGAAAATAGCCGAGAACGGGGGAAAGCCAGCGATAGTGACGGAAAGCGGCCGAAAATAGCCGAGAACGTCCGAAAGCAGCACCGCCGAGAGGAGGATTGGTGTATAACACGCACCCTCGATTTTCCCCTGATTTTAAGGGCAAAAAAGTGCGTGTTATACGCCGATAAATACGGTACTACCTTGGGGAGATGCAGACTAGAATACTGCAAGCACTGAGCAGCAAATGATATCTCCTCCTTATGCTACATGCAAACCAAAACTCCCGAACCAAGTCCCCTTGGACACCACCCACCATCTTTGGACAGACCATCGCCCCTAGGACCAAGGCCAAGAGTCTCGGAGTCATTTTTGACTCAGAAATGTCAATGGATGCCCAAATAGGAGCAGTAGTCAGTGGTTCTCACCATCTGCTCCGCCTACTACGTAGACTCATCCCCTTCATTCCAAAGGAGGACAAAGCAGTGGTAGTTGGAACGATCATTAATTCACGACTGGACTACGCAAACTCCCTTTATATAGGATTACCCCAATATCAACTTGCGCGCTTACAACTTATCCAAAACACGGCGGCAAGGTTGATAACAGGAAGAAAACCCTGGGAATCCATTTCCCCTTCCCTGAGGAGCCTACACTGGCTAAACGTAAAGAATCGGGTCATATTCAAGACCCTCTGCCTCACCCACAAATGCACCCATGGAGACGCCCCCCAATACCTTCTCGAGAAAATAAAACACTACACGCCTAATCGCAGTCTCCGATCGTCTAACCAAAACCTCCTCCTCATTCCCAAATCCCGCTACAAATCTAAGGGGGAACGGAGATTCGCTGTCCAAGGACCGCGGCTATGGAACGCTCTACCGAACGATATCCGCATGGAAGAAAACCACCAGGCCTTCAGGAAAAAACTCAAGACCTACCTCTTCTAAGAAGCTTGACAACAAAGCACAAATACAGCGCCTTGAGGCGATTCAGTTCGCATTGTAGCGCTATACAAATTATTCATTCATTCATTCACCTGTGATGTATATCAGTTATCTTGCAAACCTGGCCTGTTGGTGGGTCCTGAGGAAAGGAGTTGAGAACCCCTGACCTAGTGAGTCACTTACCTGCAACAGCAAGATCAACAGTTTTATGCGGCGTACACACGGTCGGAAAATCCGACCACAAAATCCATTGGATTTTTTCCGACGGATTTTGTCCGACATTGGTGTTGCATACACACGGTCGGACAAAGTTGTCGGAAAATCCGATCATTCTGAACGTGGTGACGTTTGTTGCCTACGACGGGACTACGTAGAGGCTAGTAGCCAATAGCTTTGGTCTTGTAATGTGATCTGAGCATGCGTGGCACTTTGTCTGTCGGAATTCGCTACACACGATCGGAAAAAGTCTGATAGGACTTTGTTGTCGGAAAATTTGAGAGCAGGAGATAAAACTTTGTCCGATGTAGTCCGATGGAGCCTACACACGGTTGGAATTTCCGACAATATTGTCTGATAGGACATTTTCCGTCGGAAAATCTGACCGTGTGTACGGGGCATTACACTTCTCTGGTTGCTTGCTTGTTCCAGCCCAGTGACTCTTTTGGTATTGAAACCAGGATCAGTACGACAGCCCTGGAATTTGTACCTTTTTAAAAAGTCACGTTTTTGTTCTCACAGGTTCTCTTTACAATCAGAAGGCTGTAGATGCATTAGCCCTGCTCATGAAATTCCAATTTCTTTGTCAAACAGGAAGGAACAGGAAGTCTCCCCCTGGGAGTGAGAGCGTGACCACTTTGTGGGTGACATAAATAATGCACAGTGGTATTGTCATGCTATAGGCTCACATCATTAAATTGTAATCACCGGGTCAATGTAAATAGGATAAAATTGAGCTCACGGTATGCCACAGAGGCTTTGCACAAGTGGTAGTGCACAAACAACATACAGTATATTAGATTTAATCCCATCTCAGTGTACAACCTCTGCCTGATTTCACCACATTTTCTGGGCCTGATCTCTAAAAACCTGAGCAATGGAACAAAAGAGATATTTTATCCTTTAAAAGGATTCTGTTACTTCGGCCACTAAGGCTGGGCTCACACTTGTGCGATGACAGACATTGCGTGTGATTCGCACCGCATTGCTGTGCAGATCACATGCGATGTCTGTGCGATGCAAATTAGGCCATACAAACTGGAATCAGATCGCATGGGTGTTCACCAGTGGCATCGCTAGGGGGTGGCTTTTGGGGCTGTAGCCCCGAATCTGGGGCCCATAGCCCAGAGTCTCTGCAGGGGTCCCCAAGGGGAGGGGAGGCTCTCTGGGGACCCTGATGTGGGGGAGGGTCTCTGGGGACCCTAATGTAAGGGGGGCTCTCTGGAAACCCTGATGTAAGTGGGGGGCTCTCTTGGGACCCTGATATAAGGGGAGGCTCTCTGGGGACCCTAATGCGGGGGAGGCTCTCTAGGAACCCTGATTTAAGGGGGAGGCTCTCTGGGGACCCTAATGTAAGAGGGGCTCTCTGGAAACCCTGATGTAAGTGGTGGGCTCTCTGGGAACCCTGATTTAAGTGGAGGCTCTCTGGGAACCCTGATTTAAGGGGAGGCTCTCTGGGAACCCTGATTTAAGGGGAGGCTCTCTGGGGACCCTGATGTGGGGGAGGCTCTCTGGGAGCTCTGATTTAAGGGGGAGGCTCTCTGGGGACCCTAATGTAAGAGGGGCTCTCTGGAAACCCTGATGTAAGTGGGAGGCTCTCTGGGAATCCTGATTTAAGGGGAGGCTCTCTGGGGACCCTGATGCAGGGGAGGCTCTCTGGGGACCCTGATGCAGGGGAGGCTCTCTGGGGACCCTGATGCAGGGGAGGCTCTCTGGGGACCCTGATGCGGGGGAGGCTCTCTGGGAACCCAGATTTAAGGGGAGGCTCTCTGGGGACCCTGATGTGGGGGAGGCTCTCTGGGAACCCTGATTTAAGGGGGAGGCTCTCTGGGGACCCTAATGTAAGGGGGGCTCTCTGGAAACCCTGATGTAAGTGGGGGGCTCTCTAGGGACCCTGATATAAGGGGGGGCTCTCTAGGGATATATACACACACACATTATATACATGTGTATGCCCGCTCAAGCGTATGACTTTCTTTACTGCACTGCTATGGGTTCTAGCCCCAGATCTTTTGTAGACCCAGCAACGCCCCTGGTGTCCACACCCATGCGATCCGATTCCTGCACCATTTGACAGTTCCCACTGCGATCTGCGAACCAATCTGGGGATGTCATTAACTTTACATTGACAACCACAGTGACGGTCCCCTGCACTCAGCCTTCCACAGTGACGGTCCATGGCTTCCTCTGCTTTTCCTCCCGGCCAACCCGATCCACCTCCTGTTATTATTGGCCAGGAGGAGAAGCCAGAAGAAAATAGCAAATATTAATTCGCTATTGTCACAAGTGGGTGGGCACGGGGCGCAGTGCTTTGCGCCCCGAGCCCAACCTTTTTCAAGCCAATTAGAGCCTCAGGCTCTAATCATGTGGCTTGAGTCCGGTACCCTGCAGGGGGGCGGTGCCCCTGCACCCCTAATGGACTGGCCGCTCCTGCTTTGAATTGATTGAGAAAATACAAATTGTTCTCTGAATGGTGTCCGTGCCGAGTAAGCGACCTCCTGTGTTCATAGCGCAGCAGGTTAGCATGGGACCTGGAAGCTAGCGAGTATTGTAGTAACAGCGCCTACTACAGTGATTTCCAGCCTCCACAGGGATTCCACAGGTGTGTCACGTACCTCCAAATATCTAATATACGGTCTTCGCTGTGATAAAGGAGGCTGCTAGCACAATGTACAGAAAACCCTATGGATCTATAGAGATGATCACCTTCAGCACCACACAATCAGAGTGCAACAATGAATCACAAAGTGCAACAATTAGAACCACTTGACAAAATTTACCCCCCTTCATGACCAGGCCATTTTTTGCAATACAGCACTGCGTTACTTTAACTGACAACTGTGCGGTCATGCAATGCTGTACCCAAATTAAATTGATGTCCTTTTTTCCCCCACAAATACAGCTTTCTTTTGGTGGTATTTGTTCACCATTGGGTTTTTTATATTTTGTGCTATAAACAAAAAAAGACCGAAAAAAATAAAAAAAAAAAAAAACACAATTTTTTACTTTCTGCTATAAAATGTATCCAGTAAAATAAAAAATAAAAAAATCTAATTTCCTGATCAATTTAAGCCAATATGTATTCTGCTACATCTTTTTTCTTAAAAAAAAAATCTCAATAAGCGTAAATTGGTTTGCGCAAAGTTATATTGTCTACAAACTATGGGATATAAACTGGAATAGTCCTGTATAGTCTAAAAAAAATATGTGCATTATAATTATTATATATTATATAATTCCTCCACCAACGACCCAGTGTAAAGAAGCACCAGCCACCACCTCATGTGCACATTTTATGATGTACGATGGCGGGCATCACGCGCTTGCGATTTTTTTTGCACTGTACTTTTAAGGCAGCCTATTGATTTCACTCTACATGCGACAAACGCATCATGGTATCTCATGCAGCTTTTTGACAGTGTAGGTTCACGTGTTTTTTTTTTTTTTAACCGCGTGGTTTGACGTGTTTTTTGCACGTGTTTCCACTCTAAAAATGCACGTCTGCTTGCTGCGTTTGAGGTGTCATTACCAATGAATGGCACTGCAAGGTTTTCACATGCTTCATAAATGTATGTGAAATCATGTGATTTTGTGCAAGTTCACAAGAAAACGCTCAGGTGTGAATGGAGTAGGGCTTCAAAAACATGTACATTTTAATTTACATTTAATTTTAGTTTACGTTTTAATTCTGATGTTTATTTTCTTTCACTGAGCATTTTATTTGTGGTGCTTTATTATAAATGGGCCCTGCATTCACTTTAGTGCAAGGTTTTCTTTTTTAAGGATATCTAAGCCAAAGAATAAAAATGTAATATATTGCAGCTCATCAGTCCTTATATGTGGTGGCTGCATTCGTTTTCTTTTCCTCAGGCTAAGAAAATATCTGCTAGTACAGAAAATACCTGTCGGGCCTATATGTATATGTGTGTGTATATATATATATATATTAGACATGTGCACAACAAAAAAAAAAATTATTTTCGTTTCGTTTTTTTCGTTTCCGTTGATTCGTAACGATTCGTACTTTCGTAAGTCGTCGGTGTTCGTATTCGTAACGATTCATACATTCGTAAGAGTTATTTTTTCGTTGATTCGTTTTTTCCGTTAGTTTAATTTTCATTTATTCATTTATTCGAAATTCGGACGCATTCGTATTTATTCGTACATTCGTAGATTCGTAATCGGAGCATAATTTATACTTTTATGTAATGTGTATGCTATTATTACATTTTAAGAGACACGGGAAAATTACGAATCGAAAAAAAAGTTACGAATGTACGAATTTTTTCGTTCAATCCATTCGAAGCACGTTAAGCAGCGCCATTGTAAGAGACACGGAAAATTCCGAATCGAAAAAAAAAAAAAGTTACGAATGTACGAATTTTTTCGTTCAATCTATTCGAAGCACGTTAAGCAGCGCCATTGTAAGGGACACGGAAAATTACCAATTCAAAAAAAAAAAAAAAAGTTACGAATGTACGAATTTTTTCGTTCATTTTCATTTTCGTTGTTCCTGTTTTTGTTTTTCGGATTTTCTTCATTCGTACATTCGTTGTTTCTAATTCGTTTTTTTCGGATTTTCGTTATTTTCAGATTCGAACGATTTGTTATTTGTTAAAATTTTTAGCGAACCGTTCGTTCATTCGTACGAAAACGAATGAACGAAAATAACGAAAAAAAAAAAACGAAATGTATGTGTGTGTATATATATGTGTGTGTGTGTGTGTATATATATATATATATATATATATATATATATATATATATATATACACACATACACACAGTATCTCACAAAAGTGAGTACACCCCTCACCTTTTTGTAAATATTTTATTCTATCTTTTCATGTGACAACACTGAAGAAATGACACTTGTCTACAATGTAAAGTAGTGAGTGTACAGCTTGTATAACAGTGTAAATTTGCTGTCCCCTCAAAATAACTCAACACACAGCCATTAATGTCTAAACCGCTGGCAACAAATGTGAGGACACCCCTAAGTGAAAATCTCCAAATTGGGCCCAATTAGCCATTTTCCCTCCCCGGTGTCATGTGACTCGTTAGTGTTACAAGGTCTCAGGTGTGAATGGGGAGCAGGTGTGTTAAATTTGGAGTTATCGCTCTCACTCTCTCATACTGGTCACTGGAAGTTCAATATGGCACCTCATGGCAAAGAACTCTCTGAGGATCTGAAAAATAGAATTGTTGCTCTACATAAAGATGGCCTAGGCTATAAGAAGATTGCCGAGACCCTGAAACTGAGCTGCAGCATGGTGGCCAAGACCATACAGCGGTTTAACAGGACAGGTTCCACTCAGAACAGACCTCGCCATGGTCCACCAAAGAAGTTGAAAACGTATTTGGTTCTGATGGTGTCAAGCTTGTGTGGTAGCAACCAGGTGAGGAGTACAAAGACAAGTGTGTCTTGTCTACAGTCAAGCATGGTGGTGGGAGTGTCATGGTCTGGGGCTTCCCAAGGAACTACAGCTTGCGCCCCACTGCACAGCCTCCTGGGACACATTACATGTCAGGGGGGATTCAGGGGCAAGGGTGTACTGCTAACAATTGGCACACTCTAAACCCCCCCCCCTCAAAAATAAATTTAGTTACAGACTGGAGGGAGGGTTTGAAACAGCAGGACTTCACTTTTTGAGCGAGGTTCCACTTTAATGTCATAAGGATTGTTAAAGCTTCGCTCTCACTATTAGAAAATTAAACAAATGATCCTTTGCGTTTTTCTGCGTTCTTGTCCCATGTTAAAAACGAGAATGCCTAAAATGGTACAAAAATTTTCGAACAACAGAGGGAAACTTCCCACATACAGTATCTCACAAAAGTGAGTACACCCCTCACATTTTTGTAAAATAATTTTTATATTTTTATATATCTTTTTCATGTGACAACACCGAAGAAATTACACTTTGCTGTAATGTAAAGTAGTGAGTGTACAGCTTGTATGTGTAGTGCTGCGTACACACGGTCGGAATTTCCGATGGGAGCTTTTCAGCGGATTTTCCGACCGTGTGTATGCCCATTGGTCTTTTTCTGTCGGTATTTCCGACGGACTTTGGATTGAGAACCTGTTCTTAATTTTTGTTCTTAATTTTTCCGACAGAAAACCTTTCTATCGGATTTTCCGATCGTGTGTATGCAATTCCGACACGCAAAATTCCGACGCATGCTCAGAAGCATTAAACTTCCCTTTTATAGTGCAGTCGAACGTTTTTTAAGGCGTGTTGCTATTGACCGTCGGAATTTGGTGTGACCGTGTGTAGGCAAGACAGTTTAAGCGAAATTCCGTCGGAATTCCGACGGGAAAACCATCAGAGCTTTTTCAGACGAGAATTCCGACCGTGTGTACTCGGCATACGTTTTCTGTCCCCTCAAAATAACTCAAGCATGGTGGTGGGAGTGTCATGGTCTGGGGCTGCATGAGTGCTGCCAGCACTGGGGAGCTACAGATCATTGAGGAAACCATGAATGCCAACATGCACTGTGACCTACGGAAGCAGAGCATGATCCCCTCCCTTCAGAGACTGGACCGCAGGGCAGTATTCCAACATAACGACCCCAAACACACCTCCAAGATGACCACTGCCTTGCTAAAGAAGCTGAGCGTAAAGGTGATGGACTGGCCAAGCATGTCTCCAGACCTAAACCCTATTGAGCTGAGCGTAAAGGTGATGGACTGGCCAAGCATGTCTCCAGACCTAAACCCTATTGAGCTGAGCGTAAAGGTGATGGACTGGTGATGAACTGTCTCCAGACCTAAACCCTATTGAGCGTCTGTGGGGCATCCTCAAACGGAAGGTGGAGGAGCGCAAGGTCTCCAACATCCACCAACTCCGTGATGTCGCCATGGAGGAGTGGAAGAGGTCTACAGTGGCCACCTGTGAAGCTCTGGTGACCTCCATGCCCAAGAGGGTTAAGGCAGTGCTGGAAAATAATGGTGGCCACACAAAATATTGACACTTTGGGCCCAATTTGGACATTTTCACTTTTGTTGCCAGCAGTTTAGACATTAATGGCTGTGTGTTGAGTTATTTTGAGGGGACAGCAAATGTACACTGTTATACAAGCTGTACACTCACTACTTTACATTGTAGCAAAGTGTCATTTCTTCAGTGTTGTCACATGAAAAGATAGAATAAAATAGTTATATAAATCTGAGGGGTGTTCTCACCTTTGTCAGATATTGTGTGTGTGTGTATATATATATATATATATATATATATTCTCTTTGAAGATGCAAGGCGGGAGCCATATTTGCTTATTATATATGCTAGCTGTTCGTTCTGCATAGTAGATCAGCGCGGTGATTGTGATTTTTGTTCTTCTCCCTCAGTGCTGGTCTCTGATTGAAAACAAGAGTCTCTGATTCTCTGGGTAATGTGTAAATTGTTTTTCCTCCCTCCTGCTGGTAGGAAAGGCATTTGATATGCTTTCTACTAGGGATGCACCGATACCATTTTTTTTATGAGTACGAATACCGATACTTTTTTTTTTTTAGTACTCACCGATACCAATTACCGATACCTACCGCAACTGTTTTGTTTTAACTTCAGCTGTCAGTAATGGTACAAAGCATTGAAAAGTTATTTACAAATGAAATAAATAGATTTTTTTTCAATTTAGCGCTTTTTCAATGTGAAATGTGTGAATATATTATAATATATATGTGTAAAATTATTCACTAACAAAGCAAACAAAAAAAAAGTTTTAATTGTTTATCGTTTATAAAATAGACGTGAACAAAAGAAAGAAAGCAGGGAAATAATAATTAAATGGAGGAGAATAGGGAGTTAATTAAGGCTGATTAGAGTAAATTAACCACTTAAGGACTGCCTCACGCAGATAGACGTCGGCAGAATGTCACGGCTGGGCACAATCACGTACCTGTACTTGGCTCTTTAAGTGCCCAGCCATGGGTCGCGAGTGCGCCGACAGCGGCACGCTCACGACCCGGTCCTGAGCTCCGTGGCCGTGGGACCAGCGGACCCGATCGCCGCTGGTGTCCCGCGATCGGGTCACAGAGCTGAAGAACGAGGAGAGGTCTGTGTAAATCTCTCCCCGTGCTTCCTACTGAGCCGGTCACTGATCGTCTGTTCCCTGTTATAGGGAAAGACGATCAGTGATGTCAGACGCCAAGCCACGCCCCCTACTGTTAAAGAAAACACACACACACTTAACCCCTCCCCGCCCCCTAGTGGTTAACACCTTCACTGCCAATGTCATTTACACAGGAATCAGTGCATTTAAATAGCACTGATTGCTGTATAAATGACAATGGTCCCAAAAATGTGTCAAAAATGTCCGATGTGTCTGCCATAATGTCGCAGTCACAATAAAAATCGCTGATCGCCGCCATTACTAGTAAAAAATATTAATAAAAATGCTATAAAACTATCCCCTATTTTGTAAACGCTATAACTTTTGCGCAAACCAATCAATAATCGCTAATTCCGATTTTTTTTTACCAAAAATATGTAGAAGAATACGTATCGGCCTTAACTGAGGAAAAAAATTATTTTTTTATATATTTTTTGGGGATATTTATTATAGCAAAAAGTAAAAAATATTGCATTTTTTTCAAAAGTGTCGCTCTATTGTTGTTTATAGCGCAAAAAATAAAAACCGCAGGGGTGATCAAATACCACCAAAAGAAAGCTCTATTTGTGGGGAAAAAAAGGACGTCAGTTTTGGGAGCCACGGTGCACGACCGCGCAATTGTCAGTTGAAGCGACCCAGTGCTGAATCGCAAAAAGGGGCCTGGTCCTTTGGCTGCAAATTGGTCCGGGGTTTAAGTGGTTAAGGGTTATTAAGGGGTTAAACAGAGGAACATTTGTTCATCCCTTTGATCTGCAGATGAAGAAACAGAAAGATACAAAAAGAAACAATGTTTATTTTTATTTGAGTGTTTCAGGGCTGAGCTATATTGTTAATAAACATTGCCGGCTGCTTCTTTTTTTGACAGCTCCAATTACCGGACTTCTTTTAACACCAGGGAGACCCACTGCCAGCTCAAAGAGCCGAGCCTGAAAGTATTGGTTTCAGGTATCGGTGCATTTGCTGAGTACCGATACTTGTGCAAGTACTCGGTATCTGTATCGAATCTAGTATCGGTGCAACCCTACTTTCTACCCATGTATTAAAATGGCTGTATACCCAGATAGTGTGCCCGTGGCTCAAGGATAGGGCACATCACTTGCAATTAGTTAACAGAGGAAACTCTTGTTGGGTAGGTGCAGCATCATGTGGCAGGCAAAAAACACACAGTCTTGATTTGCAAAGAATGTTGTATTGTAACTAGACATGTGCACTGCCAAAAAATGTGTTTTCGTTTCATTTGTTTTTTTTTCGTTTTTCGGGCCATTCGTTATGAACGCAATTAGTAAATTCGCACATTCGTAAATTCGTACATTCGTAAATTAGAAAATTTGTATATTCGTACATTCGTAAATTCGTACATTCGTAAATTCGTAAATTTGAAAATTCGGAAATTCGAAATTCGAAAAATTGAAAACCCCAAAATTAGAAAATCTGAAATAGTAACTAACTAGGTATAGGTATTGTAATTTCCTTTCAAATTTGGTTGTTAGTAAACGTAATGAATACGAATTTATCCAAAAGTTACCAATTATCCGAAATAATGAATGCAGCATCTAAACAAATGGAACGAGAAAAAATTAATAATAAATAATAATAAAAAGTTTTTATTATTATTATTGTTATTTATTATTATAAATTAATTACGTTCCATTCGTTTGGATACGGCATTCGTTGATTAGAATAATTTGTAACTTCAGATAAATTTGTATTTGTTACGTTCACTAAATTTGAAAGGAAATTACAATACCTATAATTTAATAGTTAGTAATAGTTAAGTTATTATTAGTTAATTATTCTTTCAGATTTCCGAATTTACTAATTTACGGATTTACGAATGTGCGAATTTACGAATTTATGAATGTGCGAATGTATGAATTTACGAATATGCCACTGTACGAATTTACGAATGTATAAATTTACGAAAAGTACGACTGTACGAATTTACAAATTTTCAAATTTACGAATATTCCGAAAAATTTGTTAAACGGGTTTTCGTTAATTTGGAACGAAACTAATTGCACATGTCTTATTGTAACAGTAAGTCCAACAGTAGCTCAACCGTCCGGGGCCACTCACAACTGAGCAGCAGACAATTAGTGGACAGAAGACTCCTAGATGGCAACAGCATTTGTCATGAGGAGCGAAGTGCAGCTTGGCCGGTCCGACCAAAAAGGGGAGGCTTTCTGAAGATGTAGACATAGGCCCTACTCACTGGAACTTTTCCCCATTGCTTCCACTGTCTCCGGTGTCTCTGTCCCTATTCTGTCCACTCGCCAGAAGCACGCCAAGCCCGGGAGCCAGAGTCTTAAATAGCCTCTGGCTGACCTAAGATGGCCACCAAAGTCACATGGGGTATGCCACAGCTACTTCCCTGTGACCGAGACTCTATTAGCCAACAGATTGTTGCCACTAAGAACTGAGAAAGATAAGTGACCAACACTGAAAATGGGGGTGGGGTTTAACAGGGCATGGGCAGGGCTTCACAGCAATGACAGCCTATTGAACAATAAAGACAAGTGATGATGTTTATTATGACAAGTTTCCCAATGAAATCATGGTTGATCCAAGACAGGATGGATCCATGGCTTTCATGTTGTTTAGGCCAAATTCTGACCCCACCATCTGAATGTCGCCGCTGAAATTGAGACTCATCATATCAGGCAACTTTTTTCCAATCTTCTTTTGTCCAATTTTGGTGATCCTGTGCGAATTGTAGCCTCATTTTCCTGTTCTTAGCTGACAGGAGTGGCACCCGGTGTGGTCTTCTGCTACTGTAGCCCATCTTCTTCAAGGTTCGGTGTTATGCGTTCAGAGATGGTATTCTGCATACCTTGGTTGTAACGAGTGGTTATTTGAGTTACTGTTGGTGCTGTTGCTGGTAACCCCTGAAAACTTTAAAGCATTAACCTTGGGTAAGACTCTCCTTTTTTATCAAAGGGGTTAACAGTAGACATGTGCAATTCGTTTAGTTCCGAATTTGTTTTTTAACAAATTTTGACAAATTCGTTAATTCCGAATTTCCGAATTTTTCAATTTCCGAATTTCAAAATTTGTGAAATTACGAATTTTCGGATTTCCGAATTTCCGAATTTTCGGAATTCTGAATTTTTCGGAATTCGGAAATTCAAAAATTTGAAAATTCGAAAATCTGAAAAAAAGAGAGAAAATCTGTTTAATTCTAAATAATAACTAACTATTAAATTATAGGTATTGGAATTCCCTTTCAAATTTGTCTGTTAGTGAACGTAACGAGTACGAATTTATCCGAAGTTACAAATTATCTGAAATAACGAATGCCGCATCTAAACTAATGGAACGTAACGATCTAATAATAATAAATAACAATAATAATAATAAAACCTTTTTATTATTATTAATTATTTATTATTAATTATTTATTATTAATTTGTTCCGTTCCATTTGTTTAGATGCGGCATTCGTTATTTCAGATAATTCGTAACTTCGGATAAATTCGTACTCGTTAATTTAATAGTTAGTTATTAATTAAACTGATTTTCTTTCTTTTTTTCAAATTTTGGGATTTTCAAATCTTTGAATTCCCAAATTCCGCAAATTCGGAAATTCGGAGTTCCGAAAAACTGAAAATCCAAAATTCGAAATTCAGAAATCCGAAAATTCGGAAATCCGAAAAATAGAAATGTGAAAATTCCCGAAATTTCCGAATTTTAAATTTTCCGAATTTTCAGAAAAAAGCAAAAAAACTAATGAAACGAAAATGAACGAATCTTTTGTCAGTGCACATGTCTAGTTAACAGGCTCTTAAAGGGGGGGAGGGGTTGAGATCCCCACAAATGGCAGCTATGAATAACCTGCTATGCCTAAAGGATCTTCTTCCTTAGGAGAGACATGGCATATTAAAGCGGAAGTAAACCCATCGATTTAACAGTTTAAAAAAAAAAAGGCATGCCGGGAATGCTAACTGCACATTGGCTGTTCTCTCAACCAAACAGTCAAACCATCCAATGGCTGGTGTCATAACGGATCACATGTGCAGCACCGTGGCAGTTGAAGATTAAACAGAGGCAAAGATGGCAGCTTCCTTGGCTGAAAACGATAGGGGGGTTTACTTCCACTTTAAGTGTTGGTGGTGCCAAGGACTGGGACATGCAGCTGCCAAATGCCACATACTGTATTTCATGAACCTATGGAATGTGACCTGGGGAAGCGTATATGTCACCATTTGCCAAACCTGTTCATTCAGCCCACCGGAATCTAAGACTGGAAGGCAGATACAGTGGTGTGAAAAAGTGTTTGCCCCCTTCCTCATTTCCTGTTCCTTTGCATGTTTGTCACACTTAAGTGTTTCGGAACATCAAACCAATTTAAACAATAGTCAAGGACAACACAAGTAAACACAAAATGCAATTTGTAAATGAAGGTGTTTATTATTAAAGGTGAAAAAAAATCCAAACCATCATGGCCCTGTGTGAAAAAGTGATTGCCCCCTAAACCTAATAACTGGTTGGGCCACCGTTAGCAGCAACAACTGCAACCAAGCGTTTGCGATAACGTGCAATGAGGCTTTTACAGCGTCCTGGAGGAATTTTGGCCCACTCATCTTTGCAGAATTGTCCTAATTCAGTTACATTAGAGGGTTTTCGAGCATGAACGGCCTTTTTAAGGTCATACCACAACATCTCAATAGGATTCAGGTCAGGACTTTGGCTAGGCCACTCCAAAGTCTTCATTTTGTTTTTCTTCAGCCATTCGGTGGTGGACTTGCTGGTGTGTTTAGGATCATTGTCCTGCTGCAGAACCCAAGTTTGTTTCAGCTTGAGTACACGAACAGATGGTCGGACATTCTCCTTCAGGATCTCTTGGTAGACAGCAGAATTCATAGTTCCTTTTATCACGGCAAGTCTTCCAGGTCCTGAAGCAGCAAAACAGCCCCAGACCATCACACTACCACCACCATATTTTACTGTTGGTATAATGTTCTTTTTCTGAAATGCAGTGTTCCTTCTACGCCAGATATACTTGGACACACACCTTCCAAAGAGTTCCACTTTTGTCTCATCGGTCCACAGAATGTTGTCCCAAAAGTCTTGGGGATCATCAAGATGTGTTGTGGAGAAATTGAGACGAGCTTTGATGTTCTTTTTGCTCAGCAGTGGTTTTCTCCTTGGAACTCTGCCATGCAGGCCATTTTTGCCCAGTCTTTTCCTGATGGTGGAGGCATGAACGCTGACCTTAACTGAGGCAAGTGAGGCCTGCAGTTCCTTGGACGTTGTTGTGGGGTCTTTTGTGACCTCTTGGATGAGTCGTCGCTGCGCTCTTGGGGTAATTTTGGGCGGCCGGCCACTCCTGGGAAGGTTCACCACTGTTCCATGTCTTCGCCATTTGTGGATAATGGCTCTCACTGTGGTTCGCTGGATTCCCAAAGCTTTGGAAATGGCTTTATAACCCTTTCCAGACTGATAGATCTCAATTACTTTCTTTCTCAATTGTTCCTGAATTTCTTTGGGTCTCGGCATGATGTGTAGCTTTTAAGGATCTTCTGGTGGACCTTACTGTGTCAAGCAGCTCCTATTTAAGTGATGCCTTGATTGTGAACAGGTGTGGCAATAATCAGGCCTGGGTGTGGCTAGAGAAATTGAACTCAGGTGTGGACAACCACAGTTATAGTATGTTTTAACAAGGGGGGCAATCACTTTTTCACACAGGGCCATGATGGTTTGGATTTTTTTTCACCTTTAATAATACACACCTTCATTTACAAATTGCATTTTGTGTTTACTTGTGTTGTCCTTGACTATTGTTTAAATTGGTTTGATGTTCCGAAACACTTAAGTGTGACAAACATGCAAAGGAACAGGAAATGAGGAAGGGGGCAAACACTTTTTCACACCACTGTATGGGTTGTTACAATAGAGGAACATCCAGTGGGAGGCATTAATAAACTCTGGAAGCCTTGTCACATTGGTAAATGCAAGTCTAGTGGATCCTGCCAGGCTTGGCATAGACCGAATGCAAGTACTTTTTATACATTGCAATGCCAAAGACTACCCTACTGCAGTGCTCTCAGGAACTGTAAAGCATGCCAAGGGTATGGTTAAGAACTTGCTACACAATGTAATTATTGTGCGGAGACTCTCCACTGTTTTGGGAACTGTGTCTGAAATGAATGATGACACTATTTTGCCTCAACTTGAATGAGATGTTGACAACCCCACGTCAGAGGTACCTGACAACCTCACTAGTGTTCATGGCTGGGGAGTCAGAGGAAACTGCCAAGGGGCCAGAAATAACAGATATACCAGTGGCCCTGGAAGTTTTGGTATTGCACTTGCGCATACCTCCCAACATTTTGAGATGGGAATGAGGGGCATCTACTGTACTAACAAACGTATGTAGGCATAAGACACGCCCACTGCCACACCCCCTTAAAGGAGAATTAACCCAATAAAAAGGTTAATTAAATCCACAAGGACTTTTTTTTACCACTACTATTCCTTTATATTAGGGCTTAACATTTTCGTGTTCGATAAATCAATTTTTTTTTAAATCGATTAATCGACTAATTTTGATTAATTATAACGCACATACAGATCCAACTACTTTTAGCTGATCTCCTTGCATTGCAACTCTGCATTAGTCAGTGGTAAATGTGGTATACACTATATACAATCACCCGACACTAGTTAGTTTCCACAATCCATGACTTAACTTCACAGTTCACACAAATACGTTTCAAATTCAAACTGTAGCACTGACGTAAGTCATTTTTTTTCCCACAGTAGCGTGACAATCACTCCACCTCCGGTCTAACTAATAACTCTCACCTTATGGCATGGACCCCTGTGCAAACAGGTGGTCATGCAAGCCGGGTATCAAAAGGGTATAACACGGACCATAAACTTCTCTCACGTCTCCTTAGATCTCAGCAAGGACGCAGGTCATGGGTAGAAAGAAAAGATCTAAAGTGCTCACCGCTTAAAGTGGTTGTAAACCCTTACAAACCACTTTGACCTACAGGTAAGCCTAGATTAAGGCTTACCTGTAGGTCCAAGAAATATCTCCTAAACCTACACGGTTTAGGAGATATTTGCTAAAAGACAGGCACCGCTGTCTACGACGTATGCGCCGTAGACAGTGGCGCACTGAGTGCGCTGCTCTCAACGGCGATATGCCACGAGTGACTACTCCCGTGCGCATGCGCAGGAGTGACATCACCGCGGCGCCGCCAAATGACAACGCCGGGGCCGCGAGTCCCATCAAGAAGATGGAGGCTCCGTACACAGGGAACAGCGATGACTTTGCTGGCTCCTGTGTCATGTAAGTGACACATAATGGACTATGCGATGCATAGTAGCCCATTATGCTTTACCTTTGCAGGGAAACAAAGAGGAAGTAAACCCATTAGGGCTGCAGTTTGGAGATCTCTCCTCTAATGCGGCGTACACACGGCTGGAATTTCCGATGGAAACAGTCCGATGGGAGCTTTTCATCGGATTTTCCGACCATGTGTACGCCCAGCGGTCTTTTTCTGATGGCATTTCCGATGGACTTTGGATTGAGAACCTGTTCTTAATTTTTCCGACGGAAAACCTTTCCATCGGATTTTCCGATTGTGTGTATGCAATTCCGACACGCAAAATTCCGACGCATGCTCGGAAACAATTCGACGCATGCTCGGAAGCATTAAACTTCCCTTTTATAGTGCAGTCGAATGTGTTTTATGCCGCGGTGTTATTGACCGTCGGAATTTGGTGTGACCGTGTGTAGGCAAGACAGTTTGAGCGGAATTCCGTCGGAATTTCCGACGGGAAAACCATCAGAGCTTTTTCCGACGAGAATTCCGACCGTGTGTACGCGGCATTACACTTGCTCTGTGGTGATGTTTCATTGGTGGTCATCAGTTTTTATGTGGTCTGGCTGGGCATATATATTGGCTGATGGATTCATTCCTAAGAATGCAACTTCACAATTCAAACAACATCATAGGGATATATAGCTGTAACCTCCAGTATAATTCAGGATCTCATATGGCTTCCTTGCTGTGTTTCTTTTTCTTTTTTCTTTTCTTTTGAATCTCACACAATTTAATTTTCTTCCTCTCCTTTCATTTTAATTACTGTTGCTTGTTAACCAGTTTTCTTTCATTTTATTTCCTTTAACACTTACCTCTCCTTCGTTTGTAATGCCAATCACCTTTCTATCTGTAATCTACTCAATCTCTTTCTTTCATATGCTTTATTTTCCTACACTTATGTGGCGTACAAACGTTCGGCCACCAAAAGACCGATGAGAACTTTTAGTCTGAAAATGCGACCGTGTGTATGCTCTATCGGACTTTTGCTGTAATGATTAAGCACAAGATGTATGTGTGAAACACGTCTACGTGACAATATGGTGGTGTCTTTGGTGTTATCTTTATGAACAATAAAAGGCAATCGGGAGTTCTGGATGTGCAGCCATTTCTTTCTTCTTTTCCAAGTTTCCCACTGAGGGCTGGCACTCTATGAGACATTCCAACTAGTCTTTTATTAGACACCTGGATCAGTGTTTTTTTTTTTCTTGTATACAGGTTTCACCCCTGCAGCTTCCTCAGGAAGAGTTAATTACATGAAGCTTACACCATTCAAGGAATCTCCACAAAAATATGTATTAGCATATGAAGTTGATAGAAGCTTTGTGAAAATTTCAAAAATAAAAACAACTCGGGATAGCACCAGAATTCAATGCTGCAGGTCCCAGGATGGTATACTGGTGAACTACAGGAGAATCAAGGGGAGACTGCCCTCCCAGTATTGAGTAATCAGTAATTAACGTCACCACAGAGGGGTGCACAAAAGATAGTAAGCTCCATAAGGCTTTGCAGCTTAATTCGGGAAATGTTTGACAGATATGAAGCAACCATGACCTGGACCACACTCCTGGACTCTGGACTTTTTTTTTGGATTCTGGCAAGATGACCACCAAAGACCACAGCTATTTATGGCTCTCCCATCCAGCTGACATCTGATGTCACAGGCGGGATGCCTATGCTGATAGGTTGGCAGCACGCATGCCTAGAAGTCAAACATTCCCCTCCAACATTTCTCAATTAAGCGGCAAAACCATACCATATTACCATATTATGGGCACCCCTATGTGGTGAAATTAATTAGTGATCAATCAATACTGGGTGGGCAGTTTCCCCTTGGTTCTCCTGCAGTGCACCAATATACCATCCTGGGACCTGCAGCTTCGATTGCTGGTGCTATCATGAGTTGTTTTTATTTTTTTAAGTTTTTACGAGACCTCGTACATATTTTTTGTGGAAATTCTATATGGATGGTGTAAGCTTCATGTAATGAACTCTTCCCAAGAAAGCCGCAGAGGCGAAACATGTCCCAGTAGAAGTGTTTATGTGAAGCCATTTTCTGACCACAAGAATTACACTTCATGTTGTGATGTTTTTATTAATGTAAAATAGTTTTTATTATTCGAAAAAATAAATATTGGGAATTTTAACAAATATTGTGTTATTGTATGGTACCTGAAAAGTCCCAGCTACTCCCTTTTCTTCTTGATTTATATTAATGAAAGGGATGATGGTACCCTGCTGATGCTCACTGGAGGATACGTTTGTACCTCACCACACTCATTAACTCCTAAGGGCCTCTTTAACACACATTACTGTAAAAATAGTGCAGTGCGCTGAATTTCCTACACAAGCATCAATTTATTTGTGACTGTCCTTGTGTTTACCTGCGGTAAAAAAAAAAACTCGCATATTATACAGCAAGCAGAAGCAAAGATGTGAATGGGCTTTTTTTTTTCTTCTTCTCTTTACCCAAACCTCTCCTCTCTATTCTCCTACCCTTAACCCTTCCCCATCTTTTATTACTCTCTCACACCTTCGCTCTCTTTTTCACATCCTCTGTGTTTCCGTTTCTCTTACCATCTCTTTCTTTAGTTTCCTCACATCTTCTCTGTCTTCCTCGTCCTTTCTCCCTTCCTCCTACCCACCTCAATTTCTCCTTTCCATACCCTCTCTTTTCCACGCATCTCTCTTCCTTACACCCTCTCTTCCAAATTCCTTCTCTCTCTCTTTTCCTTATCTGCTAACTCTTCCAATCCCCCCCCCCTTCTTTCGCTCTCTCTCTCTCTCTCCCTTATCCTCTATTCCTTTCATCCTTATCCTTCCTCTCTTTTCCTTATCCCTTATCCTCTATCTCTATATTCCACATCCTTTCCCTCTCTCCCCCTTCCCTCCTTCTCTTCCACATCCTCTCTCCCTCTCCTCTTTCTCTTTTTTCTCTCTCTATATATCCTCCTTATCTTCTCTCTTCCACATCTCCCCTCTCTCTAGTTCTTTCTCTCCCTCGACCTCTATATCTTTTCCACATCCTCTCTCTCTCTCTTTTCCTTATACCTCCACCCCCAACCTGTCTTTATATAATTTCTCACTCTCTTCCTCACCCCCCCCCCTTTTCTCACTCTCTTGTATTTCCTCTCTCTATTTTCCCTATCTTCTCTCTCTTCCTTATGCCCTCTCTCTCTTTTCCTTATCCTCTCTCTCTATGACATACCTTCTCTCATTTTTCTTCTCCATACCTTCTCTCTTTTCCTCAATCCCCCCTCTATCTTCCGTATCCCCTATCTCATTCATTTCTTCTCACTCACTCTGTTTCTTTCTCCCTCCTTCTTATACTCCTCCTCTCTCTCTCTCTCTCTCTCTCTCTCTCTCTCTCGCTCTCTTCCTCATATCCTCTTTCTCTTTTTCTTAGATCCCCTCTCTCTCCCATAGCCTCCCTCTCCCTTACGCTACTGCTCTCTTTCTTCCTTACAACTTCTCTCTCCCACTCCCCTCTCTCCTCTTGCTCTCTTCTTTGGCTGCTCCTTCCTGTCCCCTCTTTTCCTTATTTCTTCTCTTTCCCACATCTCCTCTCTCTCTCTCTCTCTCTCTCTCTCTCTCTCTCTCTCTCTCTCTCTCTCTCTCTCTCTCTCTCTCTTTTCCTCATACTGTCCTGGAACATTCTCTGTCTTTCTCTTCTTCATACCCTTTTTCTTCCTCACATCTGCTATCTCTCTCCCTTAAATCCACTCTCACACACTCTCTCATACCTCCCCAGTTCTCTCATTAATACTACCACTCTCTCTCTTACTCTCGCTCTCTGCCTCATATCTATTCTTTATCATAACTTCTCTCTCTTATTCTACCACTCTCCTTCTCGCATCCTCTTTCTCTTTTTCTTAGATCCCCTCTCTCCCATAGCCTCCCTCTTCCTTACACTACCGCTCTCTCTCTCTCTCTCTCTCTCTCTCTCTCTTCCTTACTCCTTCTCTCTCCCTCTCCCTTCCTGTCCCCTCTTTTCCTTTTTTTCCTCTATTTTCCATATCCCCCCTCTCTCTCTCTCTCTCTCTCTCTCTCTCTCTCTCTCTCTCCCCCTCTCTCTCTCTCCCCCTCTCTCTCTCTCCCCCTCTCCCTATTCCTTATATCTCCCTGGCACATTCTCTGTCTTTCTTTTTCATACCCTTTTTCCCCCTCACATCCACTCTCTCTCTTCCTCATATCGACTCTATCTCATACCCCCTCTCTCTCTTGTTTATACTACCACTCCTTCTCTCCCTCTGTCTCTCTCTCACACTTTCTCTCTCCCATTTATTTACTTCCTCTCTCTCTCTCTTCCTCATATCCACTCTCTCATACCTTGTCTCTCTCACATTCTACCACTCTCTCTTCCTCATATTCCCTCTTTCTCATACCCTTTCTCTCTTATACTACCTCTCTCTCTCTCTCTCTCTCTCTCTCTCTCTCTCTCTCTCTCTCTCTCTCTCTCACCTTCTCTCTCCCATTTCTTTCTTTTCCTCATATACTCTTTCTTGTACCCTCCCCCGTTCTCTCTTTTACTACCACTCTCTCTGTCTTCCTTATGTTCTCTCTCTCTCATACCCTCTCTCATACTACCACTCTCTCCCCTTCTCTCTCTCCCCTCTCTCTGTCTGTCTGTCTGTCTCTCTACCTTCTCTCTCTGTCTCTCTTCTCTCTCTGTCTCTCTCTGTCTCTCTCTCTTCTCTCTCTGTCTCTCTCTGTCTTTCTCTCTCTCCTTCTCGCTCCCATTTCTTTACTCCCTTTCTCTCTCTTCCTCACCCCCATACCCCCCACCCCCTTTCTCTCTCTTCTTTGCCACTTCCTGACTGTCCTCTTCACTTTCTCTGCCTCCAGGTCCCCTGTGTGCCTGTCACCCTGTTTCCTCGTCATCCCTGCACAGTGTATGTCACTCGCTCTCTCTCGCAGTGTGTATGGAAGGAGTTAAGAGGTCTGCCTGTGATAGGACAGGGTACGCGCACAGTTGCTTAGTAACAGTGAGATTGCTTGCACAGCTCAACTCTCTTCTCTCCAAATCTCCCATTTCCCCTTTTTTTATTTCTCTGCTTCTTTCCCTCTCTACCTGTCCATCTCTCCACCCCATTCTGTGCCTTTTCCACCCTCTTCCCATCCCCCCCCCTCTCTCACCTGTCCTCTACCTCCATTTACTCTCACTACCATCCACATTTTCCACCCCATACATCTTTTTTTCTAGATTTTTATTTTCTTTTTTTTTTTTTGCATTTCTTGTGTCATCCTCCTCTTATTCCCTCTTCTTCTTAACCCTCCATCTCTCGCTGTCGGCGAAGTAGTTAAGCAGTCCCCCCGTGCGTGTCCCTGTGATAGGAGGAGGCGTGCACACAGTTGCCTGGTTACCACGCTCACAGTGACATCCCTGTGAATACGGAAGGATGCAGCTCGAGCTGGTCCTGGGAGCTGGGTAACGTGGAGGCCTCTTACCCCGCACGCCCTGCAGATCCCGCACATCTTTGCCTGCACCGCACATGCTTCTTACGCTGCCCTGCTCGACCCAGGCTGGCTGCCCTGCACTGCACCCGCTGCTCTGCTGCATGCCTGTGTCATCCTGCATTGCATGCACTGCAGTGCACACCTTGCACTGCATAACCCCAGATCCCCACATCCCTCTCATGCTGGACCCTCCGTCTTGTGGGGGACGCTGCAAATCCTGCACGCAACACTGCACGGCTTGCATGTCCTGCGCTGCACCCTGCCGGCCTTCTACCTGTGCCCTGCTTTGCACCTCAGACCTCCCTACATCCCTCCCATCCTTCACCCCCATTTCTCCACACCCTACCTCACTTTGTGTTTGGGGTTCGCCATCCACAGCTTGGGCCTAGTCAAGGTCTTGAACATGAAATTTGATGGAAACTGAAAGATACGCTGAGTTTTGAGGTGAGAGAGTATCTGCTGTGTACCTGGATGTGCGTAACTGAGTCTCTGTGTACCTCTGTGTGCGTCACTTGTGTGTGCAATTAAGCCAGATTTCTAGGGAACCAAGTGCCAGCTAGTGTGCCAGTAAGTCTGTCTCTCACCATAAGGGTCTTTCTGCATAGTTTCCACATTCCATAGTTTTGTGTAGCTGGACAAATCCAGGGACCTGGGTCGCCTAAGAAACTGCCACTTGGCACCTAGTTTTTTTTTTAAGGTTGCGGTTCTTGGAGCTCCTTGACTCCAATACTAGACTGGAGGAGCTCTTGAAGTGGGCATAAATGTGTCCGGTGCAGACCGCATCCCAAAGCTCCCTATCTTGAGATAGTTCCAGAACTGCCTACCTGTAAAGGTCAGTGCGATAAAATCTCAAGTTCCTTGCTAGGAGTTTCATTGACTTTTCGGAGTGAGACTCAATAGTGCAGGTGGGCAGAGTTGGGAGCTCCAACAGGAATTCTTTTCCTCCGAACACCTTGAGATGTACAGAAACCTTTCTGTAATATGAGTTTTAGAGGAACTGCCCATCCATGAAGCCTGTGTGTCCGTCAGTTGACCTATCATCGATCAGTTATTTTATATCTGTGTTACGAAGCTTGTTGGGCCCCGGAAGAAGGAGACCATGCACAAACTTTGGGATGGCACTTAAAGGTCCTCCTAGACCAGCTACCTCCGTCTCCTGTATGGCGTTGCTCCAGCTGATGAAGAACTATAAGCCTAGGGCTGAGAGTTGTAGTTCCTCGTCAACTGCAGGGCAGCTTGACTAAAAGGAT
Organism: Lithobates sylvaticus; assembly: GCA_028564925.1. Taxonomy (NCBI): domain Eukaryota; kingdom Metazoa; phylum Chordata; class Amphibia; order Anura; family Ranidae; genus Lithobates; species Lithobates sylvaticus. The sequence continues at coordinate 220,639,044 of CM053033.1, forward strand.
ATTAGAGGACAGATATGCACAGGTTCCTTCTAAGAGGATCGTTAGGTTGACCATGGACCTCTAAGAAAGGACTATCGATGGTCTCTACAATTTTTTTTGGTTTCACCTATTATACAACGCTTCTAATTATGCGATTCTAGAGAATTTAACATCCACAGCGAACCATATGGCATCGAACAGATTGATACATAAATTAATGAGGGCTTTGCTTGTTGCAGAATACAAACTCTGTTACGTGGTGCGTGAAAGTCCATGCCTTGTGCACATTTAATATCGGCATATGCGTGCATTGGTACACGCTCAGGCTACAAGTCTTAGATACTTATCGACATATTCAAATAAAAACGCACAATAGGTGGGTTTTATGGAATTGGGAGCCATACAGGTTGTCTTTGCCCGAAGAAACCGGTCGGCTTTAGGTCTTCCTGTGCAGGCTAGAAGAGGGGATTGGTTGCCACAGGCAACAGCCCTAAATTTTCCCAGCTCCAGCTGTCAGTGGAGTGAGTGCGTACCTGTATGTGTTCTGTGCGCTGTGTGCCTATACGGTGCTGTTTCCTTATGTGCCTATACAGTACAGTGCCTCTATGTTCTGCAGGCTGCACTGCTGTGTGTGGGTGGATTATATACTTGTATAGAAGCATTTTACTGCTGTGAGCCGGTGCATTTCAATGTCTGTGTGGGCGTTTGCACAGAGCTCTGTGTGTTTTTTTTATATATACAGCTTTTTTTTTTTGTTTTTTTTTTTTTTGTATGTGTGTGTTGCTGTGTGTTCTGCTATGAATGTGTGCCATTTCATGCTGGAATTTGTTATCTTTTTTTTTTTTTGTTTTCTTTTTTGGATGAACCTAATACATGTGTCGTTCAAATTGTGCATGCACCTCCGTGTGTGTCACCATGCATGTTTGTCTCATCGACTTGGGGATCTCCGTTGTTTAGGGATGTTGCAAGTCACTTTTCATTGTATCAGTATGCACCTCAGATCTGGAGGGTGCTTGTCGGCCCCCCTTTTTTAACAAGGCAGCACTGAGAATTAGTTGGAGAAAGACATACGTTCAGCAATATTTGACCTTCATGAAAATGGAAGGCTTTGGTTATGCATAAATACAGCACATTTACATTGGATTACATCCCAGTAATGTCATGTCCTCGGTATGGGGGGGAGTCATGTACATCAACAGTGCTATCGGAAGTTTTAGTGACCTGGCAACATTTTTGCAGTTTCTACCTGTCTTACGATATTCATCGTTGTGTCAAAGAGCAAATAATGGATAATTGTCCAGACTGTGGTCCTGGGCTGATTGTGGTCCTCGTTGCAGCCCTTGGTGTGGCCCTCATTGCGCAGAAGCAAGACCTAGAGAAAAAAATAAGTTTTGGACAATTTTTGTCAAATTCTGTAAGCAGGGCCTAGCCCAGCCTTTCTCAACCTTTTTACCCCAGGAGAACCCTTAAAATAATTTTCAGGTCTCGGGGGAACCCCTGATAAAACCCATTCATTGGGGGTCAGTGGGAACAATGCCCCTTACTTTGGTGATCAGTGAGAAGAATGCCCTTTTTTACAGTGGTGGTAAGAATGGCCCCCTTACAGAGTGCTATAAAGATCATTGGTGTCATACCACTGGCTCCTCCAAGCGTCATTGGCTCAGAACTATGTAGGCACCATCAAACAGGAGGTAAATCAGCCACAGGAAACCCCTAGCCACCTCTGGAGGAACTCTAGGGTTCCACAGAACCCTGGTTGAGAATAGCTGGCCTAGACTCTCAAGGTGGTAATTGAACTCACTTGGTGCCTTGCCTGCATTAAATTTGCCTCAAAACCTGTTTAATTCATGTGTTTGGGTTTAAAGGGATGAGGTGGCAACCCTAGTTGATAATAAAAGGGTTAATATGAACAGTTGCCTTGATGACCACAGCTGTAATAAGGACTAGACCAGGGGCCTTCAAACTTTTGTTAACCAAAGGTCCAGTTTATTATACTTCAGACTTTAGAGGGGCCAGACTGTGGCCAATAGCAGTAGAAAATGTCCCAGCATCAGTAACAAAATGCCCCATCATTGATGTCAGTGAGACGAATAGTGCCCCATTGCTGGTGCTAGTGGAATGAGTAGTTCCCCATCATTAGTGTCAGGGGGAGGGATAGTGACCCATCATTGGTATCAGTGGGAGGAATAGTGCCCCATTGCTGGTGTCAGTGGAAGGAATAGCACCCATCATTGTGTCAGTAGGAGAAATAGTGCCCCATTATTGGTGTCAGTGGGGGGAGTAGTGCCCCACTGTTGTTGTCAGTGACAGGAATTATGCCTTAATGTTAATGGAAGGCAATAGTGCCCCAAGGGCCATATAAATACAAACAAAGGGTTGCATCCGACCCCCCGGACTGCAGTTTGGAGACTATTGGGCTAGACCAGCCTTTCTCAACCTTTTTACCCCAGGGGAACCCTTAAAATAATTTGCAGATCTCGGCGAACCCCTGATAAAAACCCATTCATTGGGGGTCAGTGGGAACAATGCCCCTTACTTTGGTGGTCAGTGAGAAGAATGCCCTTTTTTATAGTGGTGGTAAGAATGGCCTCCTTACAGAGAGCATTAAAGATTATTGGTGTCATACCACTTGGTCCTCCAAGTGTCATTGGCTCAGAACTATGTAGGCACCATCAAACAGGAGGTAAATCAGCCACAGGAACCCCCTAGCCTCCTCTGGAGGAACCCTAGGGTTCCAAAGAACCCTGGTTGAGAATAGCTGGCCTAGATTCTCTTGTTAACCACCCTCAGAATAACTCTAAGGCCCCTTTCACACTGGGGCGGGAGCGATGTTGGCGGTAAAGCAGCGCTATATTTAGCGCTGCTTTACCTTTGTTTTAGCCACGGTATTCGGCCGCTAGCGGTGCAGTTTTAACCCCCGCTAGCGGCCGAAAAAGGGTTAAACCCCCCCGCAAAGCGCCGCCGCAGTATTACCGCGGTGTCCCATTGATTTCAATGGGTAGGAGCGGTATAGGAATGGTGAATACACCGCTGATTTACCGCTCTAAAGATGCTGCTAGCAGGACTTTTTTGGCGGTCCTGCTAGCGCACCGCTCCAGTGTGAAAGCCCTCCGGCTTTCACACTGGAGTGAATGGGGCCGGATTTTTTTCAGGCGCTGTACAGGCGCTATTTTTAGCACTGTAGCGCCTGAAAAACGCCCCAGTGTGAAAGGGGCCTAAGCATGGATAATAGGGTTGCCACCTCATCCCTTTAAAACTTAACATTTATTAATTACACAGGTTTTGTGGCTGAATAAGGTGGTAATTGAACTCACTTGGTGCCTTGCCTGCATTAAATTAGCCTCAAAACCTGTTTAATTCATGTGTTCGGGTTTAAAGGGATGAGGTGGCAACCCTAGTTGATAATAAAAGGGTTAATATGGACAGTTGCCTTGATGACCACAGCTGTAATAAGGACTAGACCAGGGGTCTTCAAACTTTGTTAAACAAAGGTCCAGTTTATTATACTTTAGACTTTAGAGGGGCCAGACTGTGGCCAATAGCAGTATAAAATGTCCCAGCATCAGTAACAAAATGCCCCATCATTGGTGTCAGTGAGAAGAATAGTTCCCCATCGCTGGTGTCAGCGGGAGGAATAGTGTCCCATCATTAGTGTCAGGGGTAGGGATAGTGACCCATCATTGGTATGCTGGTGTCAGTGGGAGGAATAGTGCCCCATTGCTGGTATCAGTGGGAGGAATAGTGCCCCATCATTAGTGTCAGGGGTAGGGATAGTGACCCATCATTGGTATCAGTGGGCGGAAGAGTGCCCCATTGCTGGTGTCAGTGGGCGGAAGAGTGCCCCATTGCTGGTGTCAGTGGGAGGAATAGTGCCCCATTGCTGGTATCAGTGGGAGGAATAGTGCCCCATCATTAGTGTCAGGGGTAGGGATAGTGACCCATCATTGGTATCAGTGGGCGGAAGAGTGCCCTATTGCTGGTGTCAGTGGGCGGAAGAGTGCCCCATTGCTGGTGTCAGTGGGAGGAATAGTGCCCCATTGCTGGTATCAGTGGGAGGAATAGTGCCCCATTGCTGGTGTCAGTGGGAGGAATAGTGCCCCATTATTGGTGTCAGTGGGAGGAATAGTGCCCCACTGTTGTTGTCAGTGGCAGGAATTATACCCAATTTTTAATGTTAATGGAAGGTAATAGTGCCCCCAGGGGCAGATAAATACAAAGAAAGGGTCACATCCGACCCCGGACTGCAGTTTGGAGACCATTGGGCTAGACCTTTGTCCTTAAAGTGAAACTTTGCAGAATGCAAAAGGAGCACCAAACCAATGATCACACAGTGCGTTTCAGGGGTTAAGACACTCCCCTTCATCAGGGCTTATGTGTTGGATTCAAATGAATTGCAAAACAAAGTTATATAATATGTCTTGAATTAGTGTCACTGATAGTTCATGCTGCACAAAACTACCAGCGACAGTAATTAAGATCATATTATATAACTTTTGTTGCAATTCATCTGCGTCCATCCATATTTGTGGTTACACACAAGACCCGATGAAGGGGGGGGGGGGGGGGTCTTAGCCCCTGAAATGCAATGTTTTTTTTTTTTGTTGCATAGATAACAAAAAAACACTTTGGTCATTGATGTGGTTTCTGCTTAGTTGGGCTTCTGGCTAGACGTCCCTCCATCTGTGGGGGCTCTTCTGTATGCAAGCAGCCTAATGCATAATACCAGATACTGATAATAGAAGAACGAGCACCACAGTTTACGTCTGCTTTAAATTACATTGTCAGCCATTTTGAACTTTTTTCAAGTCCTGCCTAACAGATTGAACTACAAGGTGTCTACCGTTTCCTTGATAAGAGAGTAAGGCCCTCATTGCAGCCCCCATTGTGGTCTTAATTACAGCCCCCATTGTGGTCTTCATTGCAGCCCTCATTGTGGTCTTCATTGCAGCCCTCATTGTGGTCTTCATTGCAGCCTTCATTGTGGTCTTCATTGCAGCCCCCATTGTGGTCTTCATTGCAGCCCTCATTGTGGTCTTCATTGCAGCCCTCATTGTGGTTTTCATTGCAGCCCCCATTGTGGTCTTTATTGCAGCCCTCATTGTGGTCTTCATTGCAGCCCTCATTGTGGTCTTTATTGCAGCCCTCATTGTGGTCTTTATTGCAGCCCTCATTGTGGTCTTCATTGCAGCCCCCCATGTGGTCTTCATTGCAGCCCCCCAAGTGGTCTTTATTGCAGCCCCCATTGTGGTCTTTATTGCAGCCCTCATTGTGCACTTCATTGCAGCCCTCATTGTGCACTTCATTGCAGCCCTCATTGTGGTCTTTATTGCAGCCCTCATTGTGGTCTTTATTGCAGCCCTCATTGTGGTCTTCATTGCAGCCCCCATTGTGGTCTTTATTGCAGCCCTCATTGTGGTCTTCATTGCAGCCCTCATTGTGGTCTTTATTGCAGCCCTCATTGTGGTCTTCATTGCAGCCCCCATTGTGGTCTTCATTGCAGCCCTCATTGTGGTCTTTATTGCAGCCCTCATTGTGGTCTTTATTGCAGCCCCCCATGTGGTCTTCATTGCAGCCCCCCAAGTGGTCTTTATTGCAGCCCCCATTGTGGTCTTTATTGCAGCCCTCATTGTGCACTTCATTGCAGCCCCCCATGTGGTCTTCATTGCAGCCCCCATTGTGGTCTTCATTGCAGCCCCCATTGTGGTCTTCATTGCAGCCCCCATTGTGGTCTTCATTGCAGCCCCCCATGTGGTCTTCATTGCAGCCCCCATTGTGGTCTTCATTGCAGCCCCCATTGTGGTCTTCATTGCAGCCCCCATTGTGGTCTTCATTGCAGCCCCCATTGTGGTCTTCATTGCAGCCCCCATTGTGGTCTTCATTGCAGCCCCCCATGTGGTCTTCATTGCAGCCCCCATTGTGGTCTTCATTGCAGCCCCCCATGTGGTCTTCATTGCAGCCCCCCATGTGGTCTTCATTGCAGCCCCCCATGTGGTCTTCATTGCAGCCCCCCATGTGGTCTTCATTGCAGCCCCCATTGTGGTCTTCATTGCAGCCCCCATTGTGGTCTTCATTGCAGCCCCCATTGTGGTCTTCATTGCAGCCCCCATTGTGGTCTTCATTGCAGCCCTCATCGTGGTCTTTATTGCAGCCCCCATTGTGGTCTTCATTGCAGCCCCCCATTGTGGTCTTCATTGCAGCCCCCCATGTGGTCTTCATTGCAGCCCCCATTGTGGTCTTCATTGCAGCCCCCATTGTGGTCTTCATTGCAGCCCCCATTGTGGTCTTCATTGCAGCCCCCATTGGGGTCTTCATTGCAGCCCCCATTGTGGTCTTCATTGCAGCCCCCATTGTGGTCTTCATTGCATAGCCTAGCCTCTCTTGTGATCCATATAGAAAATAAAAGGGGCAATAAGGACAGTTGTCCATTGCCTATGGTTGTAATGAGGACCAGACCTTGGTCCCTGAAGTGAAACTGTCAGACATTTTAAATATAAAGCAGAACTAAACCCTCCTACCTTTTACAGCCAAGGAAGCTGCCATCTTAACCTGTTTGATCTGCAATTGCCATGATGCTGCACATGTGACCACTTATGACACCAGCCATTTGTGTTAATTTGAGAGCTAACAAAAGCACACAAGTAACTAAAACTTATCATAACTGCTTTAGTAAATGGGCAAATTGGGTTTAGTTCCGCTTTAACAGTCCTTCTTAAAGCGGAACTAAGCCCATCGATTCATCAGTTTCAAAAAACAATTACATTTCCGGCATGTGCCCGAACTGTCACTTTGGTTGTGCTCTCAAACAAACTGTCAATCCATCAAATGGTTATAGGCCAAGATGGCACCTTCCTTGGCTGAAAACGCTAGGGGGGGTTTAGTTCTGCTGTAAGAACACGTACTAATGGGGTTTTCCATTATAATAGAAAAATCCCTCTATTGTGCACTTCTCGGACTTATGCCGCGTACACACGAGCGGAATTTCTGTCGGAAAAATCTTGGATTTTTTTTCCGACGGATTTCCGCTCAAGCTTGGCTTGCGTACACACGGTCACACAAAAGTTTGCTGAACTTTCGACCGTCAAGAACGCGGTGACGTACAACACTACGACGAGCCGAGAAAATGAAGTTCAATGCCTCCGAGCATGCGTCGTATTGTTTGCGAGCATGCGTAGGAATTTTGCGCGACGGAATCGGTACAGACGATCGGAACTTTTTCCGACCGAAAAATTGAGAACCTGCTCTCAATCTTTTGCTGGCGAGAATTCCACCAGCAAAAGTGCGATGGAGCATACACACGGTCACATTTTCAGACCAGTCTCATCGGACTTTTGCTGGCGGAATTTCCGCCTGTGTGTACGGGGCATTACACTATATTACGAAAAGTATTGGGACACCTGCCTTTACACGCACATGAACTTTAATGGCATCCCAGTCTTATGCCCCGTACACACGGTCGGATTTTCCGACGGAAAATGTCCTATCGGACCATGTTGTCGGAAATTCCAACCGTGTGTGGGCTCCATCGGACTTTTTCCGACGGAAAAAGTTTGAGATCCTGCTCTCAAATTTTCCGACAACAAAGTCCTATCGGACTTTTTCCGATCGTGTGTAGCGAATTCCGACGGACAAAGTGCCACGCATGCTCAGATCACATTACAAGACCAAAGCTATTGGCTACTAGCCTCTACGTCAGGGGTCTCAAACTGGCGGCCCTCCAGCTGTTGCAAAACTACAAATCCCATGAGGCATTGCAAGGTGACAGGTACAAGCATGGCTCCCACTGGCAGAGGCATGATGGGACTTGTAGTTTTGCAACAGCTGGAGGGCCGCCAGTTTGAGACCCCTGCTCTACGTAGTCCCGTTGTACGCAACGAACGTCACCACGTTCAGAATGATCGGATTTTTTGATAACTTTGTCCGACCGTGTGTATGCAACACCAGTGTCGGACAAAATCCGTCGGAAAAAAATCCGACGGATTTTGTGGTCGGAATTTCCGATCGTGTGTACGGGGCATTAGTCCGTAGGGTTCAATATTGAGTTGGCCCGCCCTTTGCAGCTATAACAGCTTCACCTCTTCTCGGAAGGCCGTCCACAAGGTTTAGGAGTGTTCAACAACAGAAAAGAAAACGCAATGGGACTTTGTGTGAGGCATGTCACTGAATGGATATCTTGTTCATAATATTCATTGAATTGTTTATTGATTACAAATTACGTTATAAAAAGTGTCAATCTGTGATAAAGGATACAATATACTACGATACACTTGGATGAATATACAGTTACTATACAAAATAAAATGCAACATGATTGGCAGTACAGTTACATAAAAATACTCATCCATTCATAATGGTTCAATCTACATAAGCAATTGCTCATGGTGAGCCAAACTTGTCTGGGCATCAGTTCGATGTATACCCGACGCTCGTTTCAATGCTCATGCCAATCATCAGGAGCGAAATGCTCTGAAATGAACCGCTTCCCGACCGCCTCCTGCACATATAAGTCAGCAGAATGGCACGGCCAGGCAAAACCACGTACAGGTACGTGGCCCTTTAATTGCCTGGCCGTGGGTCGCGCTCGCGACCCGGTCGGGAGCTCTGTGACCACGGCCGCGTGACCAGCGGACCCGATCGCCGCTGGTGTCCCGCGATCGGGTCACAGAGCTGAAGAACGGGGAGAGGTCTGTGTAAACAAACCTCTCCCCGCGCTTCCTACTCTGCCTGTCATTGATCGGCTGTTCCCTGTCATCGGGAAAGCCGATCAATGACGTCAGACGTCAGCCCCGCCCCCTAATGTAAAAAAACACACACGTCACAGCCCATAACCCCTCCCCTCCCCCTAGTGGTTAACCCCTTCACTGCCAGTGTCATTTATACAGGAATCAATGCATTTAAATAGCATTGATTGCTGTATAAATGACAATGGTCCCAAAAATGTGTCAAAAATGTCCGATGTGTCCACCATAATGTCGCAGTCACAATAAAAATCGCTGATCGCCGCCATTACTAGTAAAAAAAAAAAAAAATAATAAAAATGCTATAAAACTATCCCCTATTTTGTAAACGCTATAACTTTTGCGCAAACCAATCAATAATCACTAATTGCGATTTTTTTTTTACCAAAAATATGTAGAAGAATACGTATCGGCCTAAACTGAGGAAAAAAAAAATATTTTTTTATATATTTTTTGGGGATATTTATTATAGCAAAAAGCAAAAAAATATTGAATTTTTTTCAAAATTGTCGCTTTATTTTTGTTTATAGCGCAAAAAATAAAAACCGCAGGGGCGATCAAATACCACCAAAAGAAAGCTCTATTTGTGGGAAAAAAAGGACGCCAATTTTGTTTGGGAGCCACGTCGCACGACCGCGCAATTGTCAGTTAAAGCGACGCAGTGCCGAATCGCAAAAAGGGGCCTGGTCCTTTGGCTGCCAATTGGTCCGGGGCTGAAGTGGTTAAATTAGTAATAATATCTATAAATATAGGATACCCTTTAACCGGTTCCCGACCGGCTGCTGTACATATACGTCGGCAGAATGGCACGGCTGGGCAAAGTAACGTACCCGCACGTTACTTTGAATTTCCTGCCGTGTGCGCGCCTGCCGAGAGCTCCGTGACCGCGGTCGAGTCCGCGGGGATACCCGCGATCGTGTCACAGAGCTCAAGAACGGGGAGATGCCAATGTAAACAGCATCTCCCCGTTCTGGCTAGTGACAGCACACTGATCGTCTGCTCTCTGTGATCAGGAGCAGCGATCAGTGTGGTGTCACACACAGCCACGCCCTCATACAGTTACAAACACGCCCCTAGGACACACTTAACCCCTACACTGCCACCTAGTGGTTAACACCTTCACTGCCAGTGACATTTTTTACAGTAATCAATGCAATTTTATAGCATCGATCGCTGTATTAATGCCAATGGACCCAATAATGTGTCAAAATTGTCCGATGTGTCCACCATAATGTCGCAGTCAAGATAAAAATCGCTGATCGCCGCCATTACTAGTAAAAAAAAAAAATTATTAATAAAAATGCTATAAAACTATCCCCTATTTTGTAGACGCTATAACTTTTGCGCAAACCAATCAATAATCGCTTATTGAGATTTTTTTTTTTTTTACCAAAAATATGTAGAAGAATACGTATCGGCCTAAACTGAGGGAAAAATTTTTTTCTTTATATATTTTTGGGGGATATTTAGCAAAAAGTTAAAAAGAATGCGTTTTTTTTTTTTCAAAATCGTCGCTCTTTTTTTGTTTATAGCGCAAAAAAATAAAAACCGCAGAGGTGATCAAATACCACCAAAAGAAAGCTCTATTTGTGGGATAAAAAGGACGTCAATTTTGTTTGGGAGCCACGTCGCACGACCGCGCAATTGTCAGTTAAAGCGACGCAGTGCCGAATCGCAAAAAACGCTCTGGTCAGGAAGGGGGTAAACTGAGAACCATCTCTTAAAAAAAGGTCTATAACTTACAATGGATGAATGTTTTTATGTAACTGCACGGCCAATCATGTTGCATTTTATTTTGTATAATAACTGTATATTCATACAAGTGTATCGTAGTATATTGTGTCTGGTTTGCAATCTCCGCTCTAATTCATCCGAAAGGTTTTCTATTGGGTTAAGGTGCAGGCCAGTCAAGTTCCTCCAACCCAACCTCGCTCATCCGTGTCTGTATGGACCTTGCTTTGTGCACTGGTCCAAATCATTTGGTGGAGGGGGGATTATGGTGTGGGGGTTGTTTTTCAGGGATTGGGTTTGGCCCCTTAGTTTCAGTGAAGGGAACTCTTAAGGTGTCACATACCAAGACATTTTGGACAATTTTATGCTCCCAACTTTGTGGGAACAGTTTGGGGATGGCCCCTTCTTGTTCCAACATGACTGCCCACCAGTGCACAAAGCAAGGTCCATAAAGACATGGATGAGCGAGTTTGGGGTGGAGGAACTTGACTGGCCTGCAAAGAGTCCTGACCTCAACCCGATAGAACACCTTTGGGATGAATTAGAGCAGAGACTGCGAACCAGGCCTTCTCATCAGTGCCTGACCTCACAAATGTGCTTCTGGAAGAATGGTCAAACTTTCCCATAGACACACTCCTAAACCTTGTGAAAAGCCTTGCAAGAAGAGTTGAAGCTGCAAAGGGCGGGGCCAACTCAATATTGAACCCTACGGACTAAGACTGGGATGCCATTAAAGTTCATGTGTGTGTAAAAGCAGGCGTCCCAACACTTTTGGTAATAGTAGTTTCCGTTTGCTGTTGGGGACTTAATATCTCTGACTTTCGTCTAAACCTCGGACTACTTATTTGCTCCCTAACCAGTTAGAGCAGGGGTCTTCAAACTACGGCCCTCCAGTTGTTCAGGAACTACATTTCCCATCATGCCTAGTCATGTCTGTGAATGTCAGAGTTTTACAATGCCTCATGGGATGTGTAGTTCTGCAACAGCTGGAGGGCCGTAGTTTGAGGATCCCTGAGTTAGAGAGTCCCCACAGGATAAGTACACCATAAAGCGGAACTACGGGCGCCTCCGTTTGCTGGACTCCACTTGCTTAGCGCGGGATCGATCCGCTAATCCCTGCTGTGCAGGCGGATGACAGAACTGGCTCCGCTTACTGAGCAGAGACTGACCCAGTCCTGGGAGATCGGATGAAAACGGACCACCTGTCTTTTCATCCGATCATATCCGTTCCGATCCGCCAGGCGGATGGAAAATAGGACCACCATCCATCTGGATTTTGTGGACAGGATCGGATAACGGCGGATGTCAGGGAACATGTGTCTGCTGACATCCGCCACTGCATAGGGGTGAATGGAGGGTCCGATCAGGTCCGTCTGAACAACTGTCAGGCGGACCTGATCGGAGAGCCCGTGTGAAAGTGCCCCAACTGTCACATTTGCTTTGTGCTCTCAAGCAGACGGTCAAATCATCAAATGGCTGTTCTTTATAACTAATCACATGTACAGCCAGTCATGCCAGTCTTTACTGTCCTGGCCTGCGCATTAGTGCCCCAAAGACTTCAGTTTGGCCGTGTCCCGAGGCCAGAGACCATCTGAGACGGCCCACGGAACTCATTGGGGCTGCAATTCACAGGTGCGACCAGGACAGTAAAGACACGTGGCACGGAAGGGACGCAAACAAGGGGATTGTGGGCATTTCACATCATAAAGCCTGGTACACACTGGGTTGAACGGAAAAAAAAAAAAACCGGACAGCCTTGGTCGGAGATGCTCTACTAACGATCTGACATTAGTACAGCAATCTCCCCCGCTGATAGACATGTGCACAATAGAAAAATTCGTTTATTTTCGTTTCTGTTCGTTTCCGTTGATTCGTAATTTTCGTAAGTCGTCGGTGTTCGTATTCGTAACGATTCGTATTTTCGTAAGAGTTATTTTTTCGTTGATTTGTTTTTCCGTTAGTTTAATTTTCGTTTATTCGAAATTCGGACGCATTCGTATTTTCGTAGATTTAGTTACATTCGTACTTTCGTAAGATTGATTTATTCGTACTTTCGTAACATTGTTTTTGTAGATTGGTAATCGGAGCATAATTCATAATTTTATGTAATGTGTATGCTATTATTACATTGTAAGAGACACGGAAAATTACGAATCGAAAAAAAAAGTTACGAATTTTTTCGTTCAATCCATTCGAAGCACGTAAAGCAGCGCCATTGTAAGGGACACGGAAAATTACCAATTCAACAAAAAAAAAAGTTACGAATGTACGAATTTTTTCGTTCAATCTATTCGAAGCACGTTAAGCAGCGCCATTGTAAGAGACACGGAAAATTACCAATTCAACAAAAAAAAAAGTTACGAATGTACGAATTTTTTCGTTTATTTTGATTTTCGTTGTTCCTGTTTTCGTTTTTCGGATTTTCTTCTTTCGTAGTTTCGTTGTTTCTATTTTGGTTATTTCGGATTTTCGTTGTTTTTCGTATTCGTTCGATTCGATAATTCGTTATTCGTTAAAATTTTTAGCGAATCATTCGTTCATTTGTACGATAACGAATGAACGAATATAACAAATTTTAACGGAAAACGAAAAAAAAACTAAACGAATTGCACATGTTTACCCGCTGAGCTGTTGTGTTCTGACAGGCGGACGACCCATCCGCCGGCACACCCCGACCAGCACTCTCAGCCATTGGTGAAAAGCGCTGATCGGGAGCTGGTTGGCTGCTGGTTTTTATAGCATGCTTGTCCAACAGAAGCCAGCCAAACGGCCAGCTTCTGATGGACACGGTGCTTTAAACACGGTCGAAAGTTGGCCGGTTTTTATTGAACCGGCCGATGCATCCAGAAAATTGGCCGTGTGAATGAAGAGAATATATTGTCTCCAGCCATAAACACCCTTTCTTGTCCGCTTGTAAATGCGATTTGTTTTTGCGATTTGTAATACAGGAGCAGAATCGTGCGTTTTTGGCTCCATAGACTTTTAAATGGGAGTACTTAAAAAAAGTGGAATTTTTCAGGTGCTCCAATTAAAGTCTATGGATCCAACGATGTGCATTTCACCCCAAAGAGACTCTTTTTAGTTGAACGCAACGGGCAACACCACCCTCAGGTGTGAACAGGCCCCCTCCAGAATTGTGGAATTCTTTTTCTTCTTGTTGTGTTTTGGGAATCACATGGAAAAATGTTCAGGTGTGAACGAGAGTGAAGACTCATAGTGGTAGAGATACCCATCAAGGCACAATAAGACATAAGTTCCCATAGGTCAGTGATGGCCAACCTTGGCACCCCAGAGCCTTGATGCTCAACTACACTGCAGAGTGCATGAGCATCATGGGAAATGTAGTTCCAAAACATCTGGGGTGCCAAGGTTCTCCATCACTGGCCTAGGTAATGTGGACAAATGACAACCTCCTTGGACTGATATAATTACAAGCTATACATAGAAACTTTAACTCGGCGTACACACGGTCGGAATTTCCGATGGAAACAGTCCTATGGGAGCTTTTCATCGGATTTTCCGACCGTGTGTATGCCCATCGGTCTTTTTCTGTCGGAATTTCCGACGGACTTTGAATTGAGAACCTGTTCTCAATTTTTCCGACGGAAAACCTTTCTATCGGATTTTCCGATCGTGTGTATGCAATTCCGACACGCAAAATTCCGACGCATGCTCGGAAACAATTTGACGCATGCTCAGAAGCATTAAACTTCCCTTTTATAGTGCCGTCGAACGTGTTTTATGCCGCTGTGTTATTGACCATTGGAATTTGGTGTGACCGTGTGTAGGCAACACAGTTTGAGCCCCCGTACACACGGTCGGAAATTCCAACCACAAATTCCGTCGGATATTTTCTGACAGATTTTGTCCGACACTGGTGTTGCATACACGCGGTCGGACAAAGTTGTCGGAAAATCCGATCATTCTGAACGTGGTGACGTTCGTTGCGTACGACGGGACTACGTAGAGGCTAGTAGCCAATAGCTTTGGTCTTCTAATGTGATCTGAGCATGCGTGGCACTTTGTCTGTTGGAATTCGCTACACACGATCGGAAAAAGTCCGATCGGACTTTGTTGTCGGAAAATTTGAGAGCAGGATTCTCAAATTTCCGACGGAAAAAGTCCGATGGAGCCCACACACGGTCGGATTTTCCGAACAACATGGTCCGATAGGACATTTTCCGTCGGAAATTCCGACCATGTGTACGGGGCATTATTGATTATATTTACATTACCCAAGGATTCCCCTTAGCCCTAGTGCACATTATGGCAAATTGTCATGCGATTTAACAGTTCAAAATGGCATGACAAGTTGCACCCCATTGCCAGCAATGGAACCGTTCAAATCGTTGCGACTCTGAAAAAGGTTCCTGCAACTACTTTTATGGGATTTCATTGCGACTTACATAGACTTCTGTTAAGTGAAGTCTCAAGCCACAATAAACACCTCCCCAACTTTTTGAGATGGGAATGAGGGACACCTATCAGCAAAAGTATGCAGGCATAGGACACACCTCTTGCCACGCCCCCTTAAAGGAGAATTGTACAAAAAAAACAAGATTGGTTAAACACACAAGTGCTTTTTTTATCACTAATATTCCTTTATATTGTCTTCTGGAATTTACAAATGCAGCAATTTAGAAATCAGATGAAAGGTTTAGCGCTGGGAAACACTTTTTGATACATAAAAAGTGCATTTTATATACAACTTTATAGATCAGACCAAAATGAGGGACAAATGAGGAGGAACGAAGGACAGAGGGACATTGCTCGGAGTCAGGCACAGTCCCTCGAAATCAGGGACAGTTGGGAGCTATGACACCCTATTAAGGAGGGAGTGTTAAAATGGAACTAATGGCATTTGTTTGAACTATACGAGAGGAGGCCACTGTATATATATGGCCGGGTGGGAGCCGCCTACTTCTGATCGGACGTTCCCCAACGTCCATCAGAAGTAGGGGGATCGCGCGCACGTGCCCACGCAGCGGCGCGATCCCGATGCGCTCGTGTCACCTGGACACGGCACATCTCGGATCGGCAGGAGGGCTCTGTGATTGGCCCTCCTGATCACATGATGGCTGTGTCCAATCACAGCCGTCATGTGATGTAAGCAAACAGCCGGTTGCTAGGCAATCAGCTCTCCTCTCCTCACACGGAAGTCGTTGCTGAGGAGAGGAGAGCGGATCGCTGCAGCCGGCTGGTGATCAGTGAGTATTAGCTGTTTTTTTACTCACTGATCACCAGTCTAACCAGTAAACATCAGTAAACACACATGTCCCAAAAACACACATGTCCCCAAATAATAAAAACACATGTCCCCAAATAATAAAAAACACATGTCCCCAAATAATAAAAACACATGTCCCCCACATATGTCCCAGTAAAATCACATGTGTCAATGATTATCTGCACACATACAGTGGTGTGAAAAAGTGTTTGCCCCCTTCCTCATTTCCTGTTCCTTTGCATGTTTGTCACACTTAAGTGTTTCGGAACATCAAACCAATTTAAACAATAGTCAAGGACAACACAAGTAAACACAAAATGCAATTTGTAAATGAAGGTGTTTATTATTAAAGGTGAAAAAAAATCCAAACCATCATGGCCCTGTGTGAAAAAGTGATTGCCCCCTAAACCTAATAACTGGTTGGGCCACCCTTAGCAGCAACAACTGCAACCAAGCGTTTGCGATAACGTGCAATGAGGCTTTTACAGCGTCCTGGAGGAATTTTGGCCCACTCATCTTTGCAGAATTGTCCTAATTCAGTTACATTAGAGGGTTTTCGAGCATGAACGGCCTTTTTAAGGTCATACCACAACATCTCAATAGGATTCAGGTCAGGACTTTGGCTAGGCCACTCCAAAGTCTTCATTTTGTTTTTCTTCAGCCATTCGGTGGTGGACTTGCTGGTGTGTTTAGGATCATTGTCCTGCTGCAGAACCCAAGTTCGTTTCAGCTTGAGTACATGAACAGATGGTCGGACATTCTCCTTCAGGATCTCTTGGTAGACAGCAGAATTCATAGTTCCTTTTATCACGGCAAGTCTTCCAGGTCCTGAAGCAGCAAAACAGCCCCAGACCATCACACTACCACCACCATATTTTACTGTTGGTATAATGTTCTTTTTCTGAAATGCAGTGTTCCTTCTACGCCAGATATACTTGGACACACACCTTCCAAAGAGTTCCACTTTTGTCTCATCGGTCCACAGAATGTTGTCCCAAAAGTCTTGGGGATCATCAAGATGTGTTGTGGAGAAATTGAGACGAGCTTTGATGTTCTTTTTGCTCAGCAGTGGTTTTCTCCTTGGAACTCTGCCATGCAGGCCATTTTTGCCCAGTCTTTTCCTGATGGTGGAGGCATGAACGCTGACCTTAACTGAGGCAAGTGAGGCCTGCAGTTCCTTGGACGTTGTTGTGGGGTCTTTTGTGACCTCTTGGATGAGTCGTCGCTGCGCTCTTGGGGTAATTTTGGGCGGCCGGCCACTCCTGGGAAGGTTCACCACTGTTCCATGTCTTCGCCATTTGTGGATAATGGCTCTCACTGTGGTTCGCTGGATTCCCAAAGCTTTGGAAATGGCTTTATAACCCTTTCCAGACTGATAGATCTCAATTACTTTCTTTCTCAATTGTTCCTGAATTTCTTTGGGTCTCGGCATGATGTGTAGCTTTTAAGGATCTTCTGGTGGACCTTACTGTGTCAAGCAGCTCCTATTTAAGTGATGCCTTGATTGTGAACAGGTGTGGCAATAATCAGGCCTGGGTGTGGCTAGAGAAATTGAACTCAGGTGTGGACAACCACAGTTATAGTATGTTTTAACAAGGGGGCAATCACTTTTTCACACAGGGCCATGATGGTTTGGATTTTTTTTCACCTTTAATAATAAACACCTTCATTTACAAATTGCATTTTGTGTTTACTTGTGTTGTCCTTGACTATTGTTTAAATTGGTTTGATGTTCCGAAACACTTAAGTGTGACAAACATGCAAAGGAACAGGAAATGAGGAAGGGGGCAAACACTTTTTCACACCACTGTATGTCCGTGATCACCTGCACACATCTGTACATGATCATTTGCGTACATATGTCCGTGATCACGCGAACCAATTATTATACACTTAACGGAATTTTTTTTACTAAAAACATGTAGCAGAATAAATTTTGGCTTAAATTTATGACAAAATTTGATTTTATTGGATTTCGTTTAAAAAAGAAAGGAGAAAATATTTTTTTTTTTTTTAAATTTCCGCTATTTTTTCGCTTATATCGCAAAAAATTTAAAACGGAGTCGTGAATAAATACCACCAAACTAAAGCTCTATTTGTGCGAACAAAATGATAAAAATTTCATTTGGGTGCAGCATTGCATGACCGCGCAATTGTCACTGAAAATGCGAGAGCGCTGAAAGCTGAAAATTGGTCTGGGAAGGAAGGGGGCGAAAGTGCCCTGCATTGTAGTGGTTAAATATACCATTGAAAGCCTTTTATTATATTATAGTATGTGTTTGTTCAACAAATGCAAAAAAAATAAAATGTAAGTTCATCCAGCCCAGCCCAAGTCTTGTATGCTGATACCTTCCTGTACTCTCTGCCTCTGGACTGTTATCAGTCAGCTTTGTTCGCTGTTATCTCCACGGACACCAAAACACCTCCCTCTGATATGGAGGAGAGAGGGAGGTGTTAAGTGGTTCTAACACATTCATATATAGACTTACACACTCGCTGTCCTCGGGTGATGATGCTGCTCGGTATGGTTGTCACCCTAGCACAGGAAGTGAGCTTATAGCAGGTTATTTCACCCAAAGGGGGAAGTTCAGCTTTTCTGCTTCCTTCCCTTCTCCTCTTCAACTATTGGATCTTTTCTTCTTCTGGGGAGCGGGTACCCAGGGTGGATTTGATTTTAATCAAGTCACTAGTAAAAAGGCTTGATTTAAATCAACTCAATTTAAGACCCCTTTCACACTGGGGCGTTTCTCAGGCGTTTTTCGGGCGATTTAGCTTTAAAAAAGCGCTTGTAAAGCGCTTGAAAGAAGCCTCATCTGCAATCCCAATGTGAAAGCCCGAATCATAAATCATCATTTTTAACCTCTTAACCGGTTCCCGACCGGCGCACGACGATATACGTCAACAGAATGGCACGGACAGGCAGGAGGGCGTATATATAAGTCCCTCCTTTAAGCCGTCCATGCCATCTGGAGCGCGCCGGGAGCCGCGCGCTCCCGCGCCAGTCGGGACCCCCGTGAGGCCGGTTGCGGGTCCCGCGGACTCGATCGCCGCGGGGACACCCGCGATCGTCTCACGGGAAGGCAGAACGGGGAGATGCGGAAATAGACAGCATCTCCCCGTTCTGCCTAGCAACTAGTGACGCCGATCTCTGCTCCTTGTGATTGGAGCAGAGATCAGGATTCACTAGCTGACAGCCACGCCCCCCCACAGTAAGAAACACACCCCTAGGCACACTTAACCCCTACACTGCCCCCTTGTGGTTAACCCCTTCACTGCCAGTGTCATTTATACAGGAATCAATGCATTTAAATAGCACTGATTGCTGTATAAATGACAATGGTCCCAAAAATGTGTCAAAAATGTCCGATGTGTCCGCCATAATGTCGCAGTCACAATAAAAATCGCTGATCGCCGCCATTACTAGTAAAAAAAAAAAATATTAATAAAAATGCTATAAAACTCTCCCCTATTTTGTAAACGCTATAACTTTTGCGCAAACCAATCAATGATCGCTAATTGCGATTTTTTTTACCAAAAATATGTAGAAGAATACGTATCGGCCTAAACTGAGGAAAAAAAAAGTTTTTTTATATATTTTTCGGGGATATTTATTATAGCAAAAAATAAAAAATAATGCGTTTTTTTCAAAATTGTCGCTCTTTTTTGTTTATAGCGCAAAAAATAAAAACCTGCAGGGGCGATCAAATACCACCAAAAGAAAGCTCTATTTGTGGGAAAAAAAGGAGGTAAATTTTGTTTGGGAGCCACGTTGGTTAGCAGTGCCGGATCGCAAAAAGGGGCCTGGTCCTTTGGCTGAAAATTGGTCCGGTCTGAAAGTGGTTAAGGACCAAGCCCAAGGACCAAGCCTAACCAATTTTAACCTCTTATGGATTTTTTTTAAAAATTACTCAGAACCCCCAAACATTATACATTTTTTTTCTAACACCCTAGAGAATAAAATGGCGGTTGTTGCAATACTTTCTGTCTCACCGTATTTGCGCAGCAGTCTTACAAGCGCACTTTTTTCTGAAAAAATACACTTTTTTGAATTAAAAAATAAGGCAACAGTAAAGTTAGCCCAATTTATTTTTCATATGAAGGCCTCCCCTGTGCATGCTCCCTGCTGTGATCACCGGGTCAATGAGACTCGGGTGGTCACCGATCCGAGTAAGGTGCCGGTCTTGGCCCCTTACCATGTGATCAGCTGTCAGCCAATGACAGCTGATCACATGATCAAAACAAAAGCTCGGTGATCGTTTTTTTTATATTAAGCATTATACTAAAAAAAAAAAAAAAACATTAAATTCTACATAAAAAGAAAAGATTTAAGCATGCAAATTAGTCACAGACGTATTGTCACGTTAATTGACGCTCCTAAATCTGGCCTGGGCTTCTAGGCATGAATGACCTCTGAACAGGATGAATAAGAGGAACAAATAGACAGAAAAAAAAGAATTCATACAACAAAAATGGGCAAAAAAATTCCAGCTATGCAGGCAGATTTTTTTTCCATTAAAAAATATTTTGCATGAATGAGAATTCTAAAATCTTTAGAAGAAGGAAAGTCACATTTCTCTTATTTTTTTGCCATAATTTTGTTCAATAAAAGAAGTCCCTCCAGTATATCACATAAATTTCTGCAGCGTATTGAAGGATTGGAAGGGAAAAACAGTTACAAACAAGCTGGTTAGCGGCGATGCTTTGTTAAGATATTGAGGCTTTTATACAGTTTTATATAAAAGCAATAATTACCTTGGTAAAACACAAAAGTACCTGGAACTCCAGGATCATTCAGTGCTTGCAGGAAACTTATAGCGCATTTTCAATGTGCACATATTTAGGGTATTATTGTATTATTTACTTGACCAGCATTTGTATGTGCATTTTTGCATGCTTACCGTACCATATTTCCATTATTATATTACATATACATTGTTTACCTTCCCCTTTTAACCACTTTCAGACCGGACCAATTTGCAGCCAAAGGACCAGGCCCCTTTTTGCGATTCGGCACTGCGTCGCTTTAACTGACAATTGCGCGGTCGTGCGACGTGGCTCCCAAACAAAATTGACGTCCTTTTTTTTCCCACAAATAGAGCTTTCTTTTGGTGGTATTTGATCACCCCTGCGGTTTTTATTTTTTGCGCTATAAACAAAAATAGAGCGACAATTTTGAAAAAAATGCATTATTTTTTACTTTTTGCTATAATAAATATCCCCAAAAAATATATAAAAAAAACATTTTTTTTCCTCAGTTTAGGCCGATACGTATTCTTCTACATATTTTTGGTAAAAAAAATCGCAATAAGCGATTATTGATCGGTTTGCGCAGAAGTTATATCGTGTTTTTAAGATAGGGGATAGTTTTATAGCATTTTTATTAATAATTTTTTTTATTAGTAATGGCGGAGATCTGCGATTTTTTTTTTTGTGACTGCGACATTATGGCGGACACATCGGACATTTTTGACACATTTTTGGGACCATTGTCATTTTTACAGCAATTAATGCTATTTAAATGCATTAATTCCTGTATAAATGGCACTGGCAGTGAAGGGGTTAACCACAAGGGGGCAGTGTAAGGGTTAAGTATGCCTAGGGGTGTATTTCTTACTGTGGGGGGGCGTGGCTGTCAGCTAGTGAATGCTGATCTCTGCTCCAATCACAGGGAGCAGAGATCGGCGTCACTAGTTGCTAGGCAGAACGGGGAGATGCTGTTTATCTCGGCATCTCCCCGTTCAGCCTTCCTGTGAGACAATCGCGGGGGTCCCCGCGGCAATCGAGTCCGCGGGGACCGCGATCGGACCCACGGAGGTCCCGACCGGCGCGGGAGCGCGCCGCTCCCGGCGCGCTCCCGATGGCAAGGACAGGCTAAAGGAGGGACTTATATATACGCCCTCCTGCCTGTACGTGCCATTCTGTCGACGTATATCGTCGTGCGCCGGTCGGCAAGTGGTTAAAGAAAAAGTCTCATGCGCAATAAAAATTTAAAGTGTTTGTAAACGATCACCTTGTAAAACAACCCATTCAGTATAAAACAGAAATGAAAGGCAAAACATTTGTGTATAGATATAAAAAAAAATAATTATAAATACCCTTTATCCCCTTTTTTTTACAAGTGATCACATTCGCTCTGTTCTCAGCTGCATAAGAGCTGGGGGAGGAGAAGCAACAGCACACTGAGCTTCCCAGTGAAAAGATATGCAGTGGGGGTGTGTCAGGATAAGTCTGATCATTGGAGGAGAGCACAATGAGTTCCCAGCATAGCTAGAGAACTGACCACAATGTGTTTTCCTTCTTATGCCCCGTACACACGGTTGGAAATTCCGACCACAAAATCTGTTGGAATTTTTCCGACGGATTTTGTCCGACACTGGTGTTGCATACACACGGTCGGACAAAGTTGTCGGAAAATCCGATCATTCTGAACGTGGTGACGTTTGTTGCGTACGACGGAACTACGTAGAGGCTAGTAGCCAATAGGTTTGGTCTCCTAATTTGATCTGAGCATGCGTGGCACTTTGTCCGTAGGAATTCTCTACACACGATTGGAAAAAGTCAGATCGGATTTTGTTGTCGGAATATTTGAGAGCAGGATCTAAATTTTTTTCCGTCGGAAATTCCAACGGAAAAAGTCCGATGGAGCCCACACACGGGCGGATTTTCCGACAACATGGTCCGATCGGACATTTTCCGTCAGAATTTCCGACCGTGTGTACGGGGCATTAGTGTGGTCAGTTTTAAATAGGAAAGCAGAGGGACTAACAGGAAACAGGGCCGTTCTTAAGGCAGGACAAAAGGGGCAGCTGCCCTGGGCCCTGTCATTGTTGTGGGGCCCAAAGCAGCTGCCTCATACTTGCCAACTATCCTGGTTTAAATTCCCTATTTCCCTTGAGGTTTTAGTCCTGTGCTGTGTCCCAATATCTCAGTGTGAAGTGCTGCTACTAATGCTGCCCAGCTCTGCCCTATTGTGTACAGATGACTCACCTGCAGACCCTGTGTTTACATGTAAATTACCGGCATTCATATGTAAATAGCAGCAGTATTTATATGTAAATAGCGGAGGCATTGATATGTATATCATGCCCCCCTGAGGTCATATCCACAGTAAACTCTAGCAACCAATCAACAAGCAGAAACCATGTGCTGTAACCTCTAGCAACTAATCAGTGAGCCGTAAGGTGTGCTGTAACCTCTAGCAACCAGTCAGTGAGCGGTAATGATACACTGTAACCTCTAGCAACCAGTCAGTGAGCGGTAATGATACACTGTAACCTCTGCCAACCAGTCAGTAAGTGGTAATGATACACGGTAACCTCTGCCAACCAATCGCAATAGCTGCCTGAACTGATTCAGTAAACAGATTTTGAGTCTAGCTGCTATTTATTTTATGTCTCAGAGCAGGTGGAGAGCGAAACTGCAGAGGGGGGGGGGGGGGGGGGGGGGGGGGGGGGGGGGGGGGGGGGAGAAAAGTTTTGCCCAGGGTCCAATCAATATTAAAGACGGCCCTGACAGGAACGCCGGGCATTTCACATAAAGGAAGCAATACAAAGAGAACAGGAGACTTTCTCATACAAGTACATGCTACAGCAGGCACACATCGGGGATATGAAGTGTTGGGGTAACAAATGCTTTTAACCACTTGCCTACAGGGCAATTTTACCCCCCTTCCTGCCCAGGCCAATTTTTTACTGCAGAAGTCAATCAGCTGCTGTCAGCAGTAGTCTAATCAGTGGCGCCTCCCCCCTCCATGCGTTCGCCCCCCCTGATCTACATATCAGGGCATCAGAATGTGGATTCCAATGTGGCGTAGTATTTTTTTTTGAAGCACCTGATTAGAGCCTGAGGCTCTAATAGGCTTCAAAAAAGGGTGGGCTCGGAGCGCAGAGCACTGTGCTCCGATCTCACCCTGTTGTGTGACGATAGCGAATGAATTTTCAAACTAAAGTTCATCCCCGGCAATAAGGAGGCAGGTTGATGGGGGTGGGGGGGGTGGGGTGGTTGCTGTCTCAGTGCCACGCCGCTAGGGGGGTGTGTTGTTTGAATGCCGCCCCCCCCCCCCCCCCCCCCAAAAGAAGAAGCCACCACTGAGTCTGATCATTGGAGGAGAGCAGGCTGAGTTCCCAGCATAGCTAGAGAACTGACCACTCTGTGCACTCCTACAAAGAGATCAGGAGACTTTCTCATACAAGTACATGGTACAGCAGGCACATATTAGGAATATCAAGTCTTGGGGGTAAAAAAACAGGTGGTTTATGCCATAATGTGGTCATATGCAGTGCATATTAGCACACCTTGGCAGGCTTACCTGTCATACAGTGGCCTCCAGCGTTGTGCTGTCACTGCTCCTGCTGGTCCTGGGTGCGTCCATCTTCACCCAGTCTTCCTTCCGGGTTTTCTATGTTCAGCTGCTTAAATGGCCAGGCTGAGATGACGTCCCTGCCTAGCGCATGCATATCATCATGGCACAGAGCAGTGCTGCAAATGTATAATGAGCTGTGCATGCACGGCTTAGTATACATGACAGCTGACAGGCATGGGGAATCATTTATGACCTATACAGACGGTCTCTTCTGTCATCAAAACCCTACCTCTCAGCAATTTTAAATATGAATTTAATACCACTTTAACCACTTGACCTACGGAAGATTTACCCCCCTTCATGACCAGGCCGCTTTTTGTGATATGGCACTGTGTTATTTTAACTGACATTTATGGTCTAGAGCCCTACGGACGACATGAGTAAAGATGACATATAGGAACAACACAAAACTCACCAACATGAAATAGACCTGAAAGTGTGCCTTGGTCTACCGTATGGTACGCCAAAATAAGGGGGCATACCCTAGATAAGGAATGATAAGAAGTAGTTATGGAATAATGTGGAATGAGTATTCAGTCTGAGGTAAGAATACTTGGAAGAGGCTTTTAAAAGGGGAGGGTGGGCGGGTATCACGCACAGGAAACCGACAAAGACCGGCGGCCTTTGGGCTGCTTAAATACCCTCCGGGCTCCTCCCATAACTTCAGGCGGTACCCGGCCTTCCAATTTATGGTCTAGAGCCCTACGGACGACATGAGTAAAGATGACATATAGGAACAACACAAAACTCACCAACATGAAATAGACCTGAAAGTGTGCCTTGGTCTACCGTATGGTACACCAAAATAAGGGGGCAAAAACCTTCAGGTAGGGGATAATTATTTATTAAGGTAATGTCACTGAGTAAGACGAGCAAAGGCCTGAGCCATCTCTAACTGTGGGTTAGGAATGTAGCGAGAGAAGCAGGCCGATTCCGCCGACCCAGTTCCTTGATCACATGGTCCGGAACCCCCTGTCTTGAGGCCGTCGTGGCCGCCCCAATCCGGAATGAATGCCCGGAGTACTGGCTGGGGTCCAACTGAAGATTGCCGAGAAGGACCCGGACATGTTCCGCGCACTGCGACGAGTTGAGGGGTTATACCGGAAAGGGTAGAAGCGGACTGGACCCTGGGCGGTCGGATAGCAGTGCCGTCAAGCGGTTTAACACGGCAACTGGGCACCAGTTGTTGTGAGTCCTGTACAGGTGAACATCTACTCCGGAACCTCGCTGCTGAGTTTTGGATGTCGCCAAGTGAAGGACGTAGTGATCCTGGTGGCGGCAGAGACTACTTCTATGCAAGGCTGGACCGGCTGGGTGGCTGCGAGTGAACTCGCTGGGCCGTAGAAACCCACAAAACGCCATGTGTATCGCAGCCTGCAGGACGGTGCTGAGGAGGAGACCGAAAGGGGACCTATCCAGGATGTCAGACATTCCCTTGAAGATCTCCCCCGTGGTAGGCAGCCGCTTCGGGCTGACTGGCGGCTGGTGTTTCTGCACTCCCCGTAGTAGAGCCCTCACTGCGTGGCAGGAGAACACCGAAGGCCTCGCGGGGTCTTGAAGCGACAAGTAGAGCGGCACCCCGGCCACGTACTGGCGTATCGTGCTGTGTGACAGTGCTAGGTGAGAATGAGAATAAGCGCTGAGTTAAATTTCCCTGGAATGAATGGGCAGAAAACATTGAACTGATGCTGTAGGGATAGCTGGACCAGTCTGCGGAGGAAGGACATGACGGGCCTGGATTTAGGCCTGCCCTTGCTGCTGATCTTGGCTGAGGCTTGATTGTCTGTCGTGAAAGCCACAGTCTGTCCAGACCAATGGTGACCCCATAGGTGAGCGGCTGCTACGATGGGGAAGAGCTCAAAGAGGGCTGACGTGGTAGTGAAGCCTGGTGTGGCTAGTAATTGAGGAGGCCAAGGGGCGGCGAACCACAAATGGCCAAGAATGGCGGCGCATCCTGTGGATGTCGCCGCATCGGTCACCACCTGAGGTGACTGCGTGGACACGACTGGGATGAACAGGGACACACCGTTCCAATTACCAAGAAAGTGTTCCCCCATGGCCAGATCTGCCCTGGCTGCCCAAGGGCTACTCTTAGACCCGAAGGTCAAATTGGTCGCGAAACAATATCGCTCCCTCCACTTGACGAGGGGACGAGCGAGTTGAGACTGGGAGCGACGGAAGAATGAGGCGCTGACAGATCACACACCAGACGTTTTTATTTGGAAAAATATTCCCTGTACAAGCCCGATAGGGCTAACCCTCCAGATGTTAAAGGGAGACTGACTGAATGGGCCTATCAAGAAGTCCCGATCCAACTCCGTCTGCAGAAGGACGTCAATCGCTGGCTCATCTGTTGCTGCTGAGCGTAGGTTCGGACATTCGTGGGTGGAGTGGGGCAGGGTGATGAGCCCGGTATGAAACCCATCGGTGAAACCCCGAATGAGGTAGCTGGCGAGTGACGGAGTGGGGTGTGAGGTCAAGTAAACACCGAGCCAAAGGGCATTGACCCGGCTTAGTCGTGGTTCTTCTGTTTGACCTCACATAGAATCCTGGGGTGCGCCCTCTGGCATAGGGTGCAAACGTGCAAGAGCCGGCACTGGCTGAAATTGCAGGAGCCGTAATTGAAATTGTTGCAAATGGCGGCTCCCCCAACCATCCGCACCGGACGTCCCAACTTGTCCACCTTTTGCCCTTGCGCCGGGGCCTGCTGAGCCTGGCTCGTGCTGGTAGAGGCCGTGCTAGCTATCGGATGGACAGAGGCTATGTTGGCACACCAGACCGTGGTGTGGGACGCTGACTGACAGACAGCACATAGCGGGGAGCGAAGACCCGCGAAGTGGCGACAGAACAACTCCGTGTCCACTACGCTCCAGTCCGTTGTCAAATGAAACTGTGAGAATCTGGCTGCGGCTTTGGCCGAGAAGGACCGATGATAGTCGTAGAACGCTGAGCCACCGTATTTGTGGCCCAGGTCTACGATCAAATGGAGGTAGAGGTCCAGCTCTTCCCGTCTGCCGGGGGAGGCTGAGCACAGCACGTCCCTAAACATGCCGAAAGCGAGCGTGAACTCGGGCACCGTGAGCTTTCTGTTGAGCCTCGGATCCTTCGCTTTCAAAACCACCGAGACGTCCCCCCAGGTGTAGGCCTTGTTCT
The DNA here is from genome assembly GCA_028564925.1 of Lithobates sylvaticus. Lineage (NCBI taxonomy): Eukaryota > Metazoa > Chordata > Amphibia > Anura > Ranidae > Lithobates > Lithobates sylvaticus. The sequence continues at coordinate 220,666,231 of CM053033.1, forward strand.
CGGCCAAGTCATGGACCGAGATCATGAGTGAGGCCAGGTTAACGTCTCTGCCCTCTAAAATGTCCTTCCTTACGCTGGGTGGCACCAGGTGGGAAGGGTGAACGGTAGTCGTGGCAAGCTCACTACCTGCGGCCGGTGCACTGATGGCTGGGACCACCGCAGGGTCCGGAACCGTGGCAGCCGGGCTAGTCTCTAGACGAGACACCCTGTCCTGGACCTCAACGATTGAGGAAGACAGGGAAGACACGAGGGTGTGTAGCTGAGCGACGGCGGCTGAAATCGATTCCAGAGACGCCTGCTGGCTGCTGGGGCTTGCTGCGGCCGGTGGTGGGAAGAGGAGCCTGAATAGCTCCGCCTTCCTGGCCGCGGCCGAGAAGGGTATCCCTCTGCGTCTCAGCTCGGCGGACAGCCTGGGAATTGTCCATGCCCTAAGGGACTGGACACTGCCAGCCTCGGAGGCTGATGCCGGAGATAGGGGGGTGGTGAGGTCATCGCTGCCGACTGATGACATGGCGGCTGCCAAGACCCGTTACTTAGTAGACTGGTCACGTGTCTGCAGGCTGGGCCTATAAAGAGGTGACAAGCAATGAGTTTGAATGTGTCACCTATGATCTACGTACCTGCCATGAGAAAGCAGGAGCCCCTCGTGCCCCAGCGTTTTTTTTTTTTTTTTTTTTTTTTTACCTGCTGGAACCCTGATGAAGCTGGTGCAGGTGGACCTACTGAATCCGACTGACCTGAGGGAGTGTGAGAGAAAGTACCTATTGAGAGCCTAAACTGCTGCCGTCCAGAGCGACGGAACCCAACGTAGATGATAACAACAGGCGATAGTGACTTAAGTCGACTGCCGAGACCGCTGTGGGATCAAATGACAGATGACAACACGAATGACTGACTTGACATGTTGCCTTAACTGAACGAACTTCCCGTGACAGGGCCCGGCCTGTTCGTACCGTATGGGGGTGCCTGTGAGCCGGACTCTGGAGCACGTACAGGAATGAGGCAACCGTGACACGAGGCTAACTGCCTGGGTATTGCTGAGGCCGAACTGTGACATCCAGCTGCCACCGGGTCCGACTCCAAGCTCCCTTTTTTTTTTTTCTTTTCTGTAGAAATGCGGCCGGCGCGAATTCGTACAGGCAGGTGACCAATTAACGCTGAGGCGTGGTAAGGTGACACAGAAATGATATAACATGACAAGGACAAGAGTCGAAGTCTCTTTTTTTTTTTTTTTTTTTTTTGCGACTCCGCCCCTGGCGCATGTATTGAAATGAGGCCGGGCCTAGGGCACGCCGACACGAATTAGTGCGAGGTAGTGACTGCATTCATGCCGGGCGTGGTAAGGTGACTGAAATGCGATACCATGACAGGGGCAAGAATCAGGAATGTACGCAAACCAGTGATGCGATTCCGCCCTTGGCGCATGTATTGAAATGAGGCCGGGCCTAGGGCACGCCGACACGAATTAGTGCGAGGTAGTGACTGCATTCATGCCGGGCGTGGTAAGGTGACTGAAATGCGATACCATGACAGGGGCAAGAATCAGGAATGTACGCAACCAGTGATGCGATTCCGCCCTTGGCGCATGTATTGAAATGAGGCCGGCCTGGGGCACGCCGACACGAATTAGTGCGAGGTAGTGACTGCATTCATGCCGGGCGTGGTAAGGTGACAGAAATGAGATACCATGACAGGGGCAAGAATCAGGAATGTGCGCAAACCAGTGATGCGATTCCGCCCTTGGCGCATGTATTGAAATGAGGCCGGCCTGGGGCACGCCGTCACGAATTAGTGCGAGGTAGTGACTGCATTCATGCCGGGCGTGGTAAGGTGACAGAAATGATATACCATGACAGGGGCAAGAATCAAGAATGTACGCAACCAGTGATGTGATTCCGCCCTTGGCGCATGTATCGAAATGAGGCCGGGTAGTCGTGCATCTGGATCGCCCCGATCGGAGCATGTATGGATGCGACCGGACCAGGATCGAAGCGATGGCATAAACGCCCTGTTTAACTGATGCGAAATGATTTAGCATGACCGAATGGCCTGATACGTTAGCCATGTTTGAAATGATGAAATGATTGTCATGCTAACACGTGAAATGTTTCGACACGGTCGAAGTGATTCGTACAATTGTATGCCAACAGTGCTTCGGAATGTGAATAGCGATTTGGTACGCTCGCTGGCGCCACTGATTCGAATAATGGCAGGACATGAACGATGCGTGTGAGTGCGAACGGCACCCGTGCGTGAGTCGTGTTTGAACGATTCGAAGACTGCGTAGCACGACCGCGTAAGGGAACCCCTTGAGTGCCGGATGCGGCATCGGTCGGAGTGTTTCGTGGCGGCGGCCCTGAATGTGCGTGCCGCTAGATGGCTCCCGATCGTGTACAACCAAAAACGAGCGAGTAAGTGTTTAGGTTTCGAGACAAGCAGCGCGTGGTTCGTGAGCTACGCAGACCACAGTTTAGTGACATGATAAGCAGTGCATGAGAACGTAAAACATGGGAGCCGAAGCCCTACCTGCGACAGCCGAACCAGACTCTTTGAACGAACTGCGACTCGGCGACACGAGTGCGACACGAAGGGACAACACGACTTACGAACACGGAACGCGGGACTGCAACAAGAGGAGACGGACAGACGAAAACGGAGCTCACGAACCGGCACCAACAGCGCTTGTCACGAACGAGTCGGTCCTAGATGTCTGACGTATCAGATATCACGCACAGGAAACCGACAAAGACCGGCGGCCTTTGGGCGGCTTAAATACCCTCCGGGCTCCTCCCATAACTTCAGGCCGGTACCCGGCCTTCCAATTTGTGCAGTCATGCAACACTTTACCCAAATAAAGTTTATGTGCTTTTTATTCCCACAAATTAGACATGTGAAATTCGTTTTGTTTTTTTTCGTTTTTCGTTATTTTCGTTCGTTCGTTTTCGTACGAATGAACGAATCGTTCGAATCGTACGAATCCGATTAACGAATCATTCGAATCGAACGAATCTGAAAAACAACGAAAATCCGAAAAAAACAAATTAGAAACAACGAATGTACTAATGAAGAAAATCCGAAAAACGAACGAAAAAATTCGGACATTCGTAACTTTTTTTTTTTGTTGAATTGGTAATTTTCCATGTCCCTTACAATGGCGCTGCTTAACGTGCTTCGAATGGATTGAACAAAAAAATTCCTACATTCGTAACTTTTTTTCGATTCGTAACTTTTTTTTTCGATTCGTAACTTTTTTTTTTTTTTTTTCGATTCGTAATTTTCCGTGTCTCGTTGCTTAACATGCTTCGATTCGAATGGATTGAACAAAAAAATTCGTACATTCGTAACTTTTTTTCGATTCGTAACTTTTTTTTTTTTCCGATTCGTAACTTTTTTTTTTCGATTCGTAAATTATTAAAATGTAATAACAGCATACACATTACATAAAATTATGAATTATGCTCCGATTACGAATCTACGAATGTTACGAATGTACAAATAAATACGAATGCGTCCGAAAATTAAACTAACGAAAAAACGAATCAACAAAAAAATAACTCTTACGAATGTACGATTCGTTACGAATACGAACACCGATGACTTACGAATGTACGAATCGTTACGAATCAACGGAAACGAAAAAAACGAAACGAAAAAAAAAAAAACGATTTTTTTTCGGAAACGAAAAAAACGAAACGAAAATAAGCAACTTTTTTTGTTGTGCACATGTCTACCACAAATAGATCTTTCTTTTAGTGTTTTTTGATCTTGGCTGGGTTTTTTATTTTTTGCGCTATTGACAAAAAAATACCAACAATTAAAAAAAATAAAACAACAATATTTTTCACTTTCTGTTATAAAACATATCCAATAAAAAAAAAAAAAAAATCAAATGTCTTCCTAAATTTAGGCCAATATGTATTCTGCTACATGTTTTGGAAAAAGAAAAATCCCAATAAGCGTTACAATGTCTGCAAACTTTGGGATTGATATATATATATATATATATATATATATTATATATATATATATGTGTGTGTGTGTGTGTATATATATATATATATATATATATATGTATATATATATATATATATATATATATATTGTACAGGACGCCAAGGTTGGGTCCTGGACGGGTGCTATATAGCACCAGTATTTGGGCTGTGGTCCCTTTAAAGGAGTCGCAGCATTGCTCAGGGGGTCACCCAAAATGGGTGAGGGGTTCCGGGAGTAGCCGAGCAGGAGAGGACTGACTCGCAGTCCTCTCTAGGTTAATAATAGTTATTTGGGACCCGGAATTTGGGAGGCTCTGAAGAGATATTCGGGTGGGAAAAGAGCCTCCCTCCCTGACCACAATGATTCAGCGCACAGGGGGTTAAGGGCCTCCAGGAAGACAGCTCAAAAGACAGGAAGTAGGGAAGAGTTGTTGGTGTGAGGAGGAGTAGGTGATTTACACCTGTTAGCTGAGCTGTGTGGATGTCTGGAGGCTGCTAAAAGAACCTGCTGCAAAAACTGTATGTGTTTTCCTTAACTTTGTTTTTGTGCTGAAGATAAGCTGTTTTTTTTTGTTATGCTGAAGATAAGCGGACTTTGTTTTTGTACTTTACCTGTGCGCTGAAGAAAGCCTTATTTTGATTTTTCTTTCAAATAAATGTCTTTTATTTTACAACTGACGGTTTATGCACTTAATCCCGTGGAGCTATTGTCCCCAAAGTTCACAACTGGTGTCTTGGATGCGGGCAAAAGTGCATTTGCAGCCGCAAAAACCGTTTAAAACTAAACTGACATTTAAAGAGACAGTGTACAAATGGCATGTCGTGGGTGAAGTCAGCTCAGACGCTGCAAGCAGCAGGTAAAGGCATGGAGGAGGTCATCAGGGCTTTGGCGCAAGCCACCGTGACCCAGCAGCAAGCTTCAGCAGATGCAAACCGTCGCCATGAGGAAGCGATGGCTCAGCAGCAGCAGGCCCTGGCACAGGCTATAGCTGCACAGCAGGAAAACACACGGTTGCTAGCCGCCCAGTTTACTGCTCAGCAGGAGTCCACTCAAGCACAGGTGACTGCCTTACAGGAGGCAGTGCAGCGGCTGGCTCAGGGACGAGAACAATCGGTCGTTGCCGTTGGCAACCAAGTGTCTGTGAGAGCCAGCCATTTCTTACAAAAACTGACACCCAGCGATGACGTAGAGGCCTTTCTCACCACCTTTGAGAGGATAGCAGAGAGAGAAGGGTGGCCCCGTGACCAATGGGCCGGCATTATCTCTCCTTTTCTCACCGGTGACCCGCAAAAGGCCTACTTTGACCTCCCAACTGAACATATCAGCAACTATGAGCATCTGAAGGCAGAGATCCTGGCCCGCCTAGGAGTGACCATGGCTGTCCGGGCTCAGAGGGTGCATCGCTGGCGGTACAAACCTGACCGACCACCCAGGTCCCAAATGCATGAACTGATACAGCTGGTTAAAAAATGGCTGCAGCCAGAAAAACTGTCAGGCCCACAAATGGTGGAACGGGTGGTGATGGACTGGTACCTGCGGTCCCTGCCAGATGACCTACAGCGCTGGGTAAGCCATGGAGACCCTGCAACCGCTGACCAGCTGGTTGAGTTGGTTGAAAGGTACACCGTGGTGGAGGACCTGCTTGGGCCTGCCAAACGTCGGGAACCCACACCAAGGGCAACAAGACCGGCCACAGCACCTAGGAGAGAAGCCCTGCTAGACGTTGGAACCCGCAACCCTGCACCATCTTCTGCAGAACCTCGAAGGTTGGTTCCTGTCCCTAGGATGGGAGGCCTACAGTGTTGGCGATGTCGGTCCTGGGGGCATACCCGGGCACAATGCCCACTTCAGGAGGAGCCGATGGATTGCGGGACTGGTCGGAGAAGCTCCTTCTATGTGCAAAGAGCGTGTACCACTCATCTTGATCTGGCTGAAGGACGGTTCGAGTGTGAAGTGTGGGTGAACCACCTTCCTGCCAGGGCCCTACTAGACTCCGGGAGCATGGTAACACTGGTACATGCCAGGGTGATTGGGAGACTTGGCCCCGTAAATAAAACTCTGCGCGTAGTGTGTATCCATGGGGATACCAGGGAGTACCCCCTGGTTCCTGTGACGGTTTCTTATGGACGTACCTCAGTGACACAAGAGGTTGGGGTAGTAAATAGTTTAATACATGATATTATAGTGGGGCGGGACTGTCCGCTATTTCTCGAACTGTGGAACCAGGCACAGATGGGGCTGCCAGGAGAACTGGGGACACTGGGCCTGGAAGAGATGGAGTCTGAGGGGTCTAGGCCTGAAACCCCCACAACACACCCCTCTAAAACAGAGATACCTGTCACTAATAAGGATATTGCAGAGAATGTTAATTTGAATGACAATGTTTCTGTTGCAGGCCTCAATACCGAGTTGACTTCTGAGGGGGGGGAAGCCTTCCCATTACAGGTTATGCTGGGGGAGGATGATGAGGAGCTCTCCCCGTTGCAGTTCCCAGTTGAGGAGGGTGAAGGGGAAACATCCTCAAGGCCAGTGCATCCAGACCTGGACGTACCCAGGGGTGCGTTTGGCACCGCCCAGTTGCAGGATCCTACCTTGGTCAATGCTCGAGAGCAGGTTTCTGTTGTTGATGGGGTCCCACAAATACCAGGGGCAGATCAAAGGTTTCCTCATTTTGCATTAAAGGGGGATTTGGTTTATCGAGTGGCTGAAAGCCGAGAGGAAACTGTAGAGCAGTTACTGGTTCCCCAACCATATAGGCGGATGCTACTTGACCTAGCCCACAATGACGCACTGGGAGGACACTTGGGGGCAGAGAAAACGGAGGCCAGGATAACCGACCGGTTTTACTGGCCAGGGGTGAAGGCCGAGGTTAAAAGATATTGTGCATCTTGTCCCATTTGCCAGTTAACTGCCCCAGGGCCACACTATAGAAGCCCTCTGGTACCCTTGCCGATTATTGAGGTTCCATTTGAGCGGATCGCCATGGATCTCGTGGGACCACTGGTAAAGTCGGCAAGGGGGCACCAATATATATTAGTCATCCTAGACTACGCAACCAGGTATCCAGAAGCAGTTCCTTTGAGGAAAGCTTCCTCTAAGGCCATTGCCAAGGAGTTATTCCAAATGTTTTCACGAACTGGATTCCCCAGGGAGATACTTACGGACCAGGGCACCCCTTTTATGTCAAAGGTGATGGCGGACTTGTGCAGACTATTTCAGATCAAGCAGTTGCGGACGTCCGTCTATCACCCGCAGACCGATGGCCTAGTTGAGAGGTTTAATAAAACTCTAAAGTCCATGTTAAAAAGAGTGGTCCAGAAAGACGGGAAGGATTGGGATATGTTACTCCCTGCCCTCTTGTTTGCCATCCGGGAGGTTCCACAAGCGTCCACGGGCTTCTCACCGTTTGAATTAGTGTATGGACGAAGGCCCCGGGGGTTGCTTGACCTAGTCAAAGAAACATGGGAAAGTGAGTCCTCACCACACAAGACCGTGGTAGAGCATATCTCTCAAATGCGAGAGAGGGTGGCTAAGGTGATGCCGCTGGTGAGGGAGCACATGCAGAAGGCTCAGGATGCCCAAAGAAGGGTGTATAACAGATCGGCTAAAATTAGACAGTTTCAAGTAGGAGACCGGGTGGCTGTCCTAATACCCACAGTGGAGAGCAAGTTCTTGGCCAGGTGGCAAGGCCCGTTTGAGGTAATAGAAAAAGTGGGTGAGGTGAACTACAAGGTACACCAGCCAGGGAAAAGAAAACCATACCAGATCTATCACGTAAATCTGTTGAAACCCTGGAGAGACAGAGAACAGGTATCCGCTGTGGTAGCGGTACAGTCAGGGGACCATGCAGGAATCGACCTGGTGCAGGTGGCTGCTACCCTAACTAGGCCCCAAACCCAGCAAGCAAAAGAGTTTCTGCAAAGAAATAGGGACATGTTTTCAGGGTTGCCGGGTCTCACCAACGTCATCGAGCATGACATTGTGACGGAACCCTGTATAAAAATCCGGTTAAGGCCTTACCGTATCCCAGAAGCTCATAGAGTGGCAGTGTCTGAAGAGGTCAAGAGAATGCTCGAGCTTGGAGTCATCGAAGAGTCGCAGAGCGAGTGGTCGAGTCCAATCGTGTTGGTACCCAAACCCAACGGCACCCTCCGCTTCTGCAACGACTTCAGAAAACTTAATGAAATCTCCAAGTTTGATGCTTATCCAATGCCACGGGTAGATGAGCTAATTGAGAGGTTAGGTCCAGCCAGGTATATAACCACGCTAGACCTCACAAAAGGGTATTGGCAGATTCCCCTGACCAAGAAAGCCAGGGAGAAAACAGCTTTCTCTACCCCGGAAGGCCACTTCCAGTACAAAAGAATGCCATTTGGTCTACACTCTGCCCCCGCTACATTCCAAAGGGCCATGGACAAAACTTTGCGTCCACATCAACGGTATACTTCGGTTTACCTAGATGACATAGTCATTTTTAGCACTGATTGGGAGTCCCATCTTCCCCGAGTTCAGGCAGTCGTAGACTCCTTGAGAAGAGCAGGATTCACCATCAATCCGGAGAAGTGCGCGATTGGAGTAGAGGAAGCCAAGTACCTAGGGTACATTGTGGGTAGAGGACTGGTGAAGCCCCAAATGAGTAAGGTAGAAGCCATACAGAACTGGCCCCGCCCCCTATCCAAGAAGCAGGTCAGAGCGTTTTTGGGCATAGTTGGCTACTACCGGAGGTTTGTCCCCAACTTTGCCACCATTGCTGCACCATTGACGGACTTGACCAAAGGCAGAAAGTCAGTGATGGTACAGTGGAATGACGATGCCGAAAAAGCTTTCCAGAAGCTTAAGACGGCATTGTGCCGGGATCCGGTGCTTGTGGCTCCAGATTTTTCTAAGGATTTTGTAGTACAGACAGATGCTTCAAGTGAAGGGCTAGGAGCAGTCCTGTCTCAAGTGATCAATGGGGAAGAGCACCCCATAGTTTTTCTAAGTAGGAAGCTGACGGCAGCGGAGAAAAACTATGCGGTGGTGGAGCGGGAGTGTCTTGCCATCAAGTGGGCTTTAGACTCTTTACGGTATTTCCTCCTAGGTAGAAGGTTCCGCCTAGTGTCCGACCATGCCCCACTGACCTGGATGAGACAAAACAAAAACACCAATGCCAGGGTGACAAGGTGGTTCCTTTCTCTCCAGGAGTTCAATTTTGTGGTAGAGCACAGACCAGGGAGACAGCATCAGAACGCCGATGCCCTCTCCCGGGTCCATTGTATGATGTCGAGTGGTGCCTCCAACACCTCCGCGTTGAGGCAGAGGGGGGGGATATGTACAGGACGCCAAGGTTGGGTCCTGGACGGGTGCTATATAGCACCAGTATTTGGGCTGTGGTCCCTTTAAAGGAGTCGCAGCATTGCTCAGGGGGTCACCCAAAATGGGTGAGGGGTTCCGGGAGTAGCCGAGCAGGAGAGGACTGACTCGCAGTCCTCTCTAGGTTAATAATAGTTATTTGGGACCCGGAATTTGGGAGGCTCTGAAGAGATATTCGGGTGGGAAAAGAGCCTCCCTCCCTGACCACAATGATTCAGCGCACAGGGGGTTAAGGGCCTCCAGGAAGACAGCTCAAAAGACAGGAAGTAGGGAAGAGTTGTTGGTGTGAGGAGGAGTAGGTGATTTACACCTGTTAGCTGAGCTGTGTGGATGTCTGGAGGCTGCTAAAAGAACCTGCTGCAAAAACTGTATGTGTTTTCCTTAACTTTGTTTTTGTGCTGAAGATAAGCTGTTTTTTTTTTGTTATGCTGAAGATAAGCGGACTTTGTTTTTGTACTTTACCTGTGCGCTGAAGAAAGCCTTATTTTGATTTTTCTTTCAAATAAATGTCTTTTATTTTACAACTGACGGTTTATGCACTTAATCCCGTGGAGCTATTGTCCCCAAAGTTCACAATATATATATATATGTGTGTGTGTGTGTATATCCCGCTGTGTCCTGGGAACTTTGTTTCCCAAGACACAACGGGGCATTCTTGGATAGAGGTGGGGCAGCTTGGATAATGCGTCCCGGAAGTGGGTGCAGATACCTGTATTATACAGGTATCTGCACCCCCCTCCCCCCTGAAAGGTGCCAATTGTGGCACCGGAGTGGGGGAGGAATCCGATAAGCGGAAGTTTCACTTTAGGGTGGAACTCCGCTTTAATGTCATGTCGCAAATGGCTGGATTAGATGACAACAGGGCAGAAGGGCAGATACAGGGTAAGGTGGTTTTAGTGTGCTGTGCTATAGTCACACAGCACACACACACTAACTCCTGCAGATGGCTGCCTTAGATGACAACAGGGCAGCAGGGCAGATACAGGGTAAGGTGGTTTAGTGTGCTACTGCTGTGCTATACTCACACAGCACACACACACACACTAACTCCTGCAGATGGCTGGATTGGTAGAGATTAGAGAACAGCATTGAGAAGAATAAACTATCCCTGCCTATTTTTCCTCTTTCCCTACACTATTCCCCACACAGAAATGAATCACAAGCTCATATAGTGTGTACACTGTACTGTACAGTACAGTCTGTCACTGTTCCTAACGCCGGAACACACTACACGAGGCCGCCGGCGCGGCGCGGCCTTATATAGTGTGGGGCGTGTACTAAACCCCCTGAGCTATAATTGGCCACAGGCATCCTGCAACAGGCATTTTCTGACAGTGCTAAGCTCTGATCTTTGAAATAGAGGTGTTTCCTGACAGTGCTAAGCTCTGCAATACTGGCGTTTCCCGACAGTGCTAGGCTCTGACCTCTGACATAGAAGCGTTTCCTTTTAGTGCTAAGCTCTTCCATACTGGCATTTTTTGGTTTGATTTGGTTTGATTTTTTTTGCCATAATTTTGTTCAATAAAAGAAGTCCCTCCAGTATATCACATAAATTTCTGCAGCGTATTGAAGGATTGGAAGGGAAAAACAGTTACAAACAAGCTGGTTAGCGGCGATGCTTTGTTAAGATATTGAGGCTTTTATACAGTTTTATATAAAAGCAATAATTACCTTGGTAAAACACAAAAGTACCTGGAACTCCAGGATCATTCAGTGCTTGCAGGAAACTTATAGCGCATTTTCAATGTGCACATATTTAGGGTATTATTGTATTATTTACTTGACCAGCATTTGTATGTGCATTTTTGCATGCTTACCGTACCATATTTCCATTATTATATTACATATACATTGTTTACCTTCCCCTTTTAACCACTTTCAGACCGGACCAATTTGCAGCCAAAGGACCAGGCCCCTTTTTGCGATTCGGCACTGCGTCGCTTTAACTGACAATTGCGCGGTCGTGCGACGTGGCTCCCAAACAAAATTGACGTCCTTTTTTTTCCCACAAATAGAGCTTTCTTTTGGTGGTATTTGATCACCCCTGCGGTTTTTATTTTTTGCGCTATAAACAAAAATAGAGCGACAATTTTGAAAAAAATGCATTATTTTTTACTTTTTGCTATAATAAATATCCCCAAAAAATATATAAAAAAAACATTTTTTTTCCTCAGTTTAGGCCGATACGTATTCTTCTACATATTTTTGGTAAAAAAAATCGCAATAAGCGATTATTGATCGGTTTGCGCAGAAGTTATATCGTGTTTTTAAGATAGGGGATAGTTTTATAGCATTTTTATTAATAATTTTTTTTTATTAGTAATGGCGGAGATCTGCGATTTTTTTTGTGACTGCGACATTATGGCGGACACATCGGACATTTTTGACACATTTTTGGGACCATTGTCATTTTTACAGCAATTAATGCTATTTAAATGCATTAATTCCTGTATAAATGGCACTGGCAGTGAAGGGGTTAACCACAAGGGGGCAGTGTAAGGGTTAAGTATGCCTAGGGGTGTATTTCTTACTGTGGGGGGGCGTGGCTGTCAGCTAGTGAATGCTGATCTCTGCTCCAATCACAGGGAGCAGAGATCGGCGTCACTAGTTGCTAGGCAGAACGGGGAGATGCTGTTTATCTCGGCATCTCCCCGTTCAGCCTTCCTGTGAGACAATCGCGGGGGTCCCCGCGGCAATCGAGTCCGCGGGGACCGCGATCGGACCCACGGAGGTCCCGACCGGCGCGGGAGCGCGCCGCTCCCGGCGCGCTCCCGATGGCAAGGACAGGCTAAAGGAGGGACTTATATATACGCCCTCCTGCCTGTACGTGCCATTCTGTCGACGTATATCGTCGTGCGCCGGTCGGCAAGTGGTTAAAGAAAAAGTCTCATGCGCAATAAAAATTTAAAGTGTTTGTAAACGATCACCTTGTAAAACAACCCATTCAGTATAAAACAGAAATGAAAGGCAAAACATTTGTGTATAGATATAAAAAAAAATAATTATAAATACCCTTTATCCCCTTTTTTTTACAAGTGATCACATTCGCTCTGTTCTCAGCTGCATAAGAGCTGGGGGAGGAGAAGCAACAGCACACTGAGCTTCCCAGTGAAAAGATATGCAGTGGGGGTGTGTCAGGATAAGTCTGATCATTGGAGGAGAGCACAATGAGTTCCCAGCATAGCTAGAGAACTGACCACAATGTGTTTTCCTTCTTATGCCCCGTACACACGGTTGGAAATTCCGACCACAAAATCTGTTGGAATTTTTCCGACGGATTTTGTCCGACACTGGTGTTGCATACACACGGTCGGACAAAGTTGTCGGAAAATCCGATCATTCTGAACGTGGTGACGTTTGTTGCGTACGACGGAACTACGTAGAGGCTAGTAGCCAATAGGTTTGGTCTCCTAATTTGATCTGAGCATGCGTGGCACTTTGTCCGTAGGAATTCTCTACACACGATTGGAAAAAGTCAGATCGGATTTTGTTGTCGGAATATTTGAGAGCAGGATCTAAATTTTTTTCCGTCGGAAATTCCAACGGAAAAAGTCCGATGGAGCCCACACACGGGCGGATTTTCCGACAACATGGTCCGATCGGACATTTTCCGTCAGAATTTCCGACCGTGTGTACGGGGCATTAGTGTGGTCAGTTTTAAATAGGAAAGCAGAGGGACTAACAGGAAACAGGGCCGTTCTTAAGGCAGGACAAAAGGGGCAGCTGCCCTGGGCCCTGTCATTGTTGTGGGGCCCAAAGCAGCTGCCTCATACTTGCCAACTATCCTGGTTTAAATTCCCTATTTCCCTTGAGGTTTTAGTCCTGTGCTGTGTCCCAATATCTCAGTGTGAAGTGCTGCTACTAATGCTGCCCAGCTCTGCCCTATTGTGTACAGATGACTCACCTGCAGACCCTGTGTTTACATGTAAATTACCGGCATTCATATGTAAATAGCAGCAGTATTTATATGTAAATAGCGGAGGCATTGATATGTATATCATGCCCCCCTGAGGTCATATCCACAGTAAACTCTAGCAACCAATCAACAAGCAGAAACCATGTGCTGTAACCTCTAGCAACTAATCAGTGAGCCGTAAGGTGTGCTGTAACCTCTAGCAACCAGTCAGTGAGCGGTAATGATACACTGTAACCTCTAGCAACCAGTCAGTGAGCGGTAATGATACACTGTAACCTCTAGCAACCAGTCAGTGAGCGGTAATGATACACTGTAACCTCTGCCAACCAGTCAGTAAGTGGTAATGATACACGGTAACCTCTGCCAACCAATCGCAATAGCTGCCTGAACTGATTCAGTAAACAGATTTTGAGTCTAGCTGCTATTTATTTTATGTCTCAGAGCAGGTGGAGAGCGAAACTGCATGGGGGGGGGGGGGGGGGGGCGAAAATTTTTGCCCAGGGTCCAAACAATATTAAAGACGGCCCTGACAGGAACGCCGGGCATTTCACATAAAGGAAGCAATACAAAGAGAACAGGAGACTTTCTCATACAAGTACATGCTACAGCAGGCACACATCGGGGATATGAAGTGTTGGGGTAACAAATGCTTTTAACCACTTGCCTACAGGGCAATTTTACCCCCCTTCCTGCCCAGGCCAATTTTTTACTGCAGAAGTCAATCAGCTGCTGTCAGCAGTAGTCTAATCAGTGGCGCCTCCCCCCTCCATGCGTTCGCCCCCCCTGATCTACATATCAGGGCATCAGAATGTGGATTCCAATGTGGCGTAGTATTTTTTTTTGAAGCACCTGATTAGAGCCTGAGGCTCTAATAGGCTTCAAAAAAGGGTGGGCTCGGAGCGCAGAGCACTGTGCTCCGATCTCACCCTGTTGTGTGACGATAGCGAATGAATTTTCAAACTAAAGTTCATCCCCGGCAATAAGGAGGCAGGTTGATGGGGGTGGGGGGGGTGGGGTGGTTGCTGTCTCAGTGCCACGCCGCTAGGGGGGTGTGTTGTTTGAATGCCGCCCCCCCCCCCCCCCCCCCCCCCCCCAAAAGAAGAAGCCACCACTGAGTCTGATCATTGGAGGAGAGCAGGCTGAGTTCCCAGCATAGCTAGAGAACTGACCACTCTGTGCACTCCTACAAAGAGATCAGGAGACTTTCTCATACAAGTACATGGTACAGCAGGCACATATTAGGAATATCAAGTCTTGGGGGTAAAAAAACAGGTGGTTTATGCCATAATGTGGTCATATGCAGTGCATATTAGCACACCTTGGCAGGCTTACCTGTCATACAGTGGCCTCCAGCGTTGTGCTGTCACTGCTCCTGCTGGTCCTGGGTGCGTCCATCTTCACCCAGTCTTCCTTCCGGGTTTTCTATGTTCAGCTGCTTAAATGGCCAGGCTGAGATGACGTCCCTGCCTAGCGCATGCATATCATCATGGCACAGAGCAGTGCTGCAAATGTATAATGAGCTGTGCATGCACGGCTTAGTATACATGACAGCTGACAGGCATGGGGAATCATTTATGACCTATACAGACGGTCTCTTCTGTCATCAAAACCCTACCTCTCAGCAATTTTAAATATGAATTTAATACCACTTTAACCACTTGACCTACGGAAGATTTACCCCCCTTCATGACCAGGCCGCTTTTTGTGATATGGCACTGTGTTATTTTAACTGACATTTATGGTCTAGAGCCCTACGGACGACATGAGTAAAGATGACATATAGGAACAACACAAAACTCACCAACATGAAATAGACCTGAAAGTGTGCCTTGGTCTACCGTATGGTACGCCAAAATAAGGGGGCATACCCTAGATAAGGAATGATAAGAAGTAGTTATGGAATAATGTGGAATGAGTATTCAGTCTGAGGTAAGAATACTTGGAAGAGGCTTTTAAAAGGGGAGGGTGGGCGGGTATCACGCACAGGAAACCGACAAAGACCGGCGGCCTTTGGGCTGCTTAAATACCCTCCGGGCTCCTCCCATAACTTCAGGCCGGTACCCGGCCTTCCAATTTATGGTCTAGAGCCCTACGGACGACATGAGTAAAGATGACATATAGGAACAACACAAAACTCACCAACATGAAATAGACCTGAAAGTGTGCCTTGGTCTACCGTATGGTACACCAAAATAAGGGGGCAAAAACCTTCAGGTAGGGGATAATTATTTATTAAGGTAATGTCACTGAGTAAGACGAGCAAAGGCCTGAGCCATCTCTAACTGTGGGTTAGGAATGTAGCGAGAGAAGCAGGCCGATTCCGCCGACCCAGTTCCTTGATCACATGGTCCGGAACCCCCTGTCTTGAGGCCGTCGTGGCCGCCCCAATCCGGAATGAATGCCCGGAGTACTGGCTGGGGTCCAACTGAAGATTGCCGAGAAGGACCCGGACATGTTCCGCGCACTGCGACGAGTTGAGGGGTTATACCGGAAAGGGTAGAAGCGGACTGGACCCTGGGCGGTCGGATAGCAGTGCCGTCAAGCGGTTTAACACGGCAACTGGGCACCAGTTGTTGTGAGTCCTGTACAGGTGAACATCTACTCCGGAACCTCGCTGCTGAGTTTTGGATGTCGCCAAGTGAAGGACGTAGTGATCCTGGTGGCGGCAGAGACTACTTCTATGCAAGGCTGGACCGGCTGGGTGGCTGCGAGTGAACTCGCTGGCCGTAGAAACCCACAAAACGCCATGTGTATCGCAGCCTGCAGGACGGTGCTGAGGAGGAGACCGAAAGGGGACCTATCCAGGATGTCAGACATTCCCTTGAAGATCTCCCCCGTGGTAGGCAGCCGCTTCGGGCTGACTGGCGGCTGGTGTTTCTGCACTCCCCGTAGTAGAGCCCTCACTGCGTGGCAGGAGAACACCGAAGGCCTCGCGGGGTCTTGAAGCGACAAGTAGAGCGGCACCCCGGCCACGTACTGGCGTATCGTGCTGTGTGACAGTGCTAGGTGAGAATGAGAATAAGCGCTGAGTTAAATTTCCCTGGAATGAATGGGCAGAAAACATTGAACTGATGCTGTAGGGATAGCTGGACCAGTCTGCGGAGGAAGGACATGACGGGCCTGGATTTAGGCCTGCCCTTGCTGCTGATCTTGGCTGAGGCTTGATTGTCTGTCGTGAAAGCCACAGTCTGTCCAGACCAATGGTGACCCCATAGGTGAGCGGCTGCTACGATGGGGAAGAGCTCAAAGAGGGCTGACGTGGTAGTGAAGCCTGGTGTGGCTAGTAATTGAGGAGGCCAAGGGGCGGCGAACCACAAATGGCCAAGAATGGCGGCGCATCCTGTGGATGTCGCCGCATCGGTCACCACCTGAGGTGACTGCGTGGACACGACTGGGATGAACAGGGACACACCGTTCCAATTACCAAGAAAGTGTTCCCCCATGGCCAGATCTGCCCTGGCTGCCCAAGGGCTACTCTTAGACCCGAAGGTCAAATTGGTCGCGAAACAATATCGCTCCCTCCACTTGACGAGGGGACGAGCGAGTTGAGACTGGGAGCGACGGAAGAATGAGGCGCTGACAGATCACACACCAGACGTTTTTATTTGGAAAAATATTCCCTGTACAAGCCCGATAGGGCTAACCCTCCAGATGTTAAAGGGAGACTGACTGAATGGGCCTATCAAGAAGTCCCGATCCAACTCCGTCTGCAGAAGGACGTCAATCGCTGGCTCATCTGTTGCTGCTGAGCGTAGGTTCGGACATTCGTGGGTGGAGTGGGGCAGGGTGATGAGCCCGGTATGAAACCCATCGGTGAAACCCCGAATGAGGTAGCTGGCGAGTGACGGAGTGGGGTGTGAGGTCAAGTAAACCCCGAGCCAAAGGGCATTGACCCGGCTTAGTCGTGGTTCTTCTGTTTGACCTCACATAGAATCCTGGGGTGCGCCCTCTGGCATAGGGTGCAAACGTGCAAGAGCCGGCACTGGCTGAAATTGCAGGAGCCGTAATTGAAATTGTTGCAAATGGCGGCTCCCCCAACCATCCGCACCGGACGTCCCAACTTGTCCACCTTTTGCCCTTGCGCCGGGGCCTGCTGAGCCTGGCTCGTGCTGGTAGAGGCCGTGCTAGCTATCGGATGGACAGAGGCTATGTTGGCACACCAGACCGTGGTGTGGGACGCTGACTGACAGACAGCACATAGCGGGGAGCGAAGACCCGCGAAGTGGCGACAGAACAACTCCGTGTCCACTACGCTCCAGTCCGTTGTCAAATGAAACTGTGAGAATCTGGCTGCGGCTTTGGCCGAGAAGGACCGATGATAGTCGTAGAACGCTGAGCCACCGTATTTGTGGCCCAGGTCTACGATCAAATGGAGGTAGAGGTCCAGCTCTTCCCGTCTGCCGGGGGAGGCTGAGCACAGCACGTCCCTAAACATGCCGAAAGCGAGCGTGAACTCGGGCACCGTGAGCTTTCTGTTGAGCCTCGGATCCTTCGCTTTCAAAACCACCGAGACGTCCCCCCAGGTGTAGGCCTTGTTCTCGGCCAAGTCATGGACCGAGATCATGAGTGAGGCCAGGTTAACGTCTCTGCCCTCTAAAATGTCCTTCCTTACGCTGGGTGGCACCAGGTGGGAAGGGTGAACGGTAGTCGTGGCAAGCTCACTACCTGCGGCCGGTGCACTGATGGCTGGGACCACCGCAGGGTCCGGAACCGTGGCAGCCGGGCTAGTCTCTAGACGAGACACCCTGTCCTGGACCTCAACGATTGAGGAAGACAGGGAAGACACGAGGGTGTGTAGCTGAGCGACGGCGGCTGAAATCGATTCCAGAGACGCCTGCTGGCTGCTGGGGCTTGCTGCGCCCGGTGGTGGGAAGAGGAGCCTGAATAGCTCCGCCTTCCTGGCCGCGGCCGAGAAGGGTATCCCTCTGCGTCTCAGCTCGGCGGACAGCCTGGGAATTGTCCATGCCCTAAGGGACTGGACACTGCCAGCCTCGGAGGCTGATGCCGGAGATAGCGGGGTGGTGAGGTCATCGCTGCCGACTGATGACATGGCGGCTGCCAAGACCCGTTACTTAGTAGACTGGTCACGTGTCTGCAGGCTGGGCCTATAAAGAGGTGACAAGCAATGAGTTTGAATGTGTCACCTATGATCTACGTACCTGCCATGAGAAAGCAGGAGCCCCTCGTGCCCCAGCGTTTTTTTTTTTTTTTTTTACCTGCTGGAACCCTGATGAAGCTGGTGCAGGTGGACCTACTGAATCCGACTGACCTGAGGGAGTGTGAGAGAAAGTACCTATTGAGAGCCTAAACTGCTGCCGTCCAGAGCGACGGAACCCAACGTAGATGATAACAACAGGCGATAGTGACTTAAGTCGACTGCCGAGACCGCTGTGGGATCAAATGACAGATGACAACACGAATGACTGACTTGACATGTTGCCTTAACTGAACGAACTTCCCGTGACAGGGCCCGGCCTGTTCGTACCGTATGGGGGTGCCTGTGAGCCGGACTCTGGAGCACGTACAGGAATGAGGCAACCGTGACACGAGGCTAACTGCCTGGGTATTGCTGAGGCCGAACTGTGACATCCAGCTGCCACCGGGTCCGACTCCAAGCTCCCTTTTTTTTTTTTTTCTTTTCTGTAGAAATGCGGCCGGCGCGAATTCGTACAGGCAGGTGACCAATTAACGCCGGGGCGTGGTACGGTGACACAGAAATGATATAACATGACAAGGACAAGAGTCGAAGTCTCTTTTTTTTTTTTTTTTTTTTTTTGCGACTCCGCCCCTGGCGCATGTATTGAAATGAGGCCGGGCCTAGGGCACGCCGACACGAATTAGTGCGAGGTAGTGACTGCATTCATGCCGGGCGTGGTAAGGTGACTGAAATGCGATACCATGACAGGGGCAAGAATCAGGAATGTACGCAAACCAGTGATGCGATTCCGCCCTTGGCGCATGTATTGAAATGAGGCCGGGCCTAGGGCACGCCGACACGAATTAGTGCGAGGTAGTGACTGCATTCATGCCGGGCGTGGTAAGGTGACTGAAATGCGATACCATGACAGGGGCAAGAATCAGGAATGTACGCAACCAGTGATGCGATTCCGCCCTTGGCGCATGTATTGAAATGAGGCCGGCCTGGGGCACGCCGACACGAATTAGTGCGAGGTAGTGACTGCATTCATGCCGGGCGTGGTAAGGTGACAGAAATGAGATACCATGACAGGGGCAAGAATCAGGAATGTGCGCAAACCAGTGATGCGATTCCGCCCTTGGCGCATGTATTGAAATGAGGCCGGCCTGGGGCACGCCGACACGAATTAGTGCGAGGTAGTGACTGCATTCATGCCGGGCGTGGTAAGGTGACAGAAATGATATACCATGACAGGGGCAAGAATCAAGAATGTACGCAACCAGTGATGTGATTCCGCCCTTGGCGCATGTATCGAAATGAGGCCGGGTAGTCGTGCATCTGGATCGCCCCGATCGGAGCATGTATGGATGCGACCGGACCAGGATCGAAGCGATGGCATAAACGCCCTGTTTAACTGATGCGAAATGATTTAGCATGACCGAATGGCCTGATACGTTAGCCATGTTTGAAATGATGAAATGATTGTCATGCTAACACGTGAAATGTTTCGACACGGTCGAAGTGATTCGTACAATTGTATGCCAACAGTGCTTCGGAATGTGAATAGCGATTTGGTACGCTCGCTGGCGCCACTGATTCGAATAATGGCAGGACATGAACGATGCGTGTGAGTGCGAACGGCACCCGTGCGTGAGTCGTGTTTGAACGATTCGAAGACTGCGTAGCACGACCGCGTAAGGGAACCCCTTGAGTGCCGGATGCGGCATCGGTCGGAGTGTTTCGTGGCGGCGGCCCTGAATGTGCGTGCCGCTAGATGGCTCCCGATCGTGTACAACCAAAAACGAGCGAGTAAGTGTTTAGGTTTCGAGACAAGCAGCGCGTGGTTCGTGAGCTACGCAGACCACAGTTTAGTGACATGATAAGCAGTGCATGAGAACGTAAAACATGGGAGCCGAAGCCCTACCTGCGACAGCCGAACCAGACTCTTTGAACGAACTGCGACTCGGCGACACGAGTGCGACACGAAGGGACAACACGACTTACGAACACGGAACGCGGGACTGCAACAAGAGGAGACGGACAGACGAAAACGGAGCTCACGAACCGGCACCAACAGCGCTTGTCACGAACGAGTCGGTCCTAGATGTCTGACGTATCAGATATCACGCACAGGAAACCGACAAAGACCGGCGGCCTTTGGGCGGCTTAAATACCCTCCGGGCTCCTCCCATAACTTCAGGCCGGTACCCGGCCTTCCAATTTGTGCAGTCATGCAACACTTTACCCAAATAAAGTTTATGTGCTTTTTATTCCCACAAATTAGACATGTGAAATTCGTTTTGTTTTTTTTCGTTTTTCGTTATTTTCGTTCGTTCGTTTTCGTACGAATGAACGAATCGTTCGAATCGTACGAATCCGATTAACGAATCATTCGAATCGAACGAATCTGAAAAACAACGAAAATCCGAAAAAAACAAATTAGAAACAACGAATGTACTAATGAAGAAAATCCGAAAAACGAACGAAAAAATTCGGACATTCGTAACTTTTTTTTTTTTGTTGAATTGGTAATTTTCCATGTCCCTTACAATGGCGCTGCTTAACGTGCTTCGAATGGATTGAACAAAAAAATTCCTACATTCGTAACTTTTTTTCGATTCGTAACTTTTTTTTTCGATTCGTAACTTTTTTTTTTTTTTCGATTCGTAATTTTCCGTGTCTCGTTGCTTAACATGCTTCGATTCGAATGGATTGAACAAAAAAATTCGTACATTCGTAACTTTTTTTCGATTCGTAACTTTTTTTTTTCCGATTCGTAACTTTTTTTTTCGATTCGTAAATTATTAAAATGTAATAACAGCATACACATTACATAAAATTATGAATTATGCTCCGATTACGAATCTACGAATGTTACGAATGTACAAATAAATACGAATGCGTCCGAAAATTAAACTAACGAAAAAACGAATCAACAAAAAAATAACTGTTACGAATGTGCGATTTGTTACGAATACGAACACCGATGACTTACGAATGTACGAATCGTTACGAATCAACGGAAACGAAAAAAACGAAACGAAAAAAAAAAACGATTTTTTTTCGGAAACGAAAAAAACGAAACGAAAATAAGCAACTTTTTTTGTTGTGCACATGTCTACCACAAATAGATCTTTCTTTTAGTGTTTTTTGATCTTGGCTGGGTTTTTTATTTTTTGCGCTATTGACAAAAAAATACCAACAATTAAAAAAAATAAAACAACAATATTTTTCACTTTCTGTTATAAAACATATCCAATAAAAATAAAAAAAAATCAAATGTCTTCCTAAATTTAGGCCAATATGTATTCTGCTACATGTTTTGGAAAAAGAAAAATCCCAATAAGCGTTACAATGTCTGCAAACTTTGGGATTGATATATATATATATATATATATATATATATATATATATATATGTGTGTGTGTGTGTATATATATATATATATATATATATATATATATATATATGTGTGTGTGTGTGTGTATATATATATATATATATATATATATATATATATATATACATGTAGTATAGTAAAAAAATAAGTAAAACCCAAAATCAATAAATAAATATAAATTATATATATATATATATATATATATATATGTGTGTGTATGTATGTATGTGTGATATATATATATATATATATATATATATATATATATATATATAAAGTAATTTATATTTATTTATTTATTTATTTTTTACTAGTAATGGCGGCGATCAGTGAATTATAGCGGGACTGTGATATTGCGGCGGACATTTGGACACTAACTGACACTTTTGACACTTTTTGGGAAGCAGTGGCACTGATACACTAAAAATATACACTGTCACTGTACTAATGACACTAGCTGGGAAGGGATTAATATCTCAGGGTAATAAAGGGGTTAACAAGTGTATATGTGTGTAATGTGTGCTGATTCAGTTAGCGATTTATAGCTGGACTGCGATATTGCGGAGGACACTGACACTTTGTGGGAAACAGTGACACTAATACAGTGATCAGTGCTAAAAATATACACTGTCACTGTACTAATGACACTGGCTGGGAACATCAGGGGTGTTCAAAGGGTTAAATGTGTGCCTAGACAGTGTTTTGGTATACATTGTGTACTATTTGCAGGAACACAGAATCCATCCCTCCCCCTGTCAGAACGGCGATCTGCCTTGTTTACATAGGCAGATCGCCGCTCTGTGTTCTTTACCAAGGATCGGCAGGTGCCGGAGGACATCGAGTTCCTGGCACCTGCAGATCGGCTTCTGCTGTGAATATTCACAGCAGAAGCGGTGCACCCCCTGCTGGCGGAAATGCCAAAGCATGTATATATATGCGATCCAGTGCACAGTTTCCGCCTTGTAGCAGTGAAACTACTAGGGTGGTCAGCAGGTGGTTAAGAAGAATTTTAGTCTAAAATATCGTAGCTAATGCATTGGACTTCTTTTTCATAGTTTCATAGTTTCATAGTTAGTAAGGTTGAATAAAGACATCAGTCCATCCAGTTCAACCTGAGTGAGTGTCTACAATTGTCCCTATCCCTGTACATTGCACACTCACATCAGTCCCTACCCTCAAGAAGCCCAAAATCCAAGGTCCCCATTCATATACTAGGGCCAATTTTTTGGACAGAAGCCAATTAACCTACCTGCATGTCTTTGGACTTCTTTTTGTGCCGTTCATGTGGCCAGATGCCAGAGCATTGGTCCATGTGATTTACCAACAGAGATTTGGGAAAGTAGAGTTTGGACAGAGTTGGACAATCAGAAGCTGAGTTTGAACACTGCTCCTTCAGGTTGGGTGAGATCATGATAAAAAGAATGGGTGTGAAACACGTGATGAAATCAGGAAGCAAATGCATTTTCATCAGGTTAAATATTCTCTGAATGTGTCCAAATAATGCCGGTGCCTGTACACCAAAAAACGTCTGCCACCTAACCTCCTTAGTAACATGCATGTATAGAAATCGGAGGGGCTAAATGATGTGGGAGATGGGGGCTTACCACCATCACTCCTCCAAAATACATGTAAGCCTTCCTAGTTTAAAGCTCCTACCTTCTTGTATTGTACACTGCAAAATGACAGGTGCTCCTACTGGTAACAATCTTTGGTATAATAAAGTGTTTCGTGTTTTTCGTCAGGAAGTACATATTTCTAATATGCTAATATCCTTCCTAGATTATCACCTTGCCCGTTCCCGGAGGAAAAGCGTCCCAGGAGGGAAACAGCCCAGTATGGACGCCCCTCCTGCCGCCCCCTTCCGACCGTCGGTGAGTACTAAGTCAATTTTCAGTAAAATAAAGCTAACCAATATGCAGATAGATATGTACAGTACGGTTTGCTGCCATACCAAGTAAGAAACATGCTGACATTTTCCTTTTTAACATAATTTGGGGCTTGCCTTTTGAGGGTTCTTGCCTCCCTCGATATATGGGGGGGGGGGGGGGGGGTTAAGGCTGAGCTCAGTGGATTTATGCATTAAAGTGGATGTAAACCCAAATTATTATTTTTTTATGTCATAATTAGGGATGAGCTGAACACCCCCAGGACCACCAGAACCTGCGAACGGACCTAAAGTTCGCGCAAACGTTAGAACCCTATTCATTACAATGGACGCGAACGTTCGAAATCTA
The DNA here is from genome assembly GCA_028564925.1 of Lithobates sylvaticus. Classification (NCBI taxonomy): domain Eukaryota; kingdom Metazoa; phylum Chordata; class Amphibia; order Anura; family Ranidae; genus Lithobates; species Lithobates sylvaticus. Next base: position 220,690,263 of record CM053033.1, read on the forward strand.
AAGTGCTAATTATAATGGCCAATATGCATGTTATTGTCATAAAACAGGTTTGGGGACCCGGGTCCTGCCCCAGGGGACATGTATCAATGCAAAAAGAAGTTTTTAAAAACTGACGTTTTTTCGGGAGCAGTCATTTTAATGATGCATTAAGTGAAAAAAAAAAAGTTAAATATTCCTTTAAATATGGTACCTGGGGGGTGTCTAAAGTATGTCTGTGAAGTGATATATGTTTCCCGTGTTTAGAACTGTCCCAGCACAAAATGACATTTGTAAAGGAAAAAAAGAAGCCATTTAAAACTGCTTGCGGCTTTAAAGCGGATCGACACCTGAAATACTGCAGCTGCTGACTTTTAATAAATGGACACCTACCTGTTCCAGGTTCCAGCGGTTTCGGCAGAAGATGACGAGCGATCGCTCATCTCTCGCTGCCCCGCCGCCATCCTCTGTCAGGGAATCAGGAAGTGAAGATGCAACGTCTTCACTGCCCGGTTCCCTACTGCGCATGCGCGAGTTGAGCTGCGCGCCTCTATTGGTCCCCGCTGTGTCCTGGGAACTTTGTTTCCCAAGACACAACGGGGCATTCTTGGATAGAGGTGGGGCAGCTTGGATAATGCGTCCCGGAAGTGGGTGCAGATACCTGTATTATACAGGTATCTGCACCCCCCTCCCCCCTGAAAGGTGCCAATTGTGGCACCGGAGTGGGGGAGGAATCCGATAAGCGGAAGTTTCACTTTAGGGTGGAACTCCGCTTTAATGTCATGTCGCAAATGGCTGGATTAGATGACAACAGGGCAGAAGGGCAGATACAGGGTAAGGTGGTTTTAGTGTGCTGTGCTATAGTCACACAGCACACACACACTAACTCCTGCAGATGGCTGCCTTAGATGACAACAGGGCAGCAGGGCAGATACAGGGTAAGGTGGTTTAGTGTGCTACTGCTGTGCTATACTCACACAGCACACACACACACACTAACTCCTGCAGATGGCTGGATTGGTAGAGATTAGAGAACAGCATTGAGAAGAATAAACTATCCCTGCCTATTTTTCCTCTTTCCCTACACTATTCCCCACACAGAAATGAATCACAAGCTCATATAGTGTGTACACTGTACTGTACAGTACAGTCTGTCACTGTTCCTAACGCCGGAACACACTACACGAGGCCGCCGGCGCGGCGCGGCCTTATATAGTGTGGGGCGTGTACTAAACCCCCTGAGCTATAATTGGCCACAGGCATCCTGCCTGTGGCCAATTATTGCTCTCCTCACTGCTGGCTCTATGATTGGCCAAGCATGCGGGGTCACAGTGCATGCTTGGCCAATCATCAGCCAGCAATACACTGCGACTGCCGCAGTGCATTGTGGACCGTTCGCATCACACGAATTTGATGCGAACGGCCCTCAGAGTTCTGGTTTTGACGAGCGGACGAACGGCCGATGTTCGATTCGAACACCAGCCCATCCCTAGTCATAATGTAGAGAATAAGATTTCCTTTCATTTGAGCCCAGTCTTGCCACACAGATTTACTCGAGGCCTGAGCAATCCTCTTTTATTGTTCAGTTAGAAAAATCTTGACAAAGTCTTGGAAACTTTGTCAAAAACGCCCCCTTGCTGTGAGTGACAGGTGATTTACATATCTCATGCAATAGCCTGACCGGACTCGCAGGGGTCCCGACCGGCGCGCGCCCGATGGCACGGCAGCATCTTAAAGGGGACGTACCTGTACGCCTTTTACCTGTCCGTGCCATTCTATCGACGTACATCGTCGTGCGCCGGTCGGGAAGCGGTTAAGGTGAAAAACCTCCTGTGATGCAGCCCCCCCCCAGAGCCCCCCTTTTACTTACCTGAACCCGATCTTTCCAGCGATGGGGGCGAGTACACCAGCTCCAGCCGAGCTCCTGATTGGATAGATTGATAGCACAGGGTGGCCCGAGCCTCCTCTTTTGGGCTCCCTCAGCGACACTCCTGGCTCCTCTTCTCGAGTGCCCTGTTGGAGAGCCACTCTCCCGTGTCCTGCTGCTGCATCCATTGACACAGACAGCAGGACTCGACCCCACCCCTGACTCCCACAACATTGGATTTGATTGAAAGCAGCGGGAGCCAATGGCTGTCATTGGCTCCTGCTGCTGTCAATCAAATCCAATGACGCAGAAGGCGGGGTCGGGTCCTGCTGTATGTGTCAATGGATGCAGCAGCAGGACACGGGAGAGCGGCTCTCCAACGGGGGACACAAGAAGAGGAGGAGCCAGGAGTGTTGCTGAGGGAGCCCAAAAGAGGAGGATCGGGGCCACTCTGTGCAAAACCAACTGCACAGATGAGGTAAGTATGACATGTTTGTTTTTTAAAGAACCTTTACATATCCTTTAAGGGAGGTTATTCTTTTTTATACCCCCTGTAAATGTGTCATGGCTGAGCAGAGGACATTGTCCGGTCGGTGTGCCCAGCCTAATGACCATTGGCATGTGTGGGCAGCATAACTAGTTAGCTGGGATTCTATATTTAGCGCACTTTCGAAAAAAATAAAAAAATAAATGAACAAGCGTGTTTAAACGGACTAAATGAATATTTATGGTATATTAAGTAGATGCACGGACAGGATGCAGCTCTCCCACATGTAACCAGTTATAGTTAGAGATTCTCCAGAGAATGCCGGGCATCTGTTACAGCAAACCCCTACGCCTGTATAAGAGCTCCGAGACGGGGAAAGTGGCTGCGTTCCCCACGGCAACCAAATTGTTGGCTTTCATTGTAAATCAGGTTGGTTGCCATGGACATCGCAGTTTCTCTCCTTTGCATGTGTTTTTAATGCGACTAAAAGTGTATTATCCAAAATGAATGTAATGTTTAGCTACAGTAATATCTAAAGGGTTGATTAAAATAATAATCCAGGGAATTAACTGATTACTACGAGGGATCAAAGGGGAGTTGTTTTCCTTTTTAACATAATTTGGGGCATGCCTTGTCTTCCTCGAGATCGGCGAGGGGGTTTAAGGATGAGCTCAGTGGATTTATGTCTTCTTTCTTCCTAAACAATTCTAATGCCGTGTACACACGATCGGATTTTGTCGGATTTTTTGGACATATGCCACTATGTCAAAGCTTAGCACTGCCAGAATATTCCACTATGTCAAAGCTTAGCACTGTCAGAAAACGCCACTATGTCAAAGCTTAGCACTGTCAGAATTTTCCACTATGTCAAAGCTTAGCACTGTCAGAAAACGCCACTATGTCAAAGCTTAGCACTGTCAGAAAACGCCACTATGTCAAAGCTTAGCACTGTCAGAATATGCCACTATGTCAAAGCTTAGCACTGTCAGAATACGCCACTATGTCAAAGCTTAGCACTGTCAGAATACGCCACTATGTCAAAGCTTAGCACTGTCAGAATATGCCACTATGTCAAAGCTTAGCACTGTCAGAATATGCCATTCATTCTTGTCAAAACGCCTTATGTGTAACCCATAGCTCCTAAACCAGTGTGTGATCTAGGAATCCAATCTTGGGCATCAGTAGAAGTTGAGAGCAGTAGACAACGTACAGAGTGCCAGCTCAGATCTCTTACCTGCGCATATCAATGTGAAATATAGGAAGGTGTGTTGTTTTAATTGTGAGATGTGGTGGGTGTGCCAAAACTTGTGGTTTGCATATGGCACAGAAGGTATTTTACAAGAATGAAAGGTATGAGTAGGGTGCTTGTTATCATAGGTATCTTAAATGGACAATTCCACCATAACGTTTAAAATGTTGGTTGTATTGCCCTCTATCTTTCTAGTTATTTATCTGTTCTTTGTTTTTGAGAATCCCTCGGGGAGAATGATGGCATTATGTGGTTTTGCAATAGCTGCTGCTGTTGGGATACACTGGGAATTCTGATATCTCACCAATGGCACCTCTGAGAGATACGATGTCAAAAGGGATTCAACTTGTCTGATGTTATACAAAACTGAATTTTTCGTTTTGGGTGGACAGGACAATGGTGACTGGTTCACTTTATGCTGATCGGGGTATGCTGAGCTATAAAACAGAATGGGTACAAGCAGGGGCGCACTGACAAATGGGGCCCACGGGCAATAGGAGATTATGGGGCCCCCCAGGCAATCAGAAATTATGGGGATACACAGTATACAATCAAACAGTATACACGTTCATGTACACACAGTATACACAGACATGTTTCTATTGGCTGAGAAGATACTGGAGAGGTGGGGCAGCTATAATCTCAGGATTTTTTGACCAAAAGGATGTCGGTAACGGACATTTCAGAGACAGATGTAATAAAAACACAGATTTTTACACACTGTCCTTGGTTTTTACTGAGGCCGGCAACCCTGATGGGGCCCCCCAGTGGCCTGGGGCCCTTGGGCAGTGCCTGAGGGGCCGAATGGTCAGTCAGCCCCTGGGTACAAGATGTATGGGCCTCTGACCAGTGCTTAGTACTGAGGGGTCAATTCACAAAATTGACTGCATGCATTCTGTCGCTTCACTGTGTGTTATTTTCGTCAATTGTTCAGAAATATCACATTGGGTAATTTATAAAAGGAGATACCACATTCAGTATTTCTTTCTGTATTTTTCCATTTATTACTATAAAAACGTACAGAAAAAAATCAATGCCACTATTTGATAGCTCAGCAGTTTTGGAAAATGTTGGAGCTTAACATTGTCAGTAAGTGCCACTGTGGCAGAGCCTGGCACTGTCAGGAATCCCCACTAATACAGAGCTTAGCAATGTAAGGAAACTCCTCTATGTTCAAGGTCAGAGCTCAGCACTGTCAGAAAATGCCACTATGGCCGAGCTTAGCACTGTAAGGAAACGCCACTATGGCCGAGCTTAGCACTGTAAGGAAACACCACTATGGCAGAGCTTAGCACTGTCAGAAAACACCACTATGGCAGAGCTTAGCACTGTAAGGAAACACCACTATGGCAGAGCTTAGCACTGTCAGAAAACACCACTATGGCAGAGCTTAGCACTGTCAGGAAACGCTTCTATGTCAGAGGTCAGAGGTTAGAACTGTCAGGAAATACAACTATGTCAGAGCTTAGCACTATAAGGAAACGCCACTATGGCAGAGGTCAGAGCTTAGCACTGTCAGGAATCCCCACTAATACAGAGCTTAGCAATGTATGGAAACTCCTCTATGTTCAAGGTCAGAACTCAGCACTGTCAGAAAACGCCACTATGGCAGAGCTTAGCAGTTTACGGAAACACCACTATGGCAGAGCTTAGCACTGTAAGGAAACACCACTATGGCAGAGCTTAGCAGTTTACGGAAACACCACTATGGCAGAGCTTAGCACTGTAAGGAAACACCACTATGGCAGAGGTCAGAGCTTAGCACTGTCAAAAAAATGCCAGTATGGCAGAGCTTAGCACTAAAACGAAACACCTCTGTCAGAGGTCAGAGCCTAGCACTGTCAGGAAACGCCAGTATGGCAGAGCTTATTAATGTAAAAAAACACCATTATGGCAGAGCTTAGCACTGTCAGAAAATGCCACTATGGCAGAGCTTAGCACTGTAAGGAAATGCTTCTATGTCAGAGGTCGGAGCTTAGCACTGTCAGAAACCGCCAGTATAGATTAGCATTCTTAGAAAACACCCCTATGGCAGAGCTTAGCACTGTAAGCAAACGCTACTATGGCAGAGCTTAGCACTGTCAGGAAATGCCACTATGGCAGAGTTTATTACTGTCAGAAAACACCAATAGGGCAGAGCTTATCACTGTAAAGCCCCATACACACGGTCGGATTTTCCGATGGATTCTGTCCTATCGGACAATGTTGTCGGAAATTCCGACCGTGTGTATGCACCATCGGACATTTTCCATCGGATTGTCAGACGGACAAAGTTGTATCTCCTGCTCTATAAATTTTCCGACAACAAAGTTCGATCACACCAATTCCGATCGTGTGTAGCGAATTCCGACGGACAAAGTGCCACGCATGCTCAGATCACATTACAAGACCAAAGCTATTGGCTAATAGCCTCTACGTAGTCCCGTCGTACGCAACGAACGTCACCACGTTCAGAATGATTGGATTTTCCGACAACTTTGTCCGACCGTGTGTATGCAACACCAGTGTAGGACTAAATCCGTCGGACCAAATCCGATGGATTTGGTGGTCGGATTTTCCGACCGTGTGTATGGGGCTTTAGGAAACGCTTCTATGTCAGAGGTTCGTCGTTAGTCAGGAAATACCAATATGGCAGAGCTTAGCATTGTAAGCAAATGCATCTATGTCAGAGTTTAGCACTATCAAAAAATGCCAGTATGGAAGAGCTTAGCACTAAAAGGAAACGCTTCTATGTCAGAGGTCAGAGCCTAGCACTGTCGGGAAACGCCAGTATTGCAGAGCTTAGCACTGTCAGGAAACACCTCTATTTCAAAGATCAGAGCTTAGCACTGTCAGAAAATGCCAGTATGGTAGAGCTTAGCATGGTCAGGAAATGCCAGTATGGCAGAGCTTAGCATGGTCAGGAAACACCACTGTGGCAGAGCTTAGCACTGTCAGAAAATGCCACTATGTTAGAGCTTAGCATTGGCAGAAAATGCCATTATGCCAAAGCTTAGCACTGTCAGGAAACACATCTATATCAGAGCTTGGCACAGTCAGAAAACGCCACTTTGGCAGCGCCCAGTTAATGTCAAGTGTTCGTAAACCTCACGCCACATCGAATGTATGTAAACATCAATGAGTATATTGAACCAATTAGCACTACTTTAAATTATCACTGACTTCTGCCTGAAGAGTTCTATGACGTGTCTATTGGAAAAAAAGCAGGAGAGAGAAATAAATGAAAATATGTCAATTTCAAATCTATGTGACATTTATGTGTGAAAATTAAACATTTTCACAAGAAAGTGAGAAAAAGTAACGAATGCATCCTAAATCTCCTAAGCTGTCCACTGACACGCATCAGTTTTGCAAATATAAAAGTATAATTTTTTCCAAAAACACTTTGATTTATTTCCACTTACTGTAAAAAAGTAAAGGCGGCCATACATGGATCGATTCAACCCCTGTATGGGCAGGCTGATGGTATTAAAATCGATCCATCAATCGACTTGGGTATAACAAGCATGTTGTATTTTTTACATTTGATTACTGCTGGCAGTTATAGCCGCTAGCAGTCATCATTGTGTTCTGCCTGCCAGGATGGCTTCCCGCGACACCCTCGTGGAAGGCATTTTGCCTTCAACACTGACTGTGTTGATGGGGGAATCAAGCTATTTTCTTTCCTTCCACCCAGTGGCGGCTGGTGTTATTTTTTTTTTTGGGGGGGGTGGCTGTTTGCGGCTGGCGGCGCAGCACTACCACCCCCCCTGGCGGCTGCACGCATGGCACTAGTGAACCCCCCCCGTTGTCTGCCAGTCGCTCCTTACCCCATCTAGGTGGCGGGGTGCGGGCAGCTGCTCTGGTGTCTCCTCCAGCACGGCGGGCTGGGCCCCATCTAGGTGACGGTTGTGAGGTGCGGGCAGCTGCTCCTGTAGCTCCTCCAGCACGGAGGGCGGGCCCCATCTAGGTGACGGTTGTGAGGTGCGGGCAGCTGCTCTTGTGTCTCCTCCAGCACGACAGGTGGGCCCTATCTAGGTGACGGTTGTGAGGTATGGGCAGCTGCTCCTGTAGCTCCTCCAGCACGACGGGCGGGCCCCACTAGGTGACGGTTGTGAGGTGCAGGCAGCTGCTCTTGTGTCTCCTCCAGCACGGCGGGCGGGCCCCATCTAGGTGACGGTTGTGAGGTGCGGGCAGCTGCTCCTGTGTCTCCTCCAGCACGGCGGGCAGCCCCCATCTAGGTGACGGTTGTGAGGTATGGGCAGCTGCTCCTGTAGCCCCTACAGCACGGCGGGGCGGGCCCCATCTAGGTGACTGTTGTGAGGTGCGGGCAGCTGCTCCTGTAGCTCCTCCAGCACGGCGGGCGGGCCCCATCTAGGTGACGGTTGTGAGGTATGGGCAGCTGCTCCTGTAGCTCCTCCAGCACGGTGGGCGGGCCCCATCTAGGTGACGGTTGTGAGGTGCGGGCAGCTGCTCCGGTGTCTCCTCCAGCACGGCGGGCGGGCCCCATCTAGGTGACGGTTGTGAGGTGCGAGCAGCTGCTCCTGTAGCTCCTCCAGCACGGTGGGCGGGCCCCATCTAGGTGACGGTTGTGAGGTGCGGGCAGCTGCTCCTGTGTCTCCTCCAGCACGACGGGCGGGCCCCATCTAGGTGACGGTTGTGAGGTACGGGCAGCTGCTCCTGTAGCTCCTCCAGCACGGCTGGGCGGGCCCCATCTAGGTTACAGTTGTGAGGTGCGGGCAGCTACTCCTGTAGCTCCTGCAGCACTGCGGGCGGGCCCCATCTAGGTGACGGTTGTGAGGTGCGGGCAGCTGCTCCTGTAGCTCCTCCAGCACGGTGGGCGGGCCCCATCTAGGTGACGGTTGTGAGGTACGGGCAGCTGCTCCGGTGTCTCCTCCAGCACGGTGGGCGGGCCCCATCTAGGTGACGGTTGTGAGGTGCGGGCAGCTGCTCCGGTGTCTCCTCCAGCACGGTGGGCGGGCCCCATCTAGGTGACGGTTGTGAGGTGTGGGCAGCTGCTCCTGTAGCTCCTCCAGCACGGTGGGTGGGCCCCATCTAGGTGACGGTTGTGAGGTGCGGGCAGCTGCTCCGGTGTCTCCTCCAGCACGGCGGGCGGGCCCCATCTAGGTGACGGTTGTGAGGTGCGGGCAGCTGCTCCTGTAGCTCCTCCAGCACGGTGGGCGGGCCCCATCTAGGTGACGGTTGTGAGGTGCGGGCAGCTGCTCCTGTGTCTCCTCCAGCACGACGGGCGGGCCCCATCTAGGTGACGGTTGTGAGGTGCGGGCAGCTGCTCCTGTAGCTCCTCCAGCACGGCTGGGCGGGCCCCATCTAGGTTACAGTTGTGAGGTGCGGGCAGCTGCTCCTGTAGCTCCTCCAGCACGGCGGGGCGTGCCCCATCTAGGTGACGGTTGTGAGGTGCGGGCAGCTGCTCCTGTAGCTCCTCCAGCATGGTGGGCGGGCCCCACCTAGGTGGCGGGTGGCGAGGTGTGGGCAGCGGCTCCGGTGTCCCCTCCAGCAGGGTGGGTGGGCCCATTCTAGGTCCGCTGCTCCAGCAGCTTCCACTGTGCGTCTCCACCCTCTTCCTCCAATAGGATCGCCTGATGTTTTGGCCAATCGGGAAACATGTCTCACAACCCGCTTCCTGATTGGCGGATAGGAGTTTTAGTGTGAAAATAGAAAATATTAATTCGCCATCGTAACACAGCTGGGTGGGCTTTGGGCGCACCCTCACTAAAACCAATTTATCTGTGGTCAATAGGAACAATGCCCCTTATACTGGTGGCTAATAGGAAGAATGTCCCACTTAAAGTGGTGCTCAGAATGCCACCCCCCCTTAAAGACAGCTAAAAAGATATTTGGTGCCATGCTGCTGGCTTTGCTAAGTGATGCTGAACCTTAAACTCTGTAGGCACCATCAAAAAGGTGGTTCATCAGCAGGGGTGGACTGACAACTCATGGGGCCCCCGGGCAATAGGAGATTATGGGGCCCCCAGGCAATCAGAGATTATGGGACCACACAGTATACACACACAGTATACAATCACACAGTATACACATACATGTACACACAGTATACACAGACATGTTTCTATTGGCTGAGAAGGTACTGGAGAGGTGGGGCAGCTATAATCTCTGGATTTTTAGACCAAAAGGATGTCGGTAAGGGATATTTCAGAAACAGATGTAAAAAAAACACAGATTTTTACATACTGTCCCTAGTTTTACTGAGGCTGGCAACCCTGATGGGGCCCCCTAGTGGCCCAGGGCCCTTGGGAAGTGCACGAGTGGCCAAATGGTCAGTCCGTCCCTGTTCATCAGCCACAGCTTAAGGAACCCCTAGCAACCTCTGGTGGAACCACAGGATTCCACGGAACCCTGGTTGGGAATGGCTGGTGTATATAGTACTAAGTGGCTCTGAAATTGTACATAAATGAAGGTAGTCCTTGGAATAACGTTTTCTTTGGGACTAATTTCTTTTTGTAGTCTATTGTTCCTTTCTATATTTCTGTCCGTCACAAGTCGGTCTCCTGTCCTGTCCAATGACGCATTGCTCTTCTTTTCTTGGACTTTTAGCAGGGTTTCCTGAGTCGTCGCTTGAAGAGCTCTATAAAGAGGACAAAGAGTCAACCCAAGCTCGATCGGACCAGCAGCTTTCGGCAGATCCTCCCACGTTTCCGGAGTGCTGACCACGACAGGTGAGGACTCCGGCCTCCCTTAGCTTAAAGGGAAAGTGTGTATTTTACAGGCAGTGCATATTTGGAGTTATTATTACAGCATTCACCCTAAAAATAATGGATGTAACGTCCACATTGCTATGTGCTTACTGTTCTTCATTTTTTCACTTTAACCACTTGCCTACCAGATACGAACACCTCCTTCCTGACCAAGCCATTTTTCAGCTTTCATCGCTGTCACATTTTGAATGACAATTGCGCGGTCATGCAACGATGTACCCAAATAAAGTTTTTATCATTTTTTCCCCACAGATAGAGCTTTATTTTGGTGGTATTTGATCACCTCTGCGGTTTTTATTTCTTGCGCTATAAACAAAAGAAGAGGGACAAGTTTGAAAAAAAAACATAATATTTTTAACTTTTTATTATAATAAATATCCAATTATTTTATTTTTTTTTAACAAATTTTTTCCTCAGTTTAGGCCGATACGTATTCTTCTACATATTTTTGGTAAAAAAAAATCGCAATAAGCATACATTGATTGGTTTGCGCAAAAGTTATGGCGTCTACAAAATAAGGGATAGATTTATGACATTTTTATTATTCTTTTTTTTTTTTACTAGTAATGGCGGCGATCTGCGATTTTTATTGTGACTGCGACATTGCGGCGGACATATCGGACACTTTTGACACATTTTTCGGACCATTCACATTTATACAGCGATCCGTGCTATAAAAATGCATTGATTACTGTATAAATGTGACTGGCAGGGAAGGGGTTAACACTAGGGGGCGCTGCAGGGGTTAATATGTTCCCTATGTTAGTGATTCTAACTGTGGGGGGAGGGGACTGACTGGGGGAGGGGACCGATCGGTGTCCCTATGTACAAGGGACACACCATCGGTCTCCTCTCCAGTGACAGGACGTGAATCTGTGTGTTTACATACACAGATCCACGTCCTGCTCAGTTACTGGGCAATCGCGGGTGCCCGGCGGCCATCGCGGCCGCCGGGCACGCGCATCGGGTCCCCAGCGACGCGGCGGGCACACGCGCGCGCCCCCTAGTGGCCAAAATGGTAGCGCCGTCATATGACGGCAACCAGCCACAAGAGCCGCACCGCTTTGCCGTCTTTTGACAGTGGGCGGTCGGCTACTAGTTAATATACTGTATGTAGACATGTCTAAATTAAACAATAGAGGTAGAGCAAATTAGCTACTTAAAGTGGTGTTTCCCCCCAAAATTACAAGTTTTAATCTATGTGCAGCAAATGAGCTAAAAAAAAATTATTGGATAAAAAAAAAATTTCACTTACCTATTTCTCCCTGTTGCTAGGTGATCCCACGAAATCTGCCTCTTCCATAGCCTAGGCTAAACAGGTCACTTCCCCTCGGCACAGTCAGTCATCTGGGACACGTGACAGGTCCCAGATGACTGCGGCGTATCACGGCGGAGCAGGGAACGTTGGGGGGGGGGGGGGGGTGGCTTTGTTCCCCTGCATCGCTGGACCCTGGGACAGGTAAGTGTCCGATTCTTAAAAGTCAGCAGCTGCAGTAAGGGGCACACCACTTTAACTGATTGTAAACCTCTAAAATGAAAAACAAACAAAGCATGTGATTCTATAGTGTGTACTAACCTCAATCCAAAGCACATAGTGTGGTTCCTATCTGCACTCTCTTCCCTCTGCTATCTTCCCCCTTGCTCCAGTATGCTCTGGCAGGCGGCAGAGGTTGTAGGGAGTAGAGGTTGTATTACTTACCTTTCCCCTCACTCCAATATGGGGCAGAGGTTGTAGGGGGTATAGGTTGTATTACTTACCTTACCCCTCACTCCTGTATGCCCTGATAAGGGGTAGAGGTTGTATTACTTACCTTACCCCTTACTCGGTATTCTCCGATAGGGGGCAGAGGTTGTAGGGGGTAGAGGTTGTATAACTTACCTTTCCCCTCACTCTGATATGGGGCAGAGGTTGTAGGGGGTATAGGTTGTATTACTTACCTTACCCCTTGCTCCAGTATGCTTCGATAGGGGGCAGAGTTTGTAGGGAGTAGAGGTTGTATTACTTACCTTACCCCTCACTCCAATAGGGGTCAGAGGTTGTAGGGGGTAGATATTGTATTACTTGCCTTACCCCTCACTCCGATATGGGGCAGATGTTGTAGGGGGGTAGAGGTTTTATTACTTACCTTACCCCTCACTCGAATATGGGGCAGAGGTTATAGGGGGTAGAGGTTGTATTACCTTATCCCTCGCTCCGGTAAGCTCCAATAGGGGGTAGAGGTTGTATTACTTACCTTTCCCCTCACTCCGATATGGGGCAGAGGTTGTAGGGGGGTATAGGTTGTATTACTTACCTTTCCCCTCACTCCTGTATGCCCTGATAAGGGGTAGAGGTTGTATTACTTACCTTACTTCTTACTCGGTATGCTCCGATAGGGGGCAGAGGTTGTACGGGGTAGAGGTTTTATTTCTTACCTTTCCCCTCACTCTGATATGGAGCAGAGGTTGTAGGGGGTAGAGGTTTTAGGGGGTAGAGGCTGTATTACTTACCTTACCCCTTGCTCTGGTATGCTCCAATAGGGGGTAGAGGTTTTAGGGGGTAGAGGTTGTATTACTTACCTTACCCCTTGCTCTGGTATGCTCCAATAGGGGGTATAGGTTTTAGGGGGTAGAGGCTGTATTACTTACCTTACCCCTTGCTCTGGTGTGTTCCAATAGGGGGTAGAGGTTTTAGGGGGTAGAGGCTGTATTACTTACCTTACCCCTTGCTCTGGTATGCTCCAATAGGGGGTAGAGGTTTTAGGGGGTAGAGGCTGTATTACTTACCTTACCCCTTGCTCTGGTATGCTCCAATAGGGGGTAGAGGTTTTAGGGGGTAGAGGCTGTATTACTTACCTTACCCCTTGCTCTGGTATGCTCCAATAGGGGGGGGGGGAGGTTTTAGGGGGTAGAGGCTGTATTACTTACCTTACCCCTTGCTCTGGTATGCTCCAATAGGGGGTAGAGGTTGTATTACTTACCTTACCCCTCACTCCTGTATGCTCCAATAAGGGGTAGAGGTTGTATTACTTACCTTACCCCTTGCTCTGGTATGCTGCGATAGGGGGTAGAGGTTTTAGGGGGTAGAGGCTGTATTACTTACCTTACCCCTTGCTTGGTATGCTCTGATAGGGGCAGAGGTTGTAGGGGGTAGAGGTTCTATTACTTTCATTACCCCTAGCTCCGGTATGCTCCGCCATTTGCTGTGATGCTCCAGGCTGTGGGTGGTCTCTCTTCTCGCTTTTAGTCCTGCATCGTATGTGTGTGTGACCATGGCTGGAGCATCTTAGGCAGGAGGCTGCAGGGATTGGTTGCACAGATTGAGGGAGCCTGCCGGAATGAGAAATAAAGACAAGTATTACTCTTTATTTCCATGCACATAAGCGAAAATACGCATTTAACCCTTGCAGTGTGTGTGGCGGGGTAGGGAGGGGCACTGCAAGGGTATTTATTTTTTTCTTGTACTCGGAACCATTTTAGTTTTTTTTTTTTTCTTTTGAAAAAAAAAGAAATAAACCATATGAATAAAATCTGACTGCTGTAATCACCCCTGGCAGTGCTATGTGGTTTATCCCAATGGTAATTGTCACTTTTGCATAACAGCTTGTTCTGCATATAAATGTGGAGTAAAATATGAATAAAGGCATGTAAAAAAAAAAAAAAAAAAAAAGGGAATTAATATGCTAAAAATTGTCATTACAGCCAGGACTGCTCTTAGAAATCATAGGGCCCAATTCAGCCTACCCATCAGCCCCCTCAAAACTGGGTGGGTTTGTGGGTGCAGGTGTATGGTCCCTACCATGGTACCAGCCACATGAACAACCACTCATTCATGCAGCCAGAGTATCTGTGTGAAAAAACTCCTAATATTTTAAATATTTTTTACAATTTTTTAAAATTATTTTTGACTTTTTTTTTATCAGCCCTATGGGAAAGGAGGGGGGGGGGGCTTTGGTGGAATATCAGCAGCAGCTGACAGCCAGCAGGAGGGGGAGGTGGAGAATCTGGGAGGGGGGCACTGAGCTGTGAGCAGCAGCTTTTGGAAATGCCTTCACCATAAAGCCGCTGTTGGATTGATTAGGCCCCATACAGGAGCCCATTGCTGCCCCACCTTATTAGCGGCCGTGATTACAGGCTAGACAGTAGCCCATTGCTACCCCCTTATCGGCGGCCGTGATTACAGGCATAGTCATTTGTAAATTGTTTATTTTTATAGTCAAGGGTGATATAAAAGGTCAAGTGGCATTGATACATGGTTATTGATGGAAAAGGCAAAATGCTGAATCACATGTCAAGTTTACAATCCATTTATTGCCATTCAAACTGTCCTGGACTCATATGAGGACTTTAGTGGCCAATTGAACTTACAGTATAATAGTCACCTGTAATACAATTCCAGTATAGATGCCACTCTGGCTCGAGTTTTCTCTTTTACATATAGAGAAGAATTGATTGCTTTGCCCTGGGGTGGCAATCAAACTCCCCGAGGAGACAAGTGCCACATCCTAATAAATTGAGAAAATTGATAGACATGGGAGCCATCAAAAAACTTGTTTTGTTTCGTTCCGTTTCGTATAAAAAAAAATTCGTAATTCGTGTACGAAATTTAATTCGGATTCGTACGAAATCCGAATTTCGTACGAATCGTTACGAATCGTTAATATCGTTACGAATCATTAAAAATATCGACACTCTACAAATAATAACGAATTATCAGAAAACGTATTAACGTTACATAACACAAGTCTATTTTCTATTGTTCACCAATCACTCAGAGGAAGTACAAAATACGAAATTTCGTTTACGAATACGAAATTTAATTTACGAATACAAAATTTCGTATTTCGTACTTCCTCTGAGTGATTGGTGAACAATAGACAATAGACTTGTGTTATGAAACGTTAATACGTTTTCGGATAATTCGTTATTATTCGTAGAGTGTCAATATTCGTTATACTGAATCTCAAATTCATTCGAATCATTCGTTATATCCGCTATAATTTCTTTCATATTAATTGAAATTCGTCCTTTGGTAGTTTGGATTCGGATAATTTGGATCCGAAATTCGTAAACGAAATTTCGTATTTCGTACAGAATTCGTATTCGTAAAAATTCGTAATTCGGATTCGTACGAATTTCGAAAAATTCGTACAAATTTCCGATTCGTACGAAACTAATCGCACATGTCTAAAAATTGAAGGATAGGAAAAATGGACTTTAGAGGCACGTATAGAAAGGTTTTTCTATATGTGCCTTTAAAGTCCATTTTTCCTATCCTTCAATTTTGTCAATTTATTAGGATGTGGCACTTGTCTACTCGGGGTGTTTGATTGCCACAAGTGCCACATCCTTTTTTTTTTTAAAAAGGTGTTTATTTTTAATTTTCACAAGTGCAACATCCTAATAAATTGAGAAAATTTAAGGATAGAAAAATCTTTCTATACGTGCCTCTAAAGTCCATTTTTCCTATCCTTCAATTTTGTCAATTTATTAGGATGTGGCACTTGTCTACTCGGGGTGTTTGATTGCCACAAGTGCCACATCCTAAAAAATTGAGAAAATTGAAGGATAGGAAAAATGGACTTTAAAGGCACGTATAGAAAAATCTTTCTATACGTGCCTCTAAAGTCCATTTTTCATATCCTTCAATTTTCTCTTTTACATATAGGACATATAGGAAAATAGCTATATCAACACACAGGCCTAAAAAACTAAAGTGGCAGGAACTAAATCGGAACATTTGTATTCTTTTTTGGGTTTTTCCCAGGGTGCAGATTGCAGCTCTATTTATACAGGTAAATGTACCCCATCAAATGACTTTCACCAATGTCTCTGTCTTGTCCCCTCTCTCCCCCAGGGCTCGCCTCATGCAGGCATTCAAGGAATCGCACTCCCATGAGTCTTTGCTGAGTCCGAGCAGCGCTGCGGAAGCCTTGGATCTGAATCTGGATGAAGATTCGGTGGTGAAACCCGTGCACAGCAGTATCTTGGGACAGGAGTTTTGTTTTGAGGTGATGTTCTTGTTTAAAGCTGAACTCCGGCTTTACCTTTTGAGCTCCCAAAGTTGTACAATTCCCTGTATTGAAATAGTTTACTCTAAATTTGCTGCACACTCAAATCAGATAGAGCCAGTTTTGTTCTCTGGCTGGAGGACATCCAGCATCATCCAGACCTTTCCCCCACAGAGCCTGACTGTACCTGATCTGCCTCTTCCTAAGAACACCCAATTTTGCGTGTCGGAATTGCATACACACGATCGTAAAATCCGATAGAAATGTTTTCCGTCGGAAAAATTAAGAACAGGTTCTCAATCCAAAGTCCGTCGGAAATTCCGACAGAAAAAGATCGATGGGCATACACGCGGTCGGAAAATCCGATGAAAAGCTCCCATCGGACTGTTTCCATCGGAAATTCCGATCGTGTGTACGCGGCAAAAGTCATTATTCGGCTGTATTCCGCAACGCACAACAACGACGAGGATCCCCCCCAAGGAGAGGACATTCACCCGAGCTGAGAAATCCAGGTGGAATAAGTCAAAGAGAGTCAAAAGTCTTTATTGTTCAGCTTTTTACAACAAGCAGGGCAAAAGACGGCCAATGAGATTCAGGGGCCACACAATCCCCCTCCTTCAGTAAATCCCCTTACCTAAGTTGTACCCGTTTATCTGCCCCACTCTGTCTTCTACAGCCATTCCTAAAGATTTTCATTATGCGCTCTCTTTGACCCATTACAAAAGGTTTAGAACAGCTGACTTGTGAGGGAGTGATGGGAATTGACAGACGAGAATAAAAATAGAGCTTCCCACCTCTTCTCAAAACTAAAAAAAAAAAGAAAATCTTGGCTCTAGTTGCGCTTCAAAGCCGCACTTTTCTGTTGTATTGGCCGCAAATCTTTGACACCCCAGCACAGCAAGGTTTGAACATTCTGATCTGCAAGCTGCTGTACATCATCTCTGACCAGTCTTTTTCCCATCTACAGGTGACAACAGCATCGGGTACCAAATGCTTTGCCTGTCGTTCGGCTGCTGAAAGAGACAAATGGATAGAGAACCTTCAGAGAGCCGTCAAGCCCAACAAGGTACAACGCTGGTTTTATCTACTATTAAAAATCTCTTTGTTACTTTGAAATGAGTACATGGCTTCCAGTGGCGGCTGGTGCTCAACATTTTTGGGGGGCGCAAACAAACTGAAAAATTCTGAAAAAAAACTATCAATTGCAGCCTCACTGTGCCCATCAACTGCAGCCTCACTGTGCCCATCAATTGCAGCCTCACTGTGCCCATCAATTGCAGCCACTGTGCCCATCAAACGCTGCAACTTTGCCCTTTCAAATGCAGCCACTCTGCCCCATCAAACGCAGCCACTGTGCCCATCAAACGCAGCCACTGTGCCCATCAAACGCAGCTACTGTGCCCATCAAACGCTGCCACTATTCCCCACCAAATGCTGCCACTGTGCCCATTAAATAGTACCACATCAAATGCTGTCACTGTGCCCATCAAATAGTGCCACATCAAATGCTGCCACTGTGCCCATCAAATTCTGCCACTGTGCCCATCAAACGCAGCCACTGTGCCCATCAAACGCTGCCACTATTCCCCATCAAATGCTGCCACTGTGCCCATTTAATAGTGCCACATCAAATGCTGTCACTGTGCCCATCAAATAGTGCCACATCAAATGCTATTACTGCACCCATCAAATAGTGCCACATGAAATGCTGCCACTGTGCCCATCAAACGCAGCCACTGTGCCCATCAAACGCTGCCACTATTGCCCATCAAATGCTGCCACTGTGCCCATTAAATAGTGCCACATCAAATGCTGTCACTGTGCCCATCAAATAGTGCCACATCAAATGCTATCACTGTGCCCATCAAATGCTGCCACTGTGCCCATAAAACACAGCCACTGTGGCCATCAAACGCTGCCACTATTTCCCATCAAATGCTGCCACTGTGCCCATCAAATAGTGCCACATCAAATGCTATCACTGTGCCCATCAAATGTTGCCACTATTCCCCATCAAATGCTGCCACTGTGCCCATCAAATAGTGCCACATCAAATGCTATCACTGTGCCCATCAAATAGTGCCACTGTGACCCGCCCACCCGCTCAGCGTCTGCCCGGCACTTACCCTGTCTCGGTGGTGGCGGGTGGTGGCGGCAAGCGGTAGGACCTTGTAGCGGGTAAGACACCGGTTGGTGTATCCTCCGTGCGTCTCCTCCCCTCCTCCCGATAGGTCTCCAATCGTAGCGCCTGTCGTTTCAGCCAATCAGGTGACCATTAACAGACCAATTTTCCACAATTTTTTGTATTTTTTTATATGTTTAGCAAAAAAAAAAATAAAAAATAATACACACTGGTGATTAAATACAACCAAAAGAAAGCTCTATCTGTCTCAAAAAAATTATAAAAATGTTGGTTGGGTATAGTGACGCCTGACCGCGCAATAGTCATTCAACTTGTGACAGCGCTGAAAATTAGCCTGGGCAGAAAGGGGGTAATAGTGCCCGGTAGGCAAGTGGTTAAATAATGCATTACAATTTAAAAGAGAAGTATGTTTTTTTTTTTTTTTTTCCAAGATTCATATGGAGAAGAGACGCTTGAGAGGGGATATGATTTCAATTTACAAATACCGTACTGGTGACCCCACAATAGGGAGAAAACTTTTTCGCAGAAGGGAGTTTAACAAGACACGTGGCCACTCATTAAAATTTGAAGAAAAGAGGTTTAACCTTAAACTACGTAGAGGGTTCTTTACTGTAATGCCCCGTACACACGGTCGGAAATTCCGACCACAAAATCCATCGGATTTTTTCAGACGGATTTTGTCCGACACTGGTGTTGCATACACACGGTCGGACAAAGTTGTCGGAAAATCCGATCATTCTGAACGTGGTGACGTTTGTTGCGTACGACGGAACTACGTAGAGGCTAGTGGCCAATAGCTTTGGTCTTGTAATTTGATCTGAGCATGCGTGGCACTTTGTCGTTCGGAATTCTCTACACAGGATCGTAAAAAGTCCGATTCGGATTTTGTTGTCGGAAAATTTAAGAGCAGGATCTCAAATTTTTTCCATCGGAAATTCCGACGGAAAAAGTCTGATGGAGCCCACACACGGTCGGATTTTCCGACAACATGGTCCAATCGGACATTTTCCGTCGGAATTTCAGACCGTGTGTACGCGGCATAAGAGTGGCAAGGATGTGGAATTCCCTTCCACAGGTGGTGGTCATCGATAGTTTCAAGAAACTATTAGATAAGCACCTTAACGACCACAACATACAGGGATATACAATGTAATACTGACATATAATCACACACAAAGGTTGGACTTGATGGACTTGTGTCTTTTTTCAACCTCACCTACTATGTAACTATGTAATGCTTACCTAGGTGGATGCAGCATCTGTCCCCTGGAGCCTCTAACACTGAGAACCGAGCAATTGAATTCCGTAGATCGCTCAAGTTCTTACAGCTCCATGAGCGGAAAGCAGCTGACTGTCAGCCATTGGCTTTCTGCTTTGCCCCTCCCCCCGTGCTCACTGGAGCGCTGGGTTGTAGAGGGGGTAGGAGCGGCTGGTTCGGGCTCTCAGTGCCTCGCTGAGAGGCTGAGCGGGGGTGCCGGTTCAGGCATGTGGGTGGATCCGGACTCCATTGTCGCGATCTTGCATAAGCCTGGAACAGCTCTGTGACGTCAGCAGACAGCGGACTTCAGCCTGCTGTCTGCTGAAAACGGGTCACGGGAGTGCAAATTGAACTGCACTCCTGTGATCCATAAGACAATTACAGCCAAATGAGCTTTGGCTGTACTTCTCCTTTAACCACTTGCCGACCAGCCGCCGCAGTTTTTTCTCTCTGTGGCCACTAGGGGCGCCAAAGGAGCCGATGCGAGTGCCCAGGGGTCGCGATCACCGCCGGGCTCCCGCGATCGCTCGTGGCACACCAAAGACCGGGATCTGTGTGTGTAAGAGAAGAGGGGAGAAGAGAATGATCGTCTGTTCATACAGAGTATGAACAGCGATCTGTCATCTCCCCTACACAGTCCCCTCCCCCCTTCAGTTAGAACACACACTAGGGAACACAATTAACCCCTTGATCGCCCCTAGTGTTAACTCCTTCTTTGCCAGTGACATTTTTACAGTAATCGGTGCATTTTTATAGCACTGATCGCTGTATAAATGCCAATGGTCCCAAAAATGTGTCAAAAGTGTCCGATGTGCCCACCATAATGTTGCAGTCCCAATAAAAAATCGGAGATCGCCGCCATTACTAGTAAAAAAAAATGAATAATAAAAATGCCATTAAACTATCCCCTATTTTGTAGATGCTATAACTTTTGCGCAAACCAATTAATATATGCTTATTGCGATTTTTTTTTTTTAATTTTTTACCAAAAATATGTAGAAGAATACATATCGGCCTAAACTGAGGAAAAAAAATTTTTTTTTATATATTTTTGGGGGATATAAATTATAGCAAAAAGTAAAAAAATATTGCGTGTTTTTTCAAAATTGACGCTCTTTTTTTGTTTATAGCGCAAAAAATAAAAACCGCAGAGGTGATCAAATACCACCAAAAGAAAGCTCTATTTGTGTCAACTTTGTTCAGGTGCAACGTCGCAGGACCGCGCAATTGTCAGTTAAAGCAACGCAGTGCCGAATCGCTAAAAGTGCTTTAGTCAGGAAGAGGGGTAAAATCTTCTGGGGGTGAAGCGGTTAACTAAACCCATTAGATTTTAGTCGACTAAAATGTACTGGAGATTTTAGTCAACTAAGGTACAACTAAAACTAAAATGGCATTTTAGACAGAAGACTATGACTAAAACGTAATCGGAATTTGACGTCAAAATGAACACTGCATAGTACAGAGGACACATATCGGAAATATATAATGTTGGGGTCACATATTCTTTACCCTTTCTTTGTAAAGTTTATACAGAATGATACTACCGGGAACCTGGTTAGAAGCTGCGTGGCATCTACGTCACTGGGGGTAACATCCATACATGACTCCCATGCTATTATTTGTCCCAACAAAACCTGACAGGTTGCTCCAGGTGACGTCTCTTGCTTTCTCCTTGCCCTAGTTGTAAGGAGATGCGGATTGGCTGTGTTGTACAGATACGTCCTACTTGTGTCCTTATAGTCCATTCACAGGCCAAGCCACTGGGGCATATACCGCATTACACAGTACTTAATTACTGTGCTGTTAATTATTAGAGTCTTACAGCTTGCTGCCAGAATCATGTCCTTTCACAACCCTGCCAGCCCAGTAGAGGTGACATTGTTCCTTCTATGTATACTGTACAATATTTTATTATACTGGTCTGTATATGCCGTGGTCAAGAATAAATTTACCAACAGAACCCCAGCTTCCCCTTCAATCTTGCACAGTTGTACCGGATCTGTCCAGCGATGCGGGGGATAGAAGCCCCCCCCACTTCCCCCGCTCTGCTCACGGCACCGGCATTCTTACTGTGGGTACCCGGCTGTGGCTTCACAGCCGGGCACCCACTGCGCATGCGCGAGCGGCGCCACGCGCCGTGATACGCCGCGCAGTCATCTGGGACCTGTCACGTGTCCCAGATGACTGACTGCGCCGAGGGGAAGTGATGACACCATCCCGGGCACTGAAGGAGGCAGACTATGAGGGACCCCCTAGCAACAGGCATTTAGAGGTGAGTAACATTTTTTTTTTCCAATTATTTTTATTTTTTTATGAATTTTAGGGAGAGGGAAAAAAGTTCCCCTTTGAATTCAATTGAATACATTTTCATTTTGTTTTTATTTAAAAAAAAAACATACTTTTTATTTTTTTTTAGGTAAAGGGTGTTCTTTATAGATGATTGCTATACTTATCTTGACGGTATAAAAATAGCTTAATTTTTTAATTTCCAAAGGAAAGTCCTCATCAGCCCATAATTACTTAGAATAAAAAGTTCCATTAAGAAAGCAGAATATTGACCTGAAAAATAATTGTGATATAATTGCATAAAAGAACCATTTATTGCATTCATCTACTCTTTGTATGAACACCTTTTAATTAAACGCAGTGTTTCTTAGATGGTCTAAAGATTAATATTTGACATCACTGTAGTGGCTTTCCACAAAGTGGACCGGCCTTGTGACATTTCCCTGCCCTTGGCTCTGAAGAAGGTGACATCAGTTTTCAGAGGGTAACTTTTTGGGGGATGCGATAAATGTTACTTTTCCAAAACATTTACTGGTGGGGAATCAATCACAATCATTTAATACCTATGCACCTGTACAATTCACCTGCAGTGAATATTTGGCAAATGTCAGATTCACTTCTTGATGTGGGTCTATACACTGGGTAAAAGTTGCCAGCCTCCTGCCCACCCTACTGCTTGAATGCTTAAAGACATTTTAAATGATCTATTGCAGATACTTCTACTACACAGGGACTCCTGTTGGGGGCCTGGGCACACAGAGGGGGCCCAGACAGCAGGGGGATTGGTGCAGCAAGACGGGAAGAAAATTACCAGATGATGCACTGTGTCTGTGTCTCTCCCTCCAGCAGCTGAAAGCTGGTTTCTACCTATCTCCCTACCGCCAGGTTTCAGCTGCTGGAGGGGGAGACACAGACACAGTGCATAGTGCTGTAATTGTTCTCCCGTCCCACCACACCAATCCCCCTCCTTGTGCTGTCCACATCTGGTAACTCCCTGTGTGCCTGCCCCCCCCCCCCCCCCAACAGGGCTGATGGCTTTTCTCTCCCGCCGGCTGCTGCGGGTACACAGGTGGATGGAAAGTGGGCAAGGGGGTCAGTAAGTATGTCATTTACCGGCCCTTTATTTTTCTGAATTAGACACAGTGAGCGATCGCGACTAATCGCTCCTGTATCCATTGATAACAGAGCATAGTAAACTGTGCTTCAGTTTATGAATTAACAGGATCCAGCTGAATGAATGAACAGGATCCAACTGAGGAACTGAAGTGTCCTAATTGTCTTTATCTGTCTCAGCCTGTTTAGATCCCTGATATTTCATTTAAGCCCCCCCCCTAAAAAAAAAAAAAAAATAAATAAAAAAAAAAAAGTAAAAGTAGTTTAAAAAAATGTACAAATAAATAATAAAAAATATTTTTTAACATTGTAAAAGAAACATTTGAAAAAATTTGAGCCCTGCTCCCGCAGCAGCTAGTCGGGTGACCACGTGCGGAAGCATTTGGTCACCAAAGCAATTCCCACTGAAGGGGAGGGTCAAAATTGCAGAGCTTTCTATTGGCTGGCTGTGTCTGAACATCAGCCACTGCAGCTGAGATCATATGATCAAATTCCTGGGTGAAGGGGTCACAGGACTGTTCTCTGAACACCTGGAGCAGAGTTTCCTGCAGGCTGGGTCAGTATTTCACAATTTGCAAGTTGATTTAAAGGCCAACTCAGGAAAGGAAAGTCTGTTTAATTTTACTTTTGGAATCTGGCTGTGCCTCCTTGCGTCTTCTCACTGAGCATGCGCGAGCCAGAAGCGCATTTGTGAGGTCAGGCACTATTGTTGAATGAGAAGGCCTGGCTCACAGTCTCCGCTGTAATTCATCCCAAAAGTGTTCTATTGGGTTGAGGTCGGGACTGTGCAGGCCAGTCAAGTTCCTCCACCCCAAACTAATTTATCCATGTCTTTATGGACCTTGCTTTGGGCACTGGTGCGCAGTCATGTTGGAACAGGAAGGGGCCGTCCCCAAACTGTTCCCACAAAGTTGGGAGCATGAAATTGTCCAAAATGTCTTGGTATGATGACGCCTTAAGAGTTCCCTTCACTGGAACTAAGGGGCCAAACCAACCCCTGAAAAGCAACCCCACACCATAATCCCCCCTCCACCAAATGATTTGGACCAGTGCACAAAGCAAGGGTCCATAAAGACATTGATGAGCGAGTTTGGGGGTGGAGGAACTTGACTGGCCTGCACAGTCCTGACCTCAACCTAATAGAACACTTTTGGGATGAATTACAGCGGAGACTGTGAGCCAGGCCTTCCCGTCCAACAATAGTGCCTGACCTCACAAATGGGCTTCTGGCTCGCGCATGCTCAGTGAGAAGCCACAGAGTCCTGACCTCAACCCGATAGAACACCTTTGGGATGAATCGTCCAACATCAGTGCCTGACCTCACAAATGTGCTTCTGGAAGAATGGTCAAACATTCCCATAGACACACTCCTAAACCTTGTGGACGGCCTTCCCAGAAGAATAATATTGAACCCTACGGACTAATGCCGCGTACACACGAGCGGAATGTCCGACAGAAAAAGTCAGACGCAATCTTTTCATCGGATATTCTGATGGTGTGTGTGCCTCATCTGACTTTTTTGTTCTAAAAGTCTGACGGACCTAGAAATAGAACATGTTTTAAATATTTCCCCCACAGTAAGAAACACACCCCTAGGCATACTTAACCCCTACACTGCCCCCTTGTGGTTAACCCCTTCACTGCCAGTGTCATTTATACAGGAATCAATGCATTTAAATAGCATTGATTGCTGTATAAATGACAATGGTCCCAAAAATGTGTCAAAAATGTCCGATGTGTCCGCCATAATGTCGCAGTCACAATAAAAATCGCCGATCGCCGCCATTACTAGTAAAAAAAAAATATTAATAAAAATGCTATAAAACTATCCCCTATTTTGTAAACGCTATAACTTTTGCGCAAACCAATCAATAATCGCTAATTGCGATTTTTTTTTTTACCAAAAATATGTAGAAGAATACGTATCGGCCTAAACTGAGGAAAAAAAATGTTTTTTTATATATTTTTTGGGGATATTTATTATAGCAAAAAGCAAAAAATGTTGCATTTTTTTCAAAATTGTCGCTCTATTTTTGTTTATAGTGCAAAAAATAAAAACCGCAGGGGCGATCAAATACCACCAAAAGAAAGCTCTATTTGTGGGAAAAAAAGGACGCCAATTTTGTTTGGGAGCCACGTCGCCCGACCGCGCAATTGTCAGTTAAAGCGACGCAGTGCTGAATCGCAAAAAGGGGCCTGGTCCTTTGGCTGCAAATTGGTCCGGTCTGAAAGTGGTTAAAAAACGAACATACCATCTGAATTGTCCTGTGAATGAACACAGAAGATTAATTTCAGCCATTTATAACTAGGCCTCTAAATTTATCGCACATCCACCAAGTTCTGCAGAATTCCGCACGCTCCCTTTTTCCAGCAGCAGGCAACACGGGCAATCTGCTGCATAAAATATAGCTTGTTGTCCACAATTCTTTTTCTTGTTTTGGTTCATAAATGACCCAGAAAGTCTGGAAAATCCCCCTGCCGCACAGACAATTAACACAGCTAAAAATTGTGGCTCAGTCAGCACGTCACTTTAAGCCAAGCAGAAATAATTAGCAAGATAAAGTGTGCAGCGCTAACTCCATCTTAGCGTGCATTAAAGAGCAGCGTATAGGAAATGGCAGCTCGGCGGGAAAGTCACACTACATTACTGACAGCAAATAAAAAAGACGTTTATGGTCCTATATGCATTCGTATTAAAAATGACAGCGCTCATTAATCATTAGAAACGTGTGTCGTCTCTTGATTAGTACATGTCCTATATCTGTTCATTATAAGATATGGCGTGACGCGTCACCCCCTCATCGCCTGTGCGCGCTGCTCCACCCTGACTGACAGATTGCAGGCAATGAGAACAGATTAATCAGATGTCGTTTATTACCGCCAACTGGAATTGAATCGTCTCTTGCCCAGTCTGGTGCTGAAAACCGATACAGGCCTTTGATTGGTGGTTGTTGTTTTGCCATGGCGCTGCTTATCTGATAGCAGACCTTGCACTAAAATGCAAAGTCCACCCCTTTATATCCAGGCCCACCCCCCCCATCTAAAAATGCTGTATAATAGCTGTTAGAAAAAAAAAATAAAGCACCTGTTTTTGCACCGGAGAGGGTGACGTTACACCTCCGCACCATCTTGCAGGATTTGGGATAATCGGGAATAGGAAATAGCAATAATTAATCTGTTGTGTAATCAGTTGGGTTGCCTGTTCGGTCAGTCAAATAGGTAGCCTTGTGGCCAACCATGGAGCACAAGATGACAATCCTGCTGCTTATTGTAATGCCCCGTACACACGGTCGGAAATTCCTCCCTCCTGTCGAGTGCCCCCTCAGCCAGCAGCTCTCTATGGGGGCACCCGAGCCGAGTCACAGCTCTGTGTATCCATTCAGACACGGAGCCTTGACCCGGCCCCGCCCCCTCTCTGCCCTTATTGGCTGACTTTGATTGACAGCTGTGACAGATCTGGCTGGGACACAGGCTGTTGGAGGGGACTGAACGCGAGCCTATTACCTTGCGATTATGGGCCCTGGCATTTGGGGGAACAGTGCTCTTTGAGCTGCAAGCCTGGGACCCCTGAGCTGGTGATACTTGGATTCAGGTCCATGCTGGCCCCTCAATACACATAGAATCTGTATGTGTATTTGGCATATTAGCAAGAGACGCTAATGTCATGACTCATGAACTCCAGCCACCTGTCTGTTGTGTTAATGAATATTGTCTGGCTTGTAAGAGTATTTCACCTATTGTTGTGTGTGCTAATTAACCCTGCAATTGAATGAAGGAGTCCAGTGTTGATTAAGATAATTAGCTCATGCTAATTAGGTTAAGCTTTAGTCATCTGGCGGTATATATGTGTGACATTTCAAATAAAGAGTCATTCCTGATGTAGCCTACACTGGTGTTGTCTGGTGACTGGGTGAGCTAATGGGTCTTGGATTGTGTGGTACCGGACAGAGGAAGCATTTACGGCGGACATATTGAGTACGAGGTCCGTCACAACAGCTTTAGGAAACAATGGGATTTCTGCTTTGCCAATCAGGAGGAGTGCCCTGGATGGCTTAGACATCCATGGACATCCCTGGAGACAGATGGGGCTCAGGTAAGTAATTAGGGAGGCTGCTACTCACAGAAGGGTTATTATCTTAATGGATAGAATACATTAAGATAAAAAAAAAAAACCTTCTGCCTTTACAACTCCTTTAATGGCATCCCAGTCTAAGCCCCTGTACACACCGTCGGAAATTCCGACCACAAAATCCGTCGGTTTTATTCCGACGGATTTTGTCCGACACTGGTGTTGCATACACACGGTCGGACAAAGTTGTTGGAAAATCCGATCATTCTGAACGTGGTGACGTTCGTTGCGTACGACGGAACTATGTAGAGGCTAGTAACCAGAAGCTTTGGTCTTGTAATGTGATCTGAGCATGCGCTACACACGATCGGAAAAAGTCCGATCGGACTTTGTTGTCGGAAAATTTGAGAGCAGGATCTCAAATTTTTTCCGTCGGAAATTCGGAACGACAGAAAAAGTCAGATGGAGCCCACACACGGTCGGATTTTCCGACAACATGGTCCGATAGGACATTTTCCGTCGGAAATTCCGACCGTATGTACGGGGCATAAGGCAATAGCTCTGTGTTATCAGCTTGCAACAGGCAGGGCTGCCGATAAGGGGGTAGCATTGGCCCTCCTGAACAGGACCCGGGCCCCATCAGTTCAACATTAGCTTTATGGTGAAGGCAGTTCCAAAAGCTGCTGATCGCAGCTCAACACCCTCTTTCCCGGTTTCTCCTCCTCTCCCTCCCACTGAATGTCAGCTGCTGCATGGGGAGCCACAGAGGGATCGGTTTCAGGGATTGCCTCCCCGCCCCCCAGCACTGTGGTCCTGTCCCCATTCTCCCTTGCTTGCACCTCTGATCACTCCTGTGTTCATTCATAACTGAAGCATAGTACGGAGCCTCTGTACAGAGTGCTTCCTGTTCATTCATTCTGCAGTGCAGCTGAGGCTGCAGAAAAAGGGTTGGGGATCTGTTTCTCTGTCCCAAAAGTGAAGCATCAGGTTTGGTCCCAGGATCCAAAAGCAAGCCCATCAATGGGCTTTAAGCACCACGTCCAATCGCTGTTCAAAACTTGCCGCCTCAACCTCCGCAACGTCTCTAAAATACGCCCCTTTCTAACCAATGACACAACAAAGCTCTTAATTCACTCGCTGGTCATCTCTCGCCTTGACTACTGCAACTCCCTTCTCATTACCTCTACATAGTCTATCACCTCTTCAATCCATCATGAATGCTGCTGCCAGACTCATCCACCTTACCAATCGCTCTGTGTCTGCCACTCCTCTCTGTCAATCCCTCCACCCAACAAATTCAATTCTAACTACTTACAAAGCCACCCACAATTTCGCCCCCAGCTACATCACTAGCCTAGTCTCTAAATACCAACCTACTCGTTCTCTTCGTTCCTCTCAAGACCTCCTGCTCTCTAGTTCCCTCGTCACTTCCTCCCATGCTCGTCTCCAGGACTTTTCCAGAGCCTCTCCAATTCTATGGAATTCCTTACCCCAATCTGTCCGCTTATCTCCTACTTTATTAGCTTTTAGACGATCCCTGAAAACCCATCTCTTCAGAGAAGCCTACCCTACCCACACCTAACAACTGTATTTCCATTTTCTCCATCAGCACACCCGCCACAGTTCTTACCTTTTTGTTTCCACTTAACCATCCCTTCTAGATTGTAAGCTCCAACGAGCAGGGCCCTCTGATCCCTCCTGTATTGATTTGTATTGTAAGTGTACTGTCTGCCCTCATGTTGTAAAGCGCTGCGCAAACTGTTGGCGCTATATAGATCCTGTATAATAATAATAATCAATGGAATTCTTCAAGTTCAAATGGATAATAATACCAGTTGACGTGTTTCAGGGGACAAGCCTCCTTCCTCAGAGCAGTTTGTGCAGTTACAAGAATCCCCCGATCTTATGAGGGCTGCAACACCTAGATTATCCATTCTGGGATGCTCGGTGGTTACCATTAATGTTCAGCTTCTCTGGGAGTTCATAGCACTACTTTATCAACTTTTTACCTCTTTAATTCAAATCAGCCATTAACCGCTTCCCGACCGCCTCCTGCACATATACGTCGGCAGAATGGCACGGCTGGGCAAAATCACGTACAGGTACGTCCCCTTTAATTGCCTAGCCATGGGGTCGCGCGCGGTCGGGAGCTCCGTGACCACGGCCGCGGGACCAGCGGACCCGATCGCCCCCGGGTCACAGAGCTGAAGAACGGGGAGAGGTCTGTGTAAACAAACCTCTCCCCGCGCTTCCGACTCTGCCTATCACTAATCGGCTGTTCCCTGTCATCGGGAAAGCCGATCAGTGACGTCAGACGTCAGCCACGCCCCCTAATGTAAAAAAAACACACACACGTCACAGACCATAACCCCTCCCCGCCCCCTAGTGGTTAACTGTTTCACTGCCAGTGTCATTTATACAGGAATCAATGCATTTTTAATAGCATTGATTACTGTATAAATGACAATGGTCCCAAAAATGTGTCAAAAATGTCCGATGTGTCCGCCATAATGTCGCAGTCACAATAAAAATCGCTGATCGCCGCCATTACTAGTAAAAAAAAATATTAATAAAAATGCTATAAAACTATCCCCTATTTTGTAAACGCTATAACTTTTGCGCAAACCAATCAATAATCTCTAATTGCGATTTTTTTTTTAACAAAAATATGTAGAAGAATAGGTATCGTCCTAAACTGAGGAAAAAAAATGTTTTTTATATATTTTTTGGGTATATTTATTATAGCAAAAAGTAAAAAATAATGCATTTTTTTCAAAATTGTCGCTCTATTTTTGTTTATAGCGCAAAAAATAAAAACCGCAGGGAAGATTAAATACCACCAAAAGAAAGCTCTATTTGTGGGAAAAAAAGGACGCCAATTTTGTTTGGGAGCCACGTCGCACGACCGCGCAATTGTCAGTTAAAGCGACGCAGTGCCGAATCGCAAAAAGGGGCCTGGTCCTTTGGCTGCAAATTGGTCCGGGGCTGAAGTGGTTAATGTGTACCTAAACTCTGCCTGCAGTAAGGCTCCCACGATCTCCCTGTACCTTTACAATGATGGGAAGGGGGGTGGAGATTTGCTTTAACTTAGGGGAAAGCCCACCCCCCCAGGTCTACTTTCACCTACCTGCTGTTCCTTTTTTTCCCAATGCAAGCTCCCTTATTGGCTGTCGCTGAACTGAAATGGGTGGTGGTGGTTGGGAAGGAGGGGAGGTTGATAGATTAAGACTTGCCCTAAAGCCAAGGCATTTAATTTCAAAGCAGGATCAGAGGGGTGCACAGAGCAGGCTTCTCTGGTTAACAAAGCTAATAGCAGACACCTTGTGTGATTTCTGCTCCTAGTACCTTTAACAGTTTAAAACGCTATGCTTTAAATCTTGATATGATGCCTTTCTTCCTTGTAATGACAACTCCAGCTATAATTAATGAAATTCATCCATGATTGATGCGGAGAATTAACTTAACTGCTGTTAATGTGTTCAAGAAGGATTTTTTTTCTCCCTACAGCAGAGTTAAATTAGCAACTGCATTGCTGTATTTTCTTTTTTTGGGATCACCATAATTAGAACAGTATTAATGTTTATGAACCCAGGGCTGAAGCTGTGTTCATTTCACTAAGCTATAACACATGTATTATTTTGCCATAACAATCGTTATTTTCAGCTCTCAATTGTTCTCATTTCTGATTATGACAAATAACGATCGCTGTAGGTTTGTCTTTTTGTTTCTGTGTCAACAGTGCAAGCAATTGACTTTTTTCATCACTGTACTGTAATGCCCCGTACACACGGTCGGAAATTCCGAAGGAAAATGGCCGATTGGACCATGTTGTCAGAAAATCCGGCCGTGTGTGGGCTCCATCAGACTTTTTCCATCGGAATTTACCTTGCCAGCTTTTTGTTGCCCTGTCTTAACTTTTTTGAGCCGTGTTGCTGCCATCAATTTTAAACCTACTTATTTTTTTCCTAAAATGGTACATTTAAATTTTTTTTTAATTTAAATTTTGATATGTTTTTAAGTATCTATTGTGAATAAAATATGGATTTATGAGATTTGCAAATCATTTTTGGGAATTGGGATTGTACTTTCCCTGCGATCACTGTGATTGGTTACAGCGATCACATAGTACCGGGCCAATCACGGGGGCCCAGTACCCCGACCAGTGTCCCGTTGTGTTTTGGTGGACACAGTGGTCACAGATCACGCCTCTGCGCAGCCAGGAAACAGCACAAGAGCCCCAGAAGTGTGATCCTCCCAGAAGAACGCTTTTTCCGCTGACGGAAAGTTTATCTAAACCTAAAACCAAATATGTTTTACAGTATATTGCAACTTGTCAGTCTTTAGAAGTTGTGGCTGCATTCATTTTCACTTTTCAGGCTAAAAACATTTTTGGCAAGTACATAAATTATCTTGCCAGAAATGCAGTGTCCTTGTTACTTACCTGAAAAGACACCATAAACAATTTTATCTATCTTCAACTTGTGTAAAATAAGATTTTTAGTACTATACTATACTACAAACTTGAGGATAAGAAGCACTCAAAAATAAAAATTAGTTTTCTGTTACGAAATACTTGTTTAAACTTGCGTCCAGTTGGCGGTCTGTTGTACTTTTGCACCTCTTTTATTTTTATTGATGAAACTACAATACAAACATTGAAAACGAAAAAAATGAGTTTAATAAAAAAGTAGCAAATGATTACAGGATAGATAATATATTACAAAAACAAATCCAGTGTTATATTTGACGTCAGATTTCGATTTAGTTTTAGTCATAAGGCCCATACACACGATCAGACTTTTTGACAACAAACATGCAAATTAGCTGTTTTGGACCAACATCCGACCGTGTGTATGCTCCATTGGATCAACTTTTTCAGTTTTCATCTGACTTTTGTTGGCTTTTCGAACGGACCAACTTTCTGCCAACAAAAGTCCGATGGAGCAAAGTCCTATCGTGTGTACAGAAAACCATCGGACTTTTGTACAAAGTAGCTCAGAACCAATGCAAAAGATCAGACAACAATACAGAAGTTGACCAAACGTGGCGGTAAAAAGCAGAAAAACCACGTGATTTGGTGAAAGTTGGCTGAAAAAGTCCTGCTGTGTGTATGCAATACAAGTTCAGGGCCGACACCCTTTGTACAAAAAATCCACGGGAAAGTTTGTACAAAGTCCTATCGTGTGTATGAGGCTATAGTCTTTTGGCTAAAATGCCATTTTGGTTGTAGTCATATTTTAGTCATCCGAATAGTTTTAGTCGTATTTTAGTCGACTCAAATCTCCAGTACATTTTATTCTACTAAAATCTCCAGTACATTTTAGTTGACACCTGTTTGGTAATCCCTTGATAAATTTACTGTGGGGAAATTACTTCTACCCCACAAAAAACAGCCTAAGTTTACTACATTGCTGTGGCAACTACTTCTTCTCATCAAAGGGGTCCTTTAACTTCTCACAAGCGCCTCCTCTAAATCAAAGGTGAGTCCATCCATTCGTTACAAGCCTTAGATCCCAAAACCCTCCAAGCCTACCAAGAAGCCCTCTTCACAGTGAATGGGCGCCCTCACTCTTCAGAGTGGGGGGACACATGAAGGCATTTGCATCAGTCTGGCTCAGAGATGTCCTGGATCTCTCAGTTCAATCTGTCATTTCTATGGGATAAAAAAATAGAATTTCTATCCTCCTGGATTCCTACTTTCCAATTGGCCAGCTTCACATCAAAGACCGGCAGACCTGAATTAACTTCAGGCAGAAGAAGTGTTAATCCCAGTTCCTGTAGAGGAAAGGTTCAAAGCGTTCTGTTCAAACCTATTCATGGTCCCAAAACCTAATGGAGACTTTTGCCTCATTTTAGACCTAAAATTCCCAAACAGATATCTGCTTGTCCCCAGATTTCTCACACAGTCTGAAAGATATGTCATCGCTTCTCTCAGATAATGGGAATTTCTGCCATCAGTGGACATCCAAGATGCTTACTTTCACATTCCCACTTTTCTGCACACAATGCTTTCTACACTTTGCTGTGGGAGACCGACACTTTTAATTTGTTGCTCTGCCTTTTGGGCTGTCTTCTGCACCAAGAGTCTTCACAAATTTGCTTGCTTCCCTCTGGCCCTGCTAAGATTTCGGGGGCATCCATGTTGTGAGGAACCTAGCCAGCCTCCCGCTGAAAGATTCCTCAGCCATGATTTTGTCTTGCAGCATTGAAAAGAGGATCCAGCTGCTTCAAGCTTTTGGGTGATTGACTTCAAGAAGTCTGCCCTCCAGCCTTCCCACTGCCTGGAGTATCTGGGACTGGTTCTAGACACAGCCCAGGCCAAAATGTTCCCTTCCCAGGAAAAGGTTGCTTCTCTAATGTCCATTTGTCAGATCCTCACATCATTTAGGCATCCCTCGACTCGCTTCTGCATGAGGATTCTGGGCCTCGTGGTAGCCTCCTTCAGGGCGGTTCCCTTTGCTTAGTTTCACTTCAGGGCTTTGCAGCTCAACGTTCTTAAACAGATCCCTTCTCTGGATCACCCAATACTGCTGTCCAGCCAGGCAAAATTCTCCCTGGCATGGTGGATTTCCATTACGTCCTAGAATCCTAGAAATCATTTATCTCCTCTTTCGAGAAAGGAATCATGGTGAACGCTAGCCTTTTGGATAAGGGCGGGATCTACAATTCCCTAACTGTCTATGGCACCTGGTCCCCACAGGAGTCAACACTCCCCAACAACATTCTGTAACTGAAAGCCAAAAGACCGATTTTTCGACACTGGACGATTTTCCTAAATGGTCACCCAGTAAGAGTGTAGTCAGACAACACCATATCTGTGGCCTACATAAACCATCAAAAGGGGACCAGAATTCAGGCATCTCTGAAGGAAGCAAGCCTGATTTTCACCTGGCCGAAGGACCAAATTCCAATTCAACCATTTACATACCGGGAGTAGATACTGGGAGCACATGGACTTTTTCAGTCGCTAATGCCTGGACTCAGTGGAGTGGTCCCTTCACCCCTAGATCTTCCTGATGCTCTGTCAGAAGCAGGAAAAACCCAGATGTAGACATCATGGCCTCCATATTCTACAAGAAACTGGACAGGTTTGTGGCCAGATTCAGGAAACGCCTGGCCTTCGCGGTGGATGCTCTGGTGATTCCTTGGTCCCCGTTCAGACTGGTGCATTTCCTCTAACTTGACTGCTTCGCAAAGCAGAAGGGACAACAGATTCCAGTGTTCCTTATCGACCCAAAGTGGCGAACTTGGTACACATACTGTACATACTCGGACTCCTTTTCCACACAGGCCAGACCTCCTGTCCCAAGGCCACCCTACTTGTCACTCCCTCACTTTATCGGCATGGCCATTGAAACCCAAATCCTAAAGGATTAGGGTCATTATTGATTCTGTCATTCCCCATCTTGCTCAAAGCGAGAAAATCTACTTCTCATCGGGTCTACAATTGCACTTGGAGGGCGTATTTTGGCTGATGCGAGAGCCGGCACCTCAACACCCAGGAATATTCCATTATTCGCATCCTTAGTACTTTAAAGGGACAGTTTTCTGCTTTATCCATTCTGTTCCAAAATACCTTTGGCTTCACACTCTGTTGTCAAGACCTTTATAAAATAGCCTTTTTGGTGGCTATTGCCTCTGTTAGGTGTGTCTTTGAGTTGGTGGCTCTTTTCTGGTGGCTGTACAGAAACTTTTCCCATGTTACATATAGGCAAGGTGGTCTCTTCCTTTCAGCTCAGTGAGAATATTATCCTTCTTTCCCTTTGTCCTGCCCTAAAGTACCCCAAGGAGATTTCACTCCATTGCTGGGATGTATTCAGAGCAGTTAGGCATATTTCTCTAAGCTTCAGGTTATACAAAAACAGTGTGAACTGTAAGCTTTTTATAAAGCATTAGCAGAGCTTTCAGCAAGCATTGGTGAAGCCCTTAAAGCACCCTTCAGCTCCAATTTGTAAATGGTGAACACATATCCTGAGTACTGATTGCCACTTTAAACAAGCTACTAGCAGGCTTCAGCACTAAATGAAGATTGTTGAAAGCCTGCTGAAGCCTAACAGCTTGTTTGCAGTGACAATCAGCACTCCCATTATAATCTGTATATAACATTTCCACACAGGAGCAGACGGATGCTTTACAGGCTTATAGAAATCAGCTTGAAACTTGCCAAAAGCTTGCTGTTCATACTGCTCTTATACAAGCTGATGCCCATGTGAAACAGGTCTAAAGCCTAGTACATACTAATAGTTTTTAACTGAAGAGCTCAGGGGAAGCTGCTGTACTAACAATTCAGTGTTAGTACAGCGATCTCCCCGACTGAGCTATTGTGTTCTGACAAGGGGACGGCCCTGTCTCCAAAACACACCTTTCAGAACTCTTAGCCAATGGCTGAGAGCACTGATCAGGTGCCAATTGGCAGACTTTTCTTGATTGTGCCCCTTCATGGACCGGCTGCCATACACAGGTGCCACATGTCAGCCAGTTTCTATTGAACCAGCAGATGCTGCCCGATATTCAGCTTGTGTGTATGGCCCTTTAGGATTTACCTAGCTGCAACATTCTCTTTAAGAAAAACTGAATCTCCTATTGTCCTCTGAAAGTCCAAAGAAGGGACATCCTGCTTTCTCTTCCAGAATAGCGAGGTGGCTAGGGCAGCTCATTTCCAGGGCTTATGTCCTCAAGGAAAGAGAGATCTTCCCTTTACTATCGGTACCTACTCTACTAGATCTGTCATTTAGGAATAGTTTCGGGCACATTCACGATCCCACCTGCCCGATCCCACCAGGGAGCCGACACTGCACACCGCTAATCACAGGCACTGAGACATTTCCCAGTCTACAGCTGCACAGATCGGGAAATGTCTCACTGCCTGTGATTAGTCGTGTGCAATGTCGGCTTCCTGGTGGGATCGGGCAGGTGGAATCCTGAACACGCCCGAGCCCATCTCTACTGTCAGTGTTTCTTGGGCCGCCACCTGGTCTTTTGTTCATATCTTATCAAAGTATTACCAGGTGGATCTCCAGACTGTTGCTGATGAAAGCTTTGGCTGTGAGTTGTTTCAAGCTGAGTGTTTCGGCTCCATTGCCCCCTGTTTCTGTGGTCCTGTTTGCTATTGTTGCCCACCCTTCAGCTTATTGTTTGGGGATGGCCCATGGTCTATGACTACAAGGCCTGTAGTGCACAATTAAGATAATGGGAATTTTGATGTACCTGTAAATTCCATATCCTACAGGACCACCGGTCCCTCCCCTCTGTCCTCTGTTTCTGGAGTCCCACGGAGTTGCTTGGGTTAAATAAAGGTGACCTGGGGGGCAATCACCTGAAGGTAGCATCATATAACCCATAGTCTATGACAGGGGTATCCAAACTTTCTAAACAAAGGGCTGGTTTACTGTCCTTCAGACTTTTGAAGGACCGGACTGTGGCCATCAAGAGTACAAAATCTCCCATCAGTGGGAGTATACAATCCCCCATCATAGGTGTCAGTGGGAGGAATTGTGCCCCCCCTCCCCCACCATTGGTATCATTGGGCCCCATTGTTTGTGTCATTGGTAGGAATTTTGCCCCATTGTTGGTGCCATCGGGAAGAATTGTGCCCTTCATTGGTATCTGTGAATAAAATGGCACCCCAAGGGCTGGATAAAAGCAAGCAAAGTGTTGCATCTGACCCCTGGGCCTCAGTTTGAAGACCACTGCTCTATGACTACATGTCATGTGTCCTGTACTGTACTTCAAGATATTGACGGAGGTTCTAACCCTTTATCACTCGACCCAAAACTGAAAACAAAGCTTTGACTTTTGATACACTTTAACTTCCCAGCTGTAATTTTGAATGTTACTGTTGGCTATGATGCAGCGCTAACAGTTTTTGTTTTGGACCCATAAAAAAGATCCTGTGCTGCATTGGAAGGTGACTGGTTGCTAGAGGCAACAGACACCTCCCTTTGCATTAGTCTCCATAACTAACAACCTGCTGCGTGCCAAAACTCCCTCCAGGAGATTGTGCATGGTGAAGTCTAGTGTTTCTCCTCAAAGAATATAAGTGCAGTATATGAGCTCTGTAGAGTTGCTAAGTAACAGTATATAATAGTAATTATGCAGCAGCCAAGAATCAAAGATCAGCTCTGGGAAACTGGGAGAAGGGACTGAGCTGATATACACAGTGTGATGAGAGTCTATCGACCGCATACAACAGAAGGAGCCATCTTATGGACCAAGCCTACGTTCGTTCATTCAGGCCTTTTGAATCGCTAAATCCATTAAAACCACTTCAGCCCCGGAAGGATTTACCCACTTCCTGGCCAGGCCACTGCGTTACTTTAACTCACAATTGCGCGGTCGTGTGACGCTGTACCCAAACAAAATTCCCCTCAATTAGAGCTTTCTTTTTGTAGTATTTGATCACCTCTGCGGTTTTTATTTTTTGCGCTAAAAATAAAATAAATAAAAACACAAATGTATTCATCAGTTTAGGCCAATATGTATTCTGCTACATATTTTTGGTAAAAGAAATCGCAATAAGCGTATTGAGCAAAAGTTATAGTGTCTACAAAATAGGGCAAAGATTTAGGGACTTTTTTAAATTTTTTATTGTTTTTACTAGTGATGGCGGCAATCTGCGATTCTTAGCAGGATTGCGACATTGCGGCGGACAAATCTGACACTTTTTGGTGACCAGTGACACCCATACAGTGATCAGTGCTAAAAAAAATGCACTGATCACTGTATTAATGGCACTGGCAGGGAAGAGGTTAACACTAGTGGTGATCAAAAGGTTAAGTGTTCCCTAGGGAGGTGCTTTCTAGCCGTCAGGGGGATGGGCTCACTGGGAGTAGAGAGAGATCGCTGTTCCTGATCACTAGGAACAACTGATCTCTTTCTCCTCCCATGTCAGAACGGGGATCTGCCTTGTTTACAAAGGCAGATCCCCGTTTTGTCTCTCTTTCCCGTGATCCTGGTTGGCCGGTGGACAAAAGCCAGTGCGGGAACCGATGTACCAAGCCAATTTTTGAGGGTTGCTCCAAAAAAATTTAAAAAATTCATGACTATGGTATTAACCATGGCTTGTTACCTGCTATGCCAATGATATGCCATAGGATGCATTAAGGTTAAAAAACACGAGGGTTTACAACCCCTTTAATATTTATTTGTCAATAAAAAGGCCAGACGGCCACTTTCCTCCAGCTCAGTGTCAAGTTTAATTTTATATATACAAAGTTTGGGAATGTTAAGGATTGGTATGGGGATGGTTATATATCTGGGATACCCTAGCCGTGAGTTTGACAGCCGATGTCCATTGAAGTTACAGGAGGTCCCCGAGTTATGAACCTCCGACTTGCGAACGACTTCTACTTACGAACGG
Source organism: Lithobates sylvaticus (assembly GCA_028564925.1). NCBI lineage: Eukaryota > Metazoa > Chordata > Amphibia > Anura > Ranidae > Lithobates > Lithobates sylvaticus. The sequence goes on from CM053033.1 coordinate 220,728,773, forward strand.
CGGTGGGCACATCGGAAAACAGCGGAAAACATCGGAAAACGACGTTTGCGCATGCGCGGCTACTTGACAGAACATCAGAGGGTGGTAGAAACTGCTGCTTGTATGAACCTTGTGACAACCTAACCTAATGTTACTGAACCATATACCTTTTTGAAGAATTTTGCTATTAGAATAAAAAAAAAAAAAGGAAACCTATTACCCTGATACAGTATCAGTCGAAGTGCAGCACCCAGTATATAGACCTCATATACATGGGCGCACTGATCAGTACATGCAGTGGGTAGGGTTACCACCCTTTCTTCAAGTTAAACCAAACATTTTAGCGGCGCACAGCAATTTTTTTTTTTTTTTTTTTACAGCATATACTAGGCAGTACATATATTTTGTAATTAAATAACATTTATTATCATATGAAGTTAATCACAAGAGTCCCCTCTTACATCAGAGTCCACAGAGTTACACTTTTAAACCTGAATCCGCAGAGTTGCCCTTTTACCTCTGAACTTGTAGCGTTCCCTAAAACTGTAGGGGGGACTCTGCAGACTGATGTAAGGGAGAACTCTGAGGACTCTGACCTAGGGGAGGCTCTGAGAACCCTGATTTAAGGGGGAACACTGAGAACACATTACACTTTTGGCTTAGACAACTGCAGACAGCAACCCTGCTGGGAAGCCAGAGTCCGGTCTGAATAATGTGTCTGGGTTTCAGTTGGTCTGACACATGATTCAAAACCTGAACTAGGTGGCAACCCTAGTAGTGGGCCATGTTTACCTGCCCGAGTGGCAGCTGTATGCATACTTGTGAATGGGGCTGTTAGGGTTTGCATTTGGGAGATCCAGCAGGGATTTTGGTGATTAGCTCTAGGGGGGGGCAGCAGCCCTACTAACATCTCCTGCAGCTAATCGTTGCCACTCGCATGCAATTGCTCATGGATTAACTGCATATGATTGGCCCTGGGCACAGACAGTCAGCATCCAGTGCCAAACCTTCCCATGTAATCACTGCTTCACCTACCAGCATATCTTTATAGTGTGGGAGTAACTCTAATGCCCTGTACACACGGTCGGAAATTCTGACCACAAAATCCGTCGGATTTTTTCCGACGGATTTTGTCCGACACTGGTGTTGCATACACACGGTCGGACAAAGGAAAATCCGATCATCCTGAACGTGGTGACGTTCGTTGCGTACGACGGGACTACGTAGAGGCTAGTAGCCAATAGCTTTGGTCTTGTAATGTGATCTGAGCATGCGTGGCACTTTGTCCGTCGGAATTCGCTACACACGATCGGAAAAAGTCCGATAGGACTTTGTTGTCGGAAAATTTGAGAGCAGGAGATAAAACTTTGTCCGTCGGAAAATCCGACGGAAAAAGTCCGATGGAGCCCACATACGGTCGGAATTTCCAACAACATTGTCTGATAGGACATTTTCCGTCGGAAAATCCGACCGTGTGTATGGGGCATAACCCTGGTTGAAATTTAAACCAAGGCAGGAGTGCTAAACACTAAGCCACTTTACAGCCACTCCCTGACTACATTCAGGAGAACATCTTAGAAACAGAAGAGTGATAGTGATGATAGTGATAGAGAAATGACAGAAAAACACCAAGTAATCCATAGAGGCTGCCCCTTTTTTAAACATTTCATTTTTTTTTTTATCTTAATTTTCTGAGTATATATCTATGTTTACCTTAAGCATATTTAAATTCTGTTCATAGGTGTGTGCACAGGGTGTGCCAGGTGTGCCTGGGCACACCCTAATCACCCAGTGTGGCTCATACGCCCCCTGTTTAAACCCCTGATATTTCACCAAATAGAAAAAGATCCTATTTTTTTCTTTTTTTCTCCTAAATAAAATTGTAAAAAATAATAAATTATAAAATAATAAAAATGATAACTACTGACACCATCCACTGCCCTACTGACACCAATCTCTGCCCTTATGATGACACCGTCAACTGCTCTACTGACACCGTCAGTATATATACACATGCACACACACACGTATGTGTTTGAGTTTTGGGGGTGCACACCCTAATGCAATAGGCTGCGCACACCTATGATTCTGTTACTGTTGAATGACTCACTGCCTTTGCCGGAAGTCTTTTCTAAGTACCAACTACTGGAAAATAATACCTTCTAAGGCTGGGGTCTTAAACTGGCGGCCCTCCAGCTGTTGTGAAACTACAAGTCCCATGAGGCATTGCAAGGCTGACATTTACAAGCATGACTCCCACAGGCAGAGGCATCATGGGACTTGTAGTTTCGCAACAGCCTGAGGGCCACCAGTTTGAGACCCCTGTTCTAAGGTATGGCTGGCCATAGACAGAGCGAATTTCAACCACAGGTTGCAGGAACGAAATTTGCTTGTTTCCCCCATTAACACAGACAGTGTTGACAGGGGAATCGTTCCCACCAAGCCATTGTGTACTCCCTGCGGGGGCAGGTGGGGTAAGCTGTCCCCACTGGGAGAAAACGGTGATTATTGCTAGCGACTGTAACATCCGCTAGCGATAATCATATGTAAAATCCGGCAGGCTGGTTGTACCCAAGTTGATTGATCGATCAACTCGGGTACATTCTGCCTGCACATACATGGTTTGAATCTAGTCCGGTTCCTGCTGAACCGGACAGGATTCGAACCGTCTATAGCTGGTTTTAGTTTTGACCTGAGTATTTTTAGCCCTGAGTAAGTGCCAAGTCTTGACTTGTCCAGACCGGTCTTTTCTTCCAGCTGAACAGAAAGCAGCAGGTATTGAAGGGAAAGTGCACAAGGACACCTGACCATCACATCTATATGAGCATGCCAGATATCTCATTCCAAAAACCATGGGCAATAATCTAGAGCTGCTCCCTCTCCTTCTTCGCAACTATAACAACCTCCACAGGTTTGAGAAGGCTTTCCAAAGGATTTGGGGATATGAGCTTATTGGGCATCCTATTCCAAAAACCATGGGTATTATTAAGGAGTAGCTCTCCCCCATCCAATGAAATTTGTCCGTAGAAATTTTATTTTTGCCCATTCAGCCAAAACAACCATTTTGAGGTCAGGTACTAATATTGGATGAGAAAACCTGGCTGGCAATCTGTCTTCCAACTTATTCCAAAGGTGTTCAGCGGGGTTGAGGCCAGGGCTATGTGCAGGCCACTTGAGTTTCCCTAAATCCATCAAACTATGTCTTTATGGAGCTGGCTTTATACACAGAGGCATCGTTATACTGGAACCGAAAAGGGTCTTCCCTGAACTGTTACTACAAGGTTGGAAGTGCACAATTTTCTAAAATGTCTTTGTATTCTGCAGCATTAGTAGTATCCTTCACTGGAAACACCTGAACTCAGTCATTTGGAGGGGTGTGTAACCACCATTGGCCAAATAATGTACGTCACAGATGTCAAACAAAAGGCCTTTGGACTGAATCTGGTCCACTAGGCCTTTTCTTGTGGCCCTCGCATTCAGTTTTGCAGCTGGAACATGGCAGAACTCCTTTTGGGTTGCACACTGTGCAAAGTGCACCCCTAAACACTGCACTCTGTACACAGCACACCCCTGAACCCTACACTTTGTACACAGCATACCTGTACACTCTGTACGTAATGCACTCCTGGACCCTGCACTCTGTGCATAGGGCTCCCCGGGAACTTCACTCTGTACGTAGTGCACTCCTTAACCATGCACTCTGTACATAGGGCTCCCCATAAACTGCACTCTGTACGTAACGTACTCCTAAACTCAGCACTCTCTATGTAGTGCACCCCTAAACTCTGCACTCTGTACATAATGCACTCCTGAACTCTGCACTCTGTACATAATGCACTCCTGAACTCTGCACTCTGTACATAATGCACTCCTGAACTCTGCACTCTGTACATAGGGCTCCCCATAAACTGCACTCTGTACGTAACGTACTCCTAAACTCTGCACTCTCTATGTAGTACACCCCTAAACTCTGCACTCTGTACATAATGCACTCCTGAACTCTGCACTCTGTACATAGCGAACCCCAGATACAATCGGTCCTTTGAGTTCAACCATACTGCTAATGCAGCCCGTGATGAAACTGAGTTTGACACTCCTGATGTACATACTGTATCTACTTTGAGGGGCTGAAATTATTGTCCCTATTGCATGATGAGGTCTACACCAAAAGCTTGTGGTATTGCACTAAAATGTACCCAAATTTAGAGCAGCTAGTTGGCACAGAAGGGACATTATTGCTTTTTACAGCTTTTGATACATTTACCTATTTGTGTTTTATACTATTTTGACACCGCACTTCATCTTTTAGAGTGGATTTGACTTTTAACCCTATTTTTTCTTTTAAAATCAGTAGATGTAGACCCCAAATATATGGCATTTATATTATTTCTTTGATAAAACACATATACTGTACATTTTCAAACTTTGTTGCATCTCAGTGCAAATTTCCGAATTTCGACGGTCAATAACACAGCGGCATAAAACACGTTCGACAGCACTATAAAAGGGAAGTTTAATGCTTCCGAGCATGCGTCGAATTGTTTCCGAGCATGCGTCGGAATTTTGCGTGTCGGAATTGCATACACACGATCGGAAAATCCGATAGAAAGGTTTTCCGTCGGAAAAATTGAGAACAGGTTCTCAATTCAAAGTCCGTCGGAAATTCCGACAGAAAAAGACCGTTGGGCATACACACGGTCGGAAAATCCGATGAAGAGCTCCCATCGGACTGTTTCCATCGGAGATTCCGACCGTGTGTACGCCGCATTAGTCTACATGCACTTGAGCAAGGTGGGTTTTTTTTGATGGTCACACCAGTGGACCATGTATGCATAATGTGTGTTGAGGTGACCACTTGTAGTCTCCATCAACAGCCCATGGGACAGGGTGACAATGCAGTAGCACAACTGGAAGACAAGGGCAGAGCATTGTCACCTTATAACAGGAAGGGCCTGAACAAGGGCGTTTATTGTAGGATCCTCAGACATTATCGTAATGAAAGCTGAGAGATGAGAGTTTAATGATTGTGTTTACTTCAATAATGTTCTTTTCCTCTGTATTTCTGAATTATTACCGACTCTGACTCATTCCCTCCATCTCCTTTACAGGATAACAGCCGGCGAGTAGATAATGTCCTCAAGTTGTGGATTATTGAAGCTCGCGACCTCCCCCCTAAGAAGCGCTACTACTGCGAGCTGTGCCTGGACGACATCTTGTACGCCCGTACCACCAGCAAAGCCCGGGGTGAAACCGTTTTCTGGGGGGAGCACTTTGAGTTCAATAACCTGCCAGCGGTGCGGAACCTTCGCCTCCACCTGTATAAGGACACAGACAAAAAAAGGCGCAAGGAGAAGAGCAACTACGTGGGCATGGTGAACGTGCCCATCGCCAGCATCAGCGGACGCCACTTTGTGGAGCAGTGGTACCCGGTGTCCCAGCCCACCTCCTACAAGGGCAAAAGCAGCTGTCCCTCCATCCGCCTAAAATCCCGATACCAAACCATGAGCATCCTTCCCATGGAGTTGTACAAGGAGTTTGCCGAGTACGTCACCAACAACTACCGGATGCTGTGCGCCGTGCTGGAGCCGGTGCTGAGCGTGAAAAGCAAAGAGGAGGTGGCCTGTGCGCTTGTACATATACTGCAGAGCACAGGGAAAGCCAAGGTACCTTTATTTACCTATACAATTCTTGCTTTCTTTTAATTGTATGCTGGATTTGTGCTGATTGGGAAAGTTTAGACTTCGAAGGCTCCTGTAGAGAGCAGAAGTGAGTACTTCTTGACATGTGAAGGACCTAACTCAGTCACTTACGTCACCCGTTAGACATAGAATCTAATCCCTCCAAATCCCCCCACAAATGACGTGACAAGATTATGGAGTAAATGGCCTTGACAGCCTATTTATTAATAATTTCCATAAATTAAATAAATAATATTTAAATAACTCTTAACCAACTTTTTATGTACTTTTTTGGTGTCTTCAAGGGTAACACCCACCACTGGTCACTGCGACAAACTTCTTTTAACTTTTGGCCTCCAGTCGCAAGCCCCCGGACTCAGAGACGGTACTCAACCTTCGCAGTGACCTACCGTTTACCCCTTCCTGGTTAACCCTCGTTAACCGGAAGGTACCTGATAACCCCATACAACAGATGGGTACCAACCATGTTAACCCCATACCACCGATGGGTACCAACCATGTTAACCCCATCCACAGATGGGTACCAACCATGTTAACCCCATCCACAGATGGGTACCAACCATATTAACCCAATCTACAGATGGGTACCAACCATGTTAACCCCATCCACAGATGGGTACCAACTATGTTAACCCCATCCACAGATGGGTACCAACCATGTTATATACATATAACATCCATCTTCTCCTCCTCCAAAGACCCAATCACTGCCCTCTCAATCAACTTATGTCCTCTTTTTGGGGTCTTCGAGGTTTAAGACACACCACTGGTCACTGCAACAAACTTCTTTTAAACTTTAAGCCTCCAGTCGCAAGCCCCCGGACTCCGAGACCGTACTCAACCTTCACAGTAACCTACCTTCCACCCGTTCCTGGTTAACCCTTCATAACCGGAAGATACCAGATAACCCCATACCACCGATGGGTACCAACCGTATTATGTCCATATCACACTCGGGAGGGTGGGTGGGAATCTTCTCCTCCGCCGCTCACTAGTGACGTCAGATCCCTTCCTTCCTCCAGCTTACTGACCCAAGCGCCTCCCCTTCTCCGGCCACTCCCCCTTTCTTAAAGGGGACACATTTTCTTTCCTAAGCATGACTGTCGTTCCACACCTGTCATGCCGTCCCTATGCCAATCCCTTTCTCTCCTTCTGCTCCGGGACTCTCTTTGTTTGTTACAATGTATTTGTAAAGTGCCATTCTCCCCTTCCCCACCTTAGTGCACCTTGCCAGTGCTCCCTTGCCACTCCTGCCCTATAACCAGCAACAATACCTGGTGCTTCTGGTTATGGGAGAACATGTGGCTTCCTCTCATGTCACAGTGCTTGGGTCTAGAAGCCAATTAGTGTTCTCCAAACAGCGGCTCGGGGGCTAGCTATGACTCTTTGCTTACTTTTATCCAGCCCTTAGGACACTGTTCTTTCCACTGATACAAAGCACCATTCCTTCCACTGATACCAATGATAGGGCACCATTCCTTCCACTGACACCAATAGTGGGGCATAATGCCTCCCACTGACACCAACAATGGGGCGCTATTCTCTCTACTGACACCAATGATGGGGCACTATTTGTTCCACTAGCACCAACACTGGGGTACTAGTCCTCCCGCTGACACCAATGATGGAACACTATCCCTCCCACCAGTACCAACAATACCAATGGGACACTATTCCTTTAACTGACCACAGGTACCAAGTAATTTTTTTTTACTGCCACTGCCCACCAAGCCTCTGGCATTATTTACTCCCACTGACGTGGGGCATTTTCTATTCTCACTGGTTACAGTTTGGCCCCCCTAAGGTCTGAAGGACAGCAATCTGGTCCTTTGTTTAAAAAGTTTGGAGACCCCTGCGCTAGAACATTGTCTCTTGACTCGGAGAGTGATGTTACGCTTGATGACCACCATCAGCAGACATGTTAAATTTCCCACATAACCAATATGTGGAAAACTGCACTAAGTGCTTTAAATAACAAAAATGCTAATGAACCACAAAAGAGCAGAACTCACCAATACCTGAATACCATAACAAACAAATGTGCAAAAAAATATATTGCGCTGTTTTCTGGAATATATTAAATATGATAAATACCATTCAATCCTCAGAATAAATCATTGTGTACACATTCATGGAAAGTCCCATATAAACTGTTATAAATTAAGAAAAAGTCCACCGTGATTAAAACAAATTCTTTAACACCTCCAATAACTTCGTTGTTCCAACACACATCACACAAGTCTGCTTACCAGAGACTAGACCCCACTGAACAAGAGGTCTCACAGTGTTTTGCTGAATGGATGATTCTCCCCTTGCTAAGGACAGCAATATGAGCATACAGTACAATCTAAGCTCATGCACAGAAAAAGAGCAGAGAATACTCTATCTATGGTGTAGTAGTAATTCCCAAATAGTTTATTAAAAAAGTAAGGATATATGCTAACAAGCGAGAGTGATAACAGACAGATTACAAATAATCCATGATCATCTGAGCCGGTGTAATGACGTCACCGGGTGGAGCATAGCGTTGACGTCATCGCGCCAGTTCTAATGAGCAGCGGTTGTATGCGATATGTCTCTTATTACTCTTGCTTGTGGGTATTTATTTATTTTATTTATTTATGATGGGTACTTATATAGTGCTGTCAATTTACTATATATATATATATATATATATATATATATATATATATATATATATATAATGTATAATATACATATATATATATATATATACATTCACATCAGAGTATGTGCCCTTCCTTTTTTAATATTCGGTAATTACTACACAGTTTATCACAGTTTATATGGGACTTTTCATTAATGTTTACGCAATGATTTATTTTGAGAATTGAATGTTATTTATCATATTTTTTATATATTTAAGAAAACAGAGTAACATTTTTTTTTTTTTTTTGGCACATCTTGAATTTCAAAGCTGGGCGGTCCACAAGTGGATATACTTAATTATTTTCAGGCTGCTCCGGTCCACTCAAGTGACAGCTGCGTAATCCCAGAGCAGTGCTGTCACCCATAGGCTCCCATGTCTCAGCAGTTGTCGGTGCTCCCTCCTCTCCCCTGCAGCTGCTGCTGGCTAGCACGGTGGGGTCGGATCCTGTGACTGGACCAGAGTGGCCTGAAAATAGTACTGTATATACTCGATTATAAGCCGAGTTTTTCAGCACATTTTTTTTGTGCTTAAAGTGCCCCCCTCGGCTTATACTTGAGCCACGCACTTTTCTGCAGCAAAAAATTAAATTTTCCGACCCGACTTTGCAGCCCCGTATCTCGGGGCCACCTGGTGCTAGGAACCAACTTGCAAACCAAGTGGAACTAACACTATAACATATCCAAATTTGGAGTTCCTAGCACCACCAAGTGGCCCCGAGATACAGGGCCCCTAATTCGGTCAACTGTGTCCATCTGCAGCAATGTCATTTCGGGACCCTTTTGGCTGCAGCTAGGGGGCATCTAGGAACCCTTAACTACCAAGTTTGAAGTTCAAGGGACCTATGGCTGCAAATGGGCACAGTGAGGCATGCAAATTGGCACAGTGAGGCTGCAAATGGGCATTGTTGACCCTCTTTTCCACTTACAGTAGCTGCTCATTTCTCACCCTAGGCTTATACTCGAGCCAATACGTTTTCACAGCTGTTTGTGGTAAAATTAGGTGCCTCGGCTTATATTCGGGTCGGCTTATACTCGAGTATATACGGTATATACATTTTTTTACACAGGTTTGCCAGCATAGATGTTAGAAGAGGGGATAGAAAACTTTTAAGACTAGTTAGGGTTTAGCCTAGAATTCTACATGTGGCTCTCCACTTGGCTTATAGATTCAAATGGGCCATTTTAAGTTGAACACCATTGATCTAACCCTTTCCCTTTCTATCCATAACAAAAACAATGTTTTGGCTGGAGTTCTACTTCCCACTTTCAGTGTTACACTAACCAGGTGACGGCTCTGGCATGGCATGGTGCCGTTCTGTAGGAAACACATTTATTTCTTGGCAGTATTTTCTGTGATTGAATTGAAACATGTGGAGCAGCAATGCCTACCTACGTAGGGGCCCATTCATTTTCTTGCCTTTTTTTTTTTTTTTTACTATCATGTTCCATTAATGCTCCTTTTAACACATTCTCTATACATATTACAGTCTCTGCCATCACAGCTTCATCAGCGGCACAGATTGCTTAGAACTTTATCTCTTTCTTCTTCAAATGTGATCTATTATCCTTTATTTTTCGCATAATATCTTTCAGAGATCAAAGTTTTCCCAGTCCCTCTCTTTTCTGCTTCTGTCGCAGAAAACCTCCGTTCCTCTTTACAAGCATTATGTTATCAATGAGATATTGTTCTGAAGAGATTTCTTCTGTAATGTACCATGAAATCCACTGATTGAAACTCCAAAGTTTCTTTCAGAGAGAAGGAAATCACTGATAATTGTTTAAGGCAGAGCTGATGGTTATATAACCCTCATCATGTCCAGTGATTGGGAGGTGTAGTGTTCTATCTATAGAGTGTAAAACAATTGTATTATGTTCATATCCAGTGGTCGGCCATGTTGGGGGTGTAGTGTTCTATCTATAGATTGTAATACAATTTTATTATGTTCATATCCAATGGTTAGCCATGTTGGAGGTGTAGTGTTCTATGTATAGAGTGTTATAGAACTGTATTAGGATCATATCCAGTGGTCGCCATGTTGGGGGTGTAGTGTTCTATCTATAGAGTGTAAAACAATTGTATTATGTTCATGTCCAGTGGTCGCCATGTTGGAGGTGTAGTGTTCTATCTATAGATTGTAATACAATTTTATTATGTTCATATCCAATGGTTAGCCATGTTGGAGGTGTAGTGTTCTATCTATAGAGTGTAAAACAATTGTATTATGTTCATATCCAGTGGTCGCCATGTTGAAAGTGTAGTGTTCTATCTATAGAGTGTAAAACAATTGTATTATGTTCATATCCAGTGGTCGCCATGTTGAAAGTGTAGTGTTCTATCTATAGTGTAAAACAATTGTATTATGTTCATATCCAGTGGTCGCCATGTTGAAAGTGTAGTGTTCTATCTATAGAGTGTAAAACAATTGTATTATGTTCATGTCCAGTGGTCACCATGTTGGAGGTGTAGTGTTCTATCTATAGAGTGTAATACAATTGTATTATGTTCATATCCAGTGGTCGCCATGTTGGGGGTGTAGTGTTCTATCTATAGAGTGTAAAACAATTGTATTATGTTCATATCCAGTGGTCGCCATGTTGAAAGTGTAGTGTTCTATCTATAGAGTGTAAAACAATTGTATTATGTTCATATCCAGTGGTCGCCATGTTGGAGGTGTAGTGTTCTATCTATAGATTGTAATACAGTTGTATTGTGTTCATATCCAGTGGTCGCCATGTTGGAGGTTAGTGTTCTATCTATAGAGTGTAAAACAATTGTATTATGTTCATATCCAGTGGTCGCCATGTTGCAGGTGTAGTGTTCTATCTATAGAGTGTAAAACAATTGTATTATGTTCATATACAGTGGTCGCCATGTTGGAGGTGTAGTGTTCTATCTATAGAGTGTAAAACAATTGTATTATGTTCATATCCAGTGGTCGCCATGTTGGAGGTGTAGTGTTCTATCTATAGAGTGTAAAACAATTGTATTATGTTCATATCCAGTGGTCGCCATGTTGAAAGTGTAGTGTTCTATCTATAGAGTGTAAAACAATTGTATTATGTTCATATCCAGTGGTTGCCATGTTGGAGGTGTAGTGTTCTATCTATAGATTGTAATACAGTTGTATTGTGTTCATATCCAGTGGTCGGCCATGTTGGGGGTGTAGTGTTCTATCTATAGAGTGTAAAACAATTGTATTATGTTCATATCCAGTGGTTGCCATGTTGGAGGTGTAGTGTTCTATCTATAGATTGTAATACAGTTGTATTGTGTTCATATCCAGTGGTCGGCCATGTTGGGGGTGTAGTGTTCTATCTATAGAGTGTAAAACAATTGTATTATGTTCATATCCAGTGGTCGGCCATGTTGGAGGTGTAGTGTTCTATGTATAGAGTGTAATAGATGGCCACTCCAGAACCTTCACTTTATTCTGCTGTAGCCAATAACAGGTGGACTTGGCCTTGTGTTTTGGATCATTGTCATGTTGTAGGTCCAAATACTAACCCTTCCGCAGCTTCCTTGCTGATGAATGCCAATTTTCCTCCAGTATTTATTGATAACATACTGCATTCATCTTACCATCAATTTTGACCAAATTTCCTGTGCCTTTGTAGCTCTCACACCCCCAAAACATCATCGATCCACCTCCGTGTTTCACAGTAGGAATGGTGGACCTTTCATCATGGGACTTGTTGACTCCTCTCCAAAATGTAGTGTTTATGGTTGTGGCCACAAGGCTCAATTTTGGTCTCATCACTCCAAATAACTTTGTGCCAGAAGGTTTGAGGCTTGTCTCTGTGCTGCTTGGCGTATTGTAAGCGGATACTTTGTGGCATATGTGACTTTCTTCTGGCGACTCGACCATGCAACTCATCTTTCTTTAACCACATGCCAACCGGACCATAGCCGAAATACGGCTACAGCGCAGTCGGCTTATTCTGGGTGGACGTCCGTGCACCCGGACCACATACGGGAGCATCACGGATCACGGTAAACGGTATAGCGGCCGTTTACCATGTGATCACTCCATCAAATGACGGAGCATCACTTGTAAACTCCCTCCCCTCTCTCCTCTCACACTGTACCGAGCGTTACAGAGAGGGGAGGGAGTTTACAAGTGATGCTCCGTCATTTGATGGAGTGATCACATGGTAAACGGCCGCTATCAGCGGCCGTTTACCGTGATGCTCCCAGATGTTTCTGGGTGGACGTCCTCCCAGAATAGAGCTCCCGCACGCCCCCTGGGGCGTGCACCCGGGAACATCCGGGAGCATCACGGATCACGGTAAACGGCCGCTGATAGTGGCCGTTTACCACGTGATCGCTCCATCAAATGACGGAGCATCACTTGTAAACGCTCTCCCCTCTCTGTACCGCTCGGTACAGTGTGAGAGGAGAGAGGGGAGAGAATGGATGCAGCGCTGTGGGCACTACAGATCCAGCCCACAGCGCTGATCATCCCATACTATGCCAGTACTCTGCCATAGTATGCAATACTCTGCCAATACTATGCAATACTCTGCCAATCCTATGCAATACTATGCCAATACTATGCAATAATCTGCCAATACTATGTAATAATCTGCAACCCCCAAAACATCAGCATCCACCTCCGTGTTTCACAGTAGGAATGGTGGACCTTTCATCATGGGACTTGTTGACTCCTCTCCAAATGTAGTGTTTATGGTTTTGGCCACAAGGCTCAATTTTGGTCTCATCACTCCAAATAACTTTGTGCCAGAAGGTTTGAGACTTGTCTCTGTACTGTTTGGCGTATTGTAAGTGGGATACTTTGTGGCATATGCGTAGTAATGACTTTCTTCTGGCGACTCGACCATGCAGCTCATCTTTCTTTAACCACATGCCAACCGGACCATAGCCGAAATACGGCTACAGCACAGTTGGTTTATTCTGGGTGGACGTCCGTGGGACTCCCTGGGGCATGCTCCCGGAAACATCCGTGACCGCCGGGTCCGGGGGACCCGGGGCTTCACGGATCACGGTAAATGGCCGCTGATAGTGACCACGTGATCGATCCATCCATACTATGCAATACTCTGCCAATACTATGCAATACTCTGCCAATCCTATGCAATAATCTGCCAATACTCTGCAATACTATGTAATACTCTGCAATACTATGTAATACTCTGCCAGTACTCTGCCAATACTTGCCAATACTCTGCCAATACACTGCAATACATTTTAACAGAAACAAAGAATTCATTTTTTACAGAATTTTCAGTCTTTTTTGACTAGCGCAAAAAATTTAAAACCCATCGGTGATTAAATACCACCAAAAGAAAGCTCTATTTGTGTGAAAAAAAGGACAAACATTTCATTTGGGTACAGTGTTGCATGACTGAGTAATTGTCATTCAAAGTGTGAGAGCACCGAAAGCTGAAAATTGGTCTGGTAGGAAGGGGGTTAATTGCCTCCTTGTTGAGCATCTTGAAACAGCCACACCACATGTTTTCAGAGAGTCCTGTATTTCACCTGAAGTTATTTGTGGGATTTTCTTTGAATCTCAAACTATTTTCCTGGCAGTTGTGGCTGAAATTTTAGTTGGTCTACCTGACCGTGGTTTGGTTTCAACAGAACCCCTCATTTTCCACAGGGGAGGTGGAGACGAGGGGTTGTTTGTGGCTGCTCAAAGAAGCACAGGATCTGGTGGAGGAGTTCTGTCCTTCTCTCTGCTGCCGACTGCTGAGTAAAGTGCAAAGTGTGTGAGGAGATGAAGGGGCTGCCGCAGCTTCAGGGGAAGATTTTAAGGCTCACATGAAATGGCCTGGTGGGCTGGATTTAGCATGCAGGCATTGTGTGTTGACACATGTGGTATAGCGTGTGATAGAATTCATGGTGGGGATGTGGTGTTCTATCTACTGGGTGTGTAAGAATTGTATTGCGATCATGTCCAGTGGTTGGTCTTGTTGTAGGGTTGCCACCAGGGGCGGACTAACAACTCATGGGGCCCCCGGGCAATAGGAGATTATGGGGCCACACAGTATACACACACACAGTATACAATCACACAGTATACACATACATGTACACACAGTATACACATACATGTACACACAGTATACACAGACATTTTCTATTGGCTGAGAAGGTACTGGAGAGGTGGGCCAGCTATAATCTCGGGATTTTTAGACCAAAAGGATGTCGGTAAGGGACATTTCAGAAACAGATGTATAAAAAACACAGATATTTACATAATGTCCCTGGTTTTACTGAGGCTCGCAACCCTGATGGGGCTCCCTAGTGGCCCAGGGCCCTCGGGAAGTGCCCGAGTGGCCGAATGGTCAGTCCGCCCCTGGTTGCCACCTTTTCTTCAGGCCAAACCCGAACACTTTAGTGGTGCACGGCAAACATTTTCTTTTAAGGGGGAACGCTGTGGACTCTTATGTGAAGGAGAACTCTGATGAAAGGTGGTTTCTGCTCACCAAACCTCCCACTTACATCTGAGTTCCCAGCATTCCCCCTAAAATTAAGATTCCCAAAGCCCCCCTTACATCAGAGTCAACAGGGCATCCCTTACATCTAAGTCCCTCCTACCTTAGTGTACTCACTCGCTCAGAGGCAGAAGAGAGAAGTGAGGGAGTCTTCAGTCACAGACATTTGATGGTGCGCTCAGTCACCCGAGGATGGAGGCTCAGGTGTCGGGGGGGGGGGGGGGGGCCATCATGGATGAAAGGTCTCGACACCTTTCATCCATGATGTATCTGCCGGTTCCTGAGCTTCAAATTCCCGGACCACACATCCCTTTGCTGAGGCACAGAACGCTGGAGATTGGGTGGGCAGACAGAGGGGTAGGTTTGGGAGGAGGAGGAGCAGATCAAGCCCTTTCTCCTCTCCTGTCCGTGTATGGGGATGGGGCCCGTGCGCAACCCCTATGCACTCGGTGGTTGTGGTACTTGGCTACTTGGGCAGCCTCAGTCCATTATGGATATTGTGTCCGGGTTTCCGGCAGTCTGAAACCTGGACATACGATTTAAAACCCGGACTGTCCAGGTGAATCCCGGACAGGTGGCAACCCTATCTTGTTGGCGTTCTTTATATAAATAGTAAAAGGGCCAGGTTGGTGGTATAAAGTTCGTTGTCTTATATCTTTTGAACTGATTTTCAGGTATTGATCGGTGTATTGTCTGTCCTTATTGACCCTCTGAAATGTGGAGTTGTGCACTCAGGTGTTCATCTCCAGAGATTCTGCTCTTAAAAAAAAAGTAAAAAATAATGCGTTTTTTTCAAAATTGACGCTCTTTTTTTGTTTATAGCGCAAAAAATAAAAACCGCAGGGGTGATCAAATGCCACCAAAAGAAAGCTCTATTTGTGGGGAAAAAAGGACGTCAATTTTGTTTGGGAGCCACGCCGCACGACCGCGCAATTGTCAGTTAAAGCGACGCAGCGCCAAATCGCGAAAAGTGATCTGGTCTTAAGCCAGCAAAATGGTCCGGTCTGAAAGTGGTTAAAAGAACCTGAGATCTTCTCACAATAACGTAGATCTGATTCACGTCTTCTCATCTGACTGATGCCATGTGCCCTTTTGTCTAATCCTGTCTTTTAAACACTTTCAAAATTGGGCTAAAGTAAGACATATGTCAGTCACATCTAACATCTTACAGACTCTAGAAGAACAAACTTCCCCCTGGGAAACCTTAGGCCAATTTAGCCTTTCCAGCATAGAAAAATGTCATCCCGATCCCACAATGGAAATTGGATCCATTCCAGAGGGACAAAATGTTTCTTTATTGTCCTTTAGTCATCATGACTGTAGAGAGCCAGGAAATATGAATATATGTGTGTTTGCTAGACATGTGCACAATAGAAAAATTAGTTTATTTTCGTTTTGTTTCTTTCGTTTCCGTTGATTCGTAACGATTCGTAAGTCGTCGTTGTTCGTATTCGTAACAATTCGTATTTTCGTAAGAGTTATTTTTTCATTGATTCGTTTTTCCGTTTAATTTTTGTTTATTCGAAATTCGGACGCATTCGTATTTTCGTAGATTTAGTTACATTCGTACTTTCGTTAGATTGATTTATTCGTACTTTCATAACATTGTTTTCGTAGATTCGTAATCGGAGCATAATTCATAATTTTATGTAATGTGTATGCTATTATTACATTTTAAGAGACACGGAAAATTACGAATCGAAAAAAAAAAGTTACGAATGTACGAATTTTTTCGTTCAATCCATTCGAAGCTTGTTAAGCAGCGCTCATTGTAAGAGACACGGAAAATTACGAATCGAAAAAAAAAGTTACGAATGTACACATTTTTTCGTTCAATCCATTCGAAGCACGTTAAGCAGCGCCATTGTAAAGAGACACGGAAAATTACGAATCGAAAAAAAAAAAAAAAAAGTTACGAATGTACGAATTTTTTCGTTCACTCCATTCGAAGCACGTTAAGCAGCGCCATTGTAAGAGACACGGAAAATTACGATTCGCAAAAAAAAAAAAAATTACGAATGTACAAATTTTTTTGTTCAATCCATTCGAAGCACGTTAAGCAGCGCCATTGTAAGAGACACGGAAAATTACAAATCGAAAAAAAAAAGTTACGAATGTACAAATTTTTTCATTCAATCCATTCGAAGCACGTTAAGCAGCGCCATTGTAAGAGACACAGAAAATTACCAATCGAAAAAAAAAAAGTTATGAATGTACGAATTTTTTCGTTCAATCCATTTCGAAGCACGTTAAGCAGCAGCCATTGTAAGAGACACGTAAAATTATGAATCGAAAAAAAAAGTTACGAATGTATGAATTTTTTCGTTCAATCCATTCGAAGCACGTTAAGCAGCGCCATTGTAAGGGACACGGAAAATTATGAATCGAAAAAAAAAGTTACGAATGTATGAATTTTTTTTTTCGTTCAATCAATTCGAAGCACGTTAAGCAGCGCCATTGTAAGAGACACGGAAAATTATGAATCGAAAAAAAAAGTTACGAATGTACGAATTTTTTCGTTCAATCCATTCGAAGCACGTTAAGCAGCGCCATTGTAAGGGACACGGAAAATTGCCACGGAAAATTATGAATCGAAAAAAAAAAAGTTACGAATGTACGAATTTTTTTCGTTCAATCCATTCGAAGCACGTTAAGCAGCGCCATTGTAAGGGACACGGACGAATGTACGAATTTTTTCGTTCAATCCATTCGAAGCACGTTAAGCAGCGCCATTGTAAGGGACACGGAAAATTGCCAATTCAACAAACAAAAAAAAGTTACGAATGTACAAATTTTTTTGTTCATTTTGATTTTCGTTGTTCCTGTTTTCGTTTTTTGGATTTTCTTCTTTCGTAGTTTCGTTGTTTCTAATTTGGTTATTTCGGATTTTCGTTGTTTTTCATATTCGTTCGATTCGAACATTCGTTATTCGTTAATTACATTTTTTAGCGAATCATTCGTTCATTCGTACGATAACGAATGAACAAATATAACGAATTTTAACGGAAAACGAAAAAAACCGAAACGAATTGCACATGTCTAGTGTTTGCTTTTATTCATTGATTTTGCTATTACTACTTCATCTCAGTTTGGCATTTCATAGCTTAGTCACCCCAAAGATGCTCACACATATTTCCGTCTGGATGTTTAGTGATCCCATTGCTTTGAAATTCCAGTCATATGTGAAAAATCGAAGCGTGTGTGTACATGTTTTAGATCGGTGTTGACAGTTTTCCCAACCGCCTCATAGCAGATATACTTCTACAGGGCTGTTGTTATGTGCAGAATCATGTGTGTGTATTAGACATTCGTACGAATTCTGTACTAAATTTAGTTTATGAATTTCGGATCCAAATTATCCGAATCCA
Organism: Lithobates sylvaticus; assembly: GCA_028564925.1. Classification (NCBI taxonomy): domain Eukaryota; kingdom Metazoa; phylum Chordata; class Amphibia; order Anura; family Ranidae; genus Lithobates; species Lithobates sylvaticus. Next base: position 220,746,945 of record CM053033.1, read on the forward strand.
AACTACCAAATGACGAATTTCAACTAATATGAAAGAAATTATAGCGGATATAATGAATTTGAGCCGGGAAAAGAGCCCGAAGTCACACTACACTGATGGGGGGGCTTTACAGCACCTTAATGGTGTCACTCCACTGGCAGGTGGCACCCGGGTGCAGCACCTTGATAGAGACGCAACTGTGCTGAATTTAAGATCCGATCCCTGATTCCAGGGGGGGTTCCTGACCCTGACCCCCCTTGCCCCTACCTGCGGACGCCCATGTATGTATATATATATATATATATATATATATATATATATATACACACTAGACATGGGAGCCGTCAAAAAATTTGTTTTGTTTTGTTCCGTTCCGTTTTGTATAAAAAAAAAATTGTAATTGTAATTCGTGTACGAAATTTAATTTGGATTTGTAGGAAATACGAATTTCGTACGAATAGTTACGAATCGTTACGAATATCGACACTCTACGAATAATAACGAATTATCCGAAAACGTATTAACGTTACATAACACAAGTCTATAATGTCTATTGTTCATCAATCACTCAGAGGAAGTACGAAATACGAAATTTCGTTTACGAATACGTACGAATCGTTACGAATCGTTAATGATCGCTATAATTTCTTTCATATTAGTTGAAATTAGTTATTTGGTAGTTTGGATTCGGATAATTTGGATCTGAAATTCGTAAACTAAATTTCGGATTTCGTACTTCCTCTCACTGAGCGGGGAGGGGCTTGTCCAGCGCCGCTGGTCTCTATGGAGAGATCGGATGAAAACGGACAGCGTGTCCGTTTTCATCAGATCTCACCCGATCCGCCAGTGACAGATCCGGACGTAGAGACATACGTCTGCTTTTGGCGGATCGGACCGGGTCAGATGTCAGCGGACATGTCTCTGCTGACATCCGACGCTCCATAGACTAACATGGAGCGCCCGCTCAGGTCCGCCGTCAAAACTGACAGGCGGATCTGAACAGTCCGATCGTGTGAAAGGGGCCTTAGAGATCACTGGTTTACCCACTCCTAGAACCAATAAAGAGAAAAGTGGAGTAAATTGACAGCAAAACTGTGAAATTAAGGAATTGGTATAGGAGAGCAACTGTATAACGATCAAATGGCTTTATTTATACAGAAATACAAAAATAGATTGTGCCTTCCAATCAACACTACTCCCACAGTGTAATTGAAATTCAGACAACATTGTCATATAAACCAGAAATGTCTAAAAGAATGCCCTGTGCATATCAGAATCTCCACCATTACATACAAAAATGTAACTTATCTCATCTGTTAGGGTTATTGATTCACGTTGGCCTCTAATAGTGTGGATGAATGCGAGGAGGTGTAGGGGTAACAGTTCATATAAAGCTGTAGAGGATGAATCCACTGATACGTTTTTTTTTTTTTTTTTTTTAGTGATGGAAAAGGATCAAGTCAGTGCAGTTCTTGCAATGCTGGCTTTTGCAGTAAACGGAAAACACCCCTGGCTACCAAACAGTGTACTTGCCTTGTAATGAGCTACTAGTAGACCTTCAGATGGAAGGGGTGGAGAGATGACATCATACAGCACGGCACCGGTCAATGCACAGAAGATGTGGGTTCTTTTCTCGGAAGAGCCACCCACCTAGTACTCATTGGTTGGCTGATAATGAGAAGAGGGGTTCGCTGGGCTTTTTGGCTAGGTGGACCAGAATGTACCTTGCCCCCGTCAGGAGTCTTGCACCTGGGGAGGGTGGGCCAGGAAGGGTCCTTCCTCTTTGGGAGGGGACCATATGACACACCCTTGTGCACTTTTTTGTGTGTACTCGCATGCCCTTTTTTGAACACTTTGGTGTAGTGTGCGGTGCAGTGTGCAAAAAACACAAAAATAAGGTATAAATGAATGATTTGTATAGCGCTACAAATGCGAACTGAATCACCTCAAGGCGCTTGGTCTGTCCTGTGATGTCCTGCTTATTAGAAGAGGTGGGTCTTGAGTTTTTTCCTGAAGGCCCGATGGTTTTCTTCAATGCGGATGTTGGTGGGTAGAGCGTTCCATAGCCGAGGTCCTTGGACTGCGAATCTTCGTTTTTCTTAGATTTGTAGCGGGCTTTAGGGATGAGAAGGCGGTTTTGGTTTGTTGATCGAAGGCTGCGATTGGGTATGTATTGTTTTATTTTCTCATAGGTATTGAGCAGCGTTTCCTTGTGTACATTTGTGGGTGAGGCAGAGGGTCCTGAATGTGATCCTATCCTTTACCGTTAGCCAATGGAGGGTCCTTAGGGATAGAGAGATGGATTCCCAGGGTTTCTTTCCCGTGACTAGTCTTGCTGCTGTGTTTTGGACGAATTGTAGGCCTGCAATCTGGTAATTATGTAGTCCTATGTAGATGGAGTTTGCGTAGTCGAGTCGCGAATTGATGATTGTTCCAATTACTACTGCTTTCTCCTTTTCTGGAACGAAGGGGATGAGTCTGCGTAGCAGGCGGAGAAGATGGTGGGATCCACTGACAACTGATCCTATTTGTGCATCCATAGTCATCTCTGCGTCAAAGATGACTCCGAGGCTTTTGGCTTTGGTGCTTGGAAGGATGGTCTGTCCAAGGATGGTGGGTGGTGTCCATGGGGTCTTAGTTTTTTTATTTCGGTTTGCGTTGAGGAGCAGGCCTGTCAGAACAGCCACCAATTCCTTTTGTCCACCACAAACGTCCTAGGAGTTTTAGGAGAGGACCACGTGACATACCCACACTTTCTGTGTGTGGGTTCACATGCACTTTTTTGGTACACTTTGGTGTAGTGTGCGGTGCAGTGTGAGAACAAAAAATAAAAAGAAGGTATGTGTGTAGCTGGCCAGTCAGACCAGCCACCAACACGTTTCATCCACCAAAATATGAACTTTGTCAAGTTGTAAACTATAACCATATTTTGCCGGTCATTTGGTTGTAGGTAGACCCACAGCATGCTCAAGCTTCAGGGACAATAATGAGGTTCCAGCTACATTGCACTGGCAGGCAGGGCGGCAGTCTGCAACCTTTTCATTACACAGATATGGTATTAGGTAACATGATGTGTTCATGGCTGGTTTCTACCACCCTAGGCCATGACCTATGCTAGCTGTGCAGTAATCCATCCCTCCCGTTTCCTATCTGTAGATGCCAAGCACATAAAACGCTACAATAAAACATTACTTGGTGCCGGAAACTGGAGATCTTTGTAGTGAAAGTGAAGCCCGCTGCTTTAACATGTAGTTTTCTGGCATACAACCACCCAGCATGAAGTGGGACATTGTAACCTTTCAGAGGAATGGAAAAGGTTTAAACAACATGCTGATCTCATCTTCAAAGGTCCCCTAAACAAAAAGAAAAATGTTTTATTTCCTATTATGGGTTGAGAAGAAAGACAGGTGAATTCATAAGATGTGTCTGCAGAGAATTAAGCAGCTCAGTCCTTGCTTTGGCGGATATAGTGATTATATGAGGCCAATAGCAAACCCATTGTTTGCAATGTACAAATTCTACAACAAAGGATAAAGTGTAAATGGACCATCTTAACACTTTGTGACAGACCTGATGCTATCAACCTACCGACTGTGTTTCCCCTTATTTTGATGAAGGAATTGGGTGATGGAACAGTGTTTTAAACAAGCACCCTCATAGTACAAGAAAAATGAAAAAAGTGTGCTGATATTTCCCTAAGCAAAGAAAATATATTATAAAAATCCCTCAGGCTGCTCAGGCACAAACAAAAAAACTCATAACTTAATCGGAAAAAGAGGATGAAGTTGGTAAAGCTCCCACAAACATCTAGGTGAGGTCGACAAAGCTCCCTCCACTTCTGGAGCAGCACATCTGTGTGAGGTCGATGGAGCTCCCACCACTTCTGGAGTGACACATCTAGGTGAGGTGGCAAAGCTCCCACCAATTGTGGAGCGGCACATGTAGGTGAGGTCGGCCAAGCTCTCACCGCTTCTGGAGTGACACATCTAGGTGAGGTGGCAAAGCTCCCACCAATTGTGGAGCGGCACATCTAGGTGAGGTCGGCCAAGCTCCCACCGCTTCTGGAGTGCCACATCTAGGTGAGGTCAGCAAAGCTCCCACCACCCCTGAAGCCTCACATCTAGGTGAGGTTGGTAAAGCTCCCTCCCACCACTCCTGGAGCCTCACATCTAGGGGAAGTCGGCAAAGCTCCCACCACTTCTGGAGTGGCACATCTAGGTGAAGTCAACAAAGCTCCCGCCACTCCTGGAGCGGCACATCTTGGTGAGGTCGGCAAAGCTCCCCCAACTCCTGGAGCGGCATATCTAGGTGAGCTTGGCAAAGCTCCCACCACTCCTGGAGTAACATATCTAGGTGAGCTTGGCAAAGCTCCCACCACTCCTGGCGTGGCACATCTAGGGGAGGTCGGCAAAGCTCTGACCACTCCTGGAGCGGCACATCTAGGTGAGGTCGGCAAAGCTCCCACCACCCCTGAAGCCTCACATCTAGGTGAGGTTGGTAAAGCTCCCTCCCACCACTCCTGGAGCCTCACATCTAGGTGAAGTCAGCAAAGCTCCCACCACTTCTGGAGCAGCACATCTAGATGAAGTCGACAAACTCTCACCACTCCTGGAGCGGCACATCTTGGTGAGGTCGGCAAAGCTCCCCAACTCCTGGAGTGACATCTAGGTGAGCTTGGCAAAGCTCCCACCACTCCTGGCGTGGCACATCTAGGGGAGGTCGGCAAAGCTCTGACCACTCCTGGAGCGGCACATCTAGGTGAGGTCGGCAAAGGCCCCAGCACTTCTGGATTGACACATCTAGAGATACTGACAAAACAGAAAAATTGTTCAGAAACATGACAAGATCACACGCAGATCTGTTCTACTAAAGGCAAAATGTGTTAAGAAAGAGCAATTGCTATGCTAAGGTGTATCACATCAAAGATATACCGGTACTTGAAATTGAAGTAGCAACTTTTGTTGATTCGGATGACTTATCACCACCTCTACTATAAAATCTCTTGGGCAAAAAAGGAAAACAAATCAAGATTCAAAGTGCACATAAGTACACAGGTGAATGTGATATGTTTGAATGTATTTCAACAGCAAAAAAAAGAACCGGCTACTAACTATGAGCTTTATGGATAAAATACAGAGCAGTTGGAAGTAAAAGGCATATGCTTGTTGACATATATACAGTGCCTTAAAAAAGTATTCGTACCCCTTGAAATTTTTCGCATTTTGTCATGTTACAACCAAAAACGTAAATGTATTTTATTGGGATTTTATGTGATAGATCATCACAAAGTGGCCCATAATTGTAAAGTGGAAGGAAAATGATAAATGGTTTTCAAATTTTTTTATAAATAAATATCTGAGAAGTGTGGGGGGCATTTGTATTCAGCCCCCTTTACTCTGATACCCCTAACTAAAATTTAGTGGAACCAATTGCCTTCAGAAGTCACCTAATTAGTAAATAGAGTCCACCTGTGTGTCCTTTAATCTCAGTATAAATACAGCTGTTCTATAAAGCCCTCAGAGGTTTGTTAGAGAACCTTAGTGAACATACAGCATCATGATGGCCAAAGAACACACCAGACAGGTCAGTTACATAGTTGTGGAGAAGTTTAAAGCAGGTTTAGGTATAAAAAAATATATCCCAAGCTTTGAACATCTCACGGAGCACTGTTCCATCCATCATCCAAAAATGGAAAAAATATGGCACAACTGCAAACCTACCAAGACATGGCCGTCCACCTAAACTGACAGGCCGGGCAAGGAGAGCATTAATCAGGGAAGCAGCCAAGAGGCCCATGGTAACTCAGGAGGAGCTGCAGAGATCCACAGCTCAGGTGGGAGAATCTGTCCACAGGACAACTATTAGTCGTGCTCTCCACAAATCTGGCCTTTATGAAAGAATGGCAAGAAGAAAGACATTGTTCAAAGAAAACCATAAGAAGTCCTGTTTGTGGGGGACACAGCAAACACGTGGAAGAAGGTGCTCTGGTCGGATGAGACCAAAATTAAACTTTTTGGCCTAAAAGCAAAACGCTATGTGTGGCGGAACACTAACACATCACCCTGAACACACCATCCCCACTGTGAAACATGGTGGTGGCAGTATCATGTTGTGGGGTTGCCCTTCTTCAGTAGGGACCAGGGAAACTGGTCAGAGTGGATGGGAAGATGGTTGGAGTCAAATACAGGGCAATCTTATGCCGCGTACACACGGTCGGAAATCTAGTCGGAAAAAGCTCTTATGGTTTTCCCGTCGGAATTCCGACGAAATTTCACTCAAACTGTCTTGCCTACACACGGTCACACCGAATTCCAACTGTCAATAACACCGCGACATACAACACATTCAAAGGCACTATAAAAGGGAAGTTTAATGCTTCTGAGCATGCGTCGAATTGTTTCTGAGCATGCGTCGTAATTTTGCGTGTCAGAATTGCATACAAACAATCGGAAAATCCGATAGAAAGGTTTTCCATCAGAAAAATTAAGAACAGGTTCTCAATCCAAAGTCCGTCGGAAATTCCGACAGGAAAAGACTGATGGGCATACACACGGTTGGAAAATCCAATGAAAAGCTCCCATCGGACTGTTACCATCGGAAATTCCGACCGTGTGTACGCGGCATTAGAAGAAAACTTGTTAAGCCGCGTATACACGAGCGGCATGTCCGACAGAAAAAGTTAAACGGAATCTTTTAATCAGATTTTCCGATCGTGTGTATGCCTCAGCTGACTCTTTTTTTTCAAAAATTCTGACGGACCTAGAAATAGAACATGTTCTAAATATTTCACATATATATATAGGACATAGGAGCAGAGAGCAGAGCAGATAGCAGGCTGCTGATGACAGAGGCACATAAGCTGACTACGGTGTCAGGGCTCAGCAGCTATGATACACCGTGGTCAGTTTACATAGGGATGGGAAGAAACTGGCAGGATCAGCCAGGTTTTTTAGGTGTTACAGGGGGCCAAATGACACAGGACAAGCACTGTGTTGTATAACATGCTTTAAAGGAGCAAAATCTGTTTTGGGGGGGGGGGGGTTAACAATTGCTTTAACCATTTCCCAAATTTGTTTCTATTTCTCCTCCTCAATAGATGTGTATAGATGTTCATTTGGAAATGCATGCAACCAAGACCAATGTTTTATGATTAGGTTTCTGCACAGTTGAATGGATAGAGTTTCTGTATTCTTCATCCTTTTTCACTCTCCACTATATAATGAGCCACTGATTTGGAACAGGTAAACATATTGGAAGGTCTGGCTTTGCTTGCTGCATTTGTTTTGAGTCAATGATTTAGGAAATAGTGAAGCTTACAATGCTAGAACAGCTTCAATTCTTCTGGGAAAGCTGTCCACAAGGTTTAGGAGTGTGTCTATGGGAATGTTTGACCATTCCTCCAGAAGCAAATTTTTTGAGATCGGGGCACTGGTGTGGACGAGGGGGCCTGGCTCACAGTCTCCGCTCTAATTCATCCCAAAGGTGAGGTCAGGACTTTGTGCAGGCCATTCAAGTTCCTTCACCCCAAACTCGCTCAACCTTGTCTTTATGGACCTTGCTTTGTGCACTGGTGGGCAGTCCTGTTGGAACAGGAAGGGGCCATCCCCAAACTGTTCCCACAAAGTTGAGAGCATGAAATTGTCCAAGATGTCTTGGTATGCTGATGTCTTAACAGTTCCCTTCATTGGAACTAAGGGGCCAAGCCCAACCCCTGAAAAGCAACCCCACACCATAATCCCCCATCCACCAAATGACCACATGATTTGTATCAGTGTACAAAGCAAGGTCCATAAAGACATGGATGAGTGAGTTTGGGGTGGAGGAACTTGACTGGCCTGCATTTATTTTTTTCAGAGGTCAGTGGTGGGACCCTGACCCGTCTGCGGATATGCTGCCCCATAGGTCCCATATGCCTTATACGCCCCATACTGCGTGGTCTGACACATTTTTATTGGAACCGGCATTAACTTTTTCAGCAATAGAAGAGCTAGAGTAGCTTTTCTGAATGAATGAATGAATGAATGAATAACTTGTATAGCGCTACAATGCGAACTGAATCGCCTCAAGGCGCTGTATTGGTGCTTTGTTGTCGTGCTTCTAGAAGAGGTAGGTCTTGAGTTTCTTCCTGAAGGCCTGATGGTTTTCTTCCATGCGGATGTCGGTTGGTAGAGCGTTCCATAGCCGTGGTCCTTGGACAGCGAATCTCCTTTCCCCCTTTGATTTGTAGCGGGATTTAGGAATGAGGAGGACAACACAGTTCAGCCTTCACTCCCCACGTGCATCAATAAACCTTGGCCGCCCATGACCCTGTTACCATTTTTGCCAGTTTTCTTTCCTTGGACCGACTTTTGGTAGGTCCTGAGTCCTGATCACTGAAGTCTGGGAACATCCCACAAGAGCTGCAGTTTTGGAGATGCTCTGACCCAGTCATCTATCCATTACAATTTGGCCCTTGTCAAAGTCACTCGAATCCTTATGCTTGCCCATTTTTCCTGCTTTCAACGCATCATGTTCACCTACAGCCTAATATATCCAACCCACTTTCAGATGCCATTGTAATGAGATAATTGATGTTATTTACTCTACCTGTCAATGTTATGGCTGATGGAAGTATGGTCTGTGCCTGTTATCCAAAGGGGTTTCACAGGGACACATAAACTAACCATTGTACTCAGCAGAACTGTTATTTTAGGCACTTTCTGTTACTCCTATCTCTCTTTCTTCTCAGGACTTCCTCTCGGATATGGCTATGACAGAGGTTGATCGCTTCCTTGATAGAGAGCACCTTATTCTCCGTGAGAACACACTTGCAACTAAAGCCATAGAGGAGTATCTGAAACTGATAGGACAGAGATACCTCAAGGAAGCCATTGGTAATGTATCCACTGTGCGCTGCTTGTTTAGAGGAGCCTAGACACACTGCCCATTTTGGTGGCCAGCTAGACCTCCTGTGATAAATTAGTTGCCAACTGCAGTGTCCTAAAGAATCTTACTCCAACATTTTATATTCTTGATATGTGTATGTTATTCAAACGGACCACGCTATGCATTAGAGCACATCCATCCCCATG